>JAODLD010001641.1:0-30169 GCA_026781065.1 Mormyrops boulengeri | reverse complement strand
CCTTTGCGCATTTGCAGAGAATGCGTCCCCTTGCGGAAAATGGGGCCCCCATGGATCGTGGGGCCCTACGCACAGCGTGTTCTGTGTGTGGGGAGGGTCGGCACTGCTGACGCCTGTACAATCCGGCAACACGTGGTGCGAGCAAAACGTGAAGATGTACATATTGTGGCAATTGTGGCTAATTTGAAAATATCCATATCAACTCAAAATTCGACTAATTTATATAACTGTATATTTTAGCAAACCCAAGACTAGTGCACAATGCAAGGTAAACAAGTGTATTCTTGATTAAATCAAGCCTGAACTTTCACTTGAAACACAATGACTAGACTATCCTATTTTGGGCTTATTACGAGAAAACTGCACACTGGAAAAGACCATAATGCATTAAGGCAAACTTTAAGGTAACAGAGGAAGAGGACAACCAAACCACAAGGTGCATGGACTCAATCGCCACAGCAATGAACACACCACTGGGAAGCCTGTAGACCCAGATAGGAGACGGGGTGTTCTGGACATGATAGCACCTCATGACAATAGCAATGCTACTCTGAAGCCCTCCGGGATGTAGAACCCATAACCTTCAAAAGCAACTTTGAAGTTCTTTCATTCTACTAGGTATATTTGGAGCTAGTCGTGGTCAAATGGCTGCTGCTCTTATAGTGTCCCAAAGACCTAGAGTTTTCTACAAGACTGTGAGGAGAGGGAAGTTTTTACTGCCTCCTATATACTGTATTTGCCTATGTCAACCATCCATGCTCTAATATATTTTGTATGCATTTCCCACATAATGACTTTTCCCCAGGTGTAGGCTGAATAGACATATCCTGTGATGTCATCATCTAAATGCGTGGGCTTCTACTGGAGCTTGTTTGGATTAAGAAAAAGCCAATTTAAGAGGATGCATTTAGTTTACACTTACGAATGTCCAGTAGGAGAGATGAAGTAGAGGCAGCAGTGCACTCTGGTGTCCGGTATGCGCTTCTTGCGAGCAATATTAACCTCCTCCTTCAGAAATTTTTCATATTGCTCATTGATGTACTTTGCGATGGGTTCCCAGCTGCGAGGTGAAGGAACAGTGAGAGAATTGCAGTTAAAAATAAACTGAAAAATCTAGTCACACACTCGGCATTAATACATTCAGCGCTCAATGATTCATTATATACTGAGCTACAGATGCGGTAAAATATCCCACAGGGAAACTCATGGATTAATGTTTACCTTATTTTACCCATAATCCAGTTTGTGTGACCATATGCAGCATCGAGCTGAGTGCTAATTGTCTGCCATGTCTGCTGGTCACTCGTTCTCCTTTTATTCTCACTCTTACCAGTTTTCATTGTTGATCTGGTCTCCAAAGCCAGGAGTGTCAATTACTGTCAACTTCATCTTCACTCCACCCTCTTCGATCACTGGAAGATTACATTTTTATTATAATAAGTCTAATAATATATGTAATTATCTATAATATACGACATAGAAATATATAATAATTGTCCATAGACATTCCTCAATTATCCAGTTTAAACCCCATGAGAGCCTTTTGTGGGGATAAATACTCCTTGAGAATGATATCGATCAAATGTCCCTGATATGGAAGCAGAAGTAAACATGAGTAAACGTTTCGGAAGAAAATGGGCTGGAGCCAGATCTAGCAAAGGCCAAAGGTCAACAGCCCAGACAAGTCATAGTAATAAGCATTAGGGGTGTTTAGTCCTACAGAACTCCGACTGGACCTTGTAAATATGAACAGGAATTCACTTTACACGTTTATAAGACAAATAACCTCCTTTTGCTAGACTTTTCAGTTCTATATTACATTTGGAATGGATACTTGTATGAAAAAAAGAAAAGTTACAATACCTGAAAAGTCAGGGATACAGATGATATAAAATAATTGGGACATGTATGAAAACTTTACAGTGATTACGCTAAACCTGAAGAAAACCTTCAAGGCACTACACTCACAGACTCAAGGAGGAAACGAGTACTGAGGACCAATTTTTGGAATTCCTCCAAACAGTCTTTTTATTTGTCAAATGGACAATTGAGCTGTGAGGTAAATAAAACTGAGGTGACTGATAAGTGCATCATCATTCTACTCTACTCCAAGAGCACATCAAATCCCATTTAGGCTGCACACTGTATCTGTAAGATCTCACTTAGGATGAAAAGGCCTCTTTGAGGGAAAAGAAATACCAGTACGGTCTGTAGAATGATGTCAATCGGTGTTTCTCAACCCAGTCCTCAGGGACCCTCAGATGGTCCATGTTTTTGCTCCCTCCCAGCTCCCTGCCAAATGTCTAGGGGACCAGTCTCAGAAACACTGATGGAGACGTAAAAGGAAACAGTGTTTTTGAGCAAAATCACTGCATGACATCAAAAAAGTGTAGATTAGCTCCAGGAAAGAGCTGCTTAAGACCATTTTGCAAGCCAGCTCTGGCAGCCGAGAACAGAGAACCACATAACCACTGATGTCGGCCATGCATTTGAGTGGGTGACATACAAGCTTCTCTGAGTTTTCTGGACTTCTCACTTTACAGCTGCCAGCAAACAAAAACACTAAAGTTCAGTTTTGCTTTGCAGTCCCAGAATGGCACAACATTAGAGGATAGAATTACTGTGGGCAACTCCACAGACTCTCACAATTAGCTGGTACAGACGCCCAGGGTAAATGGCGAAAGTCCTGATCAGCACTAACAGCCTGGTTATTTTGCTGTAGCCTTTAGCATTGAGCCAGGCTCTGGGGCTACTGTCAAACCATGTGGTCATTGTTGTCTGTTTGATATCCCCACACTTGGGCCTCCTATACAGAATAGGAGAGGGTGCTAAATACTGGACTTTTAAAATGGCTAACAAGGTGTCCTCTAGGGTTTTAGGGCCTAAAGTAACCGTGAGCCACAGGAATCACACTTGGCCATGTGACAGGGGCCTGTGGTGCCCAGGCAGCAGAATCTCAGTGCCATATTGCGGAAGGCTGAAGACGAACTGTGGCCAAGACTATACCATGGTAAGGGCATTGTAGAGGCGAACTATGCTGAAATCACTAGGCCTGTTATGAGGCCTGATATTCATCTTTGTTACATATTCAGAACACCCTGCTACAGCTTCCACAGGCTTCAGTCAGGACTGCTGAATTCCGGAAGGTGAAGGACCTGAAACTGATGATCAAAACTGAAGCTGAAGCAAAACTTAAAACCCCCCAAATAAATATACAGCATAAGCCCACAACTCGGATCATGCTAAGAAACTTAAAAAATATGTTATTGGCAGTCCTCTGAAGAGCTTTTACAACACTAAACATAAACTTGATAGAATCTAACTTTCAAACTCAAACAAAGCAATCCAATGTACATTTTATAGAAAACTTGTACAAGGGAGTCAACACAGATTAAGCATACTGAACATGTGCAATACAGGTGTGAGAGGCCTACTATGTTGATACTGTGTCCTTCAGAAGGACAACTTAGAGAGGAAATTAAAGGGTATTGAATCCCAAATTCCCAAATTTAAGGGTCTTGAATCCCAAGCCCCTTGATTAAGAATTCTTATATATAAATTTGGGAATAGACAATTTACTTAGAAATTTATCATATAAAATTGTAAATTAAGGGAGTATAAAATTACATTTATTTAAAAAACGCTTTTATCCAGAGCAACATATGATTGAGAAAGTAGGGTCAGACAGTCCCTGGAGTGACTGGGGGTTAAGGGCCTTGTTTGGGGGCCGAACGGTGACATCACTCAGTCAACAGCGGGATTTAAACTGGTAACCTTCCAATCATGGGCACAATGTCCTAACCTGCTGAGCCACACACATGAATTATTGACAACTGAGAGTCAGATATCTTTACTGCTGCGAGTTGCGTTCATAACAATATAAGATCAAGTTGACGCTATTATTAAAATGGGTCAGAGAAAACACCTTTAGGCCGCAAACACATTTGGGACTTGAACATGCAACCTACTGAGTGTAATTCAAGGCCCCTAACCTCTGCACTTTATCTTTAAAGTAACTGCTCCCACAGGGTTTACTCTGACACCTATGTATAAACCCTTTCCTTACCATGGGACACGGCTTTGATCTCCACAGTCCTGGGGATCTTCTCGTCACGGCTCCACCCTGTGCTCCTTCTGCTGACCTGAGATTTGAACAGCGTATTCACCAAGGTGGACTTCCCCAGGCCACTGATGCCTAGAGGCAAGTAGAAAGGGTTAAGATATCAGCTGCTGCTACTGAATGCCTTTCAGTTTGCACAGCTGGGTTTCACAGAGGGTGTAATTCAGGTAATATGCAGCAGTGGGGTCCGTCACGGCCCCCAAATCACATATCCTTATTACCCTGGAGGAATGTTGTTTATTTAAGATCAAACCAAATGAATATAATTATGATTTACTTTCAAAGGTATTGACCAGGCAGTTTTATTACGATTTCAAAAATGTATTATACAAACCACAAACAAAACACCATACAGAAGGTTATCATATATTTAATGCTGTTATAATGCTGAATCTTTGCTAGAACGACGAGCGTAACATACTGAATTATAGCTCTTAGGATATTCTAATTACATACAATGTCTAAATGCCTAATCTAAAATAACGACAGACACAATATACACTTACTGGCTTAAAAAACCACTAAAGCATTAACTGCAGAGTGTCATATAGAATTTTCACAGTAAATCTTTCTCACCCACTACCATGATGTTAAAGTCAAATCCAGTCTTCATGGTTTTCTTCCTCATTTGTTCAATGATGGTATCAATCCCAATATATCCCAAGAGCGACGACCCTCCACCTGCCCCCTGACCCCCGACACCTGAGCCCTGAGGGCCATGGACTGACGAGATCCCGGTAGGTTTAGCAGGGACTGCAGGTTTGGGTCTGACTTCTGGAGGCACAATTTCAGACATGTCTGCAGGTAAAATGGGTGGAGTGGATGATCAGAAACTGGAATCGGGCATTAGCTGGACACATCAGCGCAATTCCCGAACGATGCACCTCGAAAAAAAGCAATATGATTAACTGAAGAAAAAGTTCTTAATGGATGCAGTGTTTGGATTTACGGTTTATCAATGTCTCCTGACATAAATGTGGCCACACGCCACATTAAAACGGGATTACATAAACGCAAATACATGTATAAACGCTAAGGGATTCACATCACACCTAAAAATGCACTTCACGCCAAATGCTGTGGTGATTGAATGTTTCGGTCATTTTCAGCAACCGAGCAGCAATCCCATGATTTTATGTACCACCTCGTTAGTGTCGTTAATCTGTATAACGCGACGAGTTTATAGTTCAGTGACATTTCTGATGGTATCGCAGAGAAATGTCCTTCAGGTATCGTTCACATCTCATTCTAGCCCCTATTGCATATGCAGCGACTGCCTTCCTCGCGTTATGCTGTCTGCACCTTTTTGCTATTTTGACCCTTTACTCCTAATAACTCTTGATTGATTTTCGACATTAAGGCGACTCCCTGTTAATAATACAACACACTCATACTAGTCTACATTCATGCATTCATGCATTATGCACCGCGTCCCCTGCAAACCCTCCCAAACTGTATTTCTTTGCTACCTATTGTCCTATCTGATAACTGAAATAAAACAATGCACTTCAGAGTATTAATCTGTCGGCTACATTGCTAACAATGTTATTCACTGCTTAGCCACTTACCAATTGTTCGTTATGAGCGCTTAACCCAAAACTGTTACAAAAAAGGAATGTGCGTTTCCTGTTGCCCAAAAATAACAAATATAGGGATGATGTCTAATACAGATGGATAGAGGATGTACGATTTACGATGAGGGTCATGTGACCAGCCACCTTTCTCTCTTCTCTTTCTCTGATCAGTCGACAAGCCTCCACCCACTAACCCCCCGCCCCCTTTTTTTTGGTTGTCAAAGCAACGAGAGGAGAGAGGACCGACGGATGCAGCGCGCATGTTCAAAACAATGGCAGCTCTCCGCTAAACACATCAGGCTCATTTGTCGTTAATGAGTCTAAGGTCCGTTTAAAATTGCCATAAACCTATAAGGGCTCTACTGACAACGGCGTAGTACAGAGTTTGATATTGGGGGCGGGGAGGGGGGGTTAACAACTTTATAATTTAAATACAAAGGTCTTTTTATTGGGGGGATGAAATTAAATGTTGGGGGGTACACGTGCCCCCAGTCCACCCCTGGTTCCTACGCCCCGATCAAAAATAACATTATTGGTTTCTGTTGTTATGGTTCAGTTACGTGTGTGTGGTGTGTGTGTGTGTGTGTGTGTGTGTGTGTGTGTGTGTGTGTGTGTGTGTTAATTTACTTTAAAATTAATTTCAAATTAGAACAGCCATCAGGGCATTTTGGTCAAACTTTATCTGTAGATATTGCTAAGTACAGTATATTAACACTAAAATAGAAATTGTTTAGTACTTACAAGTTTGTTGTTCACCAGTAGCGTCCAGTTTGCTGAGCACGACCTACATCGACATTCGAGTGTCTAGTCTGTAGTTCCCTCTGAGTATCTCTCTCTTGCTCCTCCCTCCTTCACTTTCTGTCCCTCATCTCTCTTTTATCTCCCCCTGTTTCTGTCTGCCTGGAGCC
Source organism: Mormyrops boulengeri (assembly GCA_026781065.1). Classification (NCBI taxonomy): domain Eukaryota; kingdom Metazoa; phylum Chordata; class Actinopteri; order Osteoglossiformes; family Mormyridae; genus Mormyrops; species Mormyrops boulengeri. The sequence goes on along the minus strand of JAODLD010001641.1, from coordinate 23,567 downwards.
AAGGTGATAAGACATGTGCAGCCTGCTCATCTCGCTCATCTACAGTCATGTGCTCAAATGGATGTGACTGCCTCCTGCATTCTTTGCGTCTGCATCCAGTCCTCCGTGGTCTAACCCTGGTCTCTGGCTCATATAGCATTAACCGATAGATATATTTTCAATAAATTTTAGCTATTTACATCACAATTTCCTGCACTTACCTGTTACGGTACATACAGCAGAATGCTTGGCATCTTCAGGGGACCTTAAAAGCACTGATGAAGATAAGGTCAATCCATGATTTAGGAAGGTGTTACGGTCATTATCTCTTTCTTCTTTCTTCTTGAGGTCTGCTTTCTGAGCATATGATATAGAAGGAGCCACTTGGCTGACTCGAGACAGCAGGCCCATTTTTGTAATGTTTATTGGTTCATTCTCAAGGCAGCTGCACAAATCAGTCTCCTCATTATTTGATGGATTAGGCAATTTGTTGAGGGACAACATATCAATTACTGAGCTCTTCACTCCCCCCGAGTCCTGTGGTCCAGCTCTGGATTTGGATACCTGTATGCTGTTTTTAATGCCGGCAGGAATTGATCTTAAATGTAGGTTAGAGTTTTTATTCAGGTCTGTCAAACATTTCGAAGGTCTTGGATTGTATGTCCGCCTCCAAGGCACCTCAGAAGCGGCGACTGTGTGTAAAACGTCACAGAGATCATGCTGATAAACCACAGTGCTCCCAGCTGGGTACATGTTGGTTGGATATCCTTGTTTTGGCTGATTCCCACTATAGTTACGTACATATATATTACCTCTTCTGGAGACAGTATTTTCACTCTCATCTGCTTTTGCATTACCTGGGGACCAAAATCCACGCTTGGGATTGTTACTCTGGCTAGAAAATTGACTCAGTTGGTTCTTAAAAGATTCGGGCTTTTTTCTTGATAGCAAAAGCATTTTACTGGAGGTGGGAAGAGATCCCAGCTTCGATGGAGGAAGGCAAGGAGTTTGGCGCACTTCCCCGTATTGATGCCTTTCTATGCAGAATTCTGTGTTATCAGGGCAGTTTGGTGTGTTGTCTTTGGCACTCCGGTTGAGCAGTTTGAGGTTTCCCGAATTGTCTGCATTGTTGATATGTTGATGCTGGTGGTAATGACCAGTTAGATCAGATCCCTGTTTTCCATGATTTCCTTGTAAGGATTGCGGCTCAGGATGATTGAGGTAGACTTTGAAGTTATGAGGGGGTGGCGGCAAAGGTCTGTTTGGAATATTCTTTTCCTGTGGTGCCTTTGGGATTTCACTGGTAACAGGGCACTCCAGTGCAATTTTCTCTTCATTAAACAGAGAATAAGCCAGACCTAAATCATGTCCTTTACTGGCTGAAGTTCTGAGTCCTTGAAACCTCAAAAATGAGTGTTGGTCCTTGTTTTTCAACCCAGAAATTCTGCCAGGGTCTGGCTCTTTCGAACATTCCCTTTGGGTAGGTGAGATACCGAAGCTTGATTTGGAAGCACTTTTCTTTAATACAAACTCTGCTTGATATAAACCAGAATCCTGATGTCTGTTTTGCAAGGCATTAAATTCCTTTGTATATTTTTGATTAGGGCATAAATATTTAGGGATGATCTTGTGTTGATTAGAATTAGATGCCTGCATACTCTCCTTCGGCCATGGTTTGGTAAAGTTTGCCATAGCAGTTTGGTTCTTCACTGTCCTTTGGCCAGGAGATTTGTAAAGCTGCCCAGACCTTTGCCCCCCTTGGCCCCTTTCGCTGTGAGTAAGATTTGTACGGCCCCTAATCATATGAAATGGAAGCAGACTTAACATCGACTCTTGGCTTTTGTCTGTTGAGGGCAGCCTTTTCTGACTTATCGCTGTGGCGGAGTTTGTTTTGGGTTTACATGTGACAGGTGGATTAATCTTTTTCTTTCCGACATCACGATCCAGCGTGGAAGCTAGACCAGGCAGGTCGGGGGATTTGTTTGTCTGCCTTGATCTAGTCATCGCCCAAGTTGGTTTTGAAAGTTTTGTGCTCAGCTTTGAAATCGACGGATGGGAAATAAATGATAAGGACTCAGATGCAATGGAAATGGGTGGAGTGGACTTTTTGCTAGGGGGGAGAAAATGCAATAAGGAAAAAAACACAAGCAAAAATAAATAAAATATATGAATATTAGTGTGCCAGTAATGATCTGCTGTTGTGGTGGGGCACATACCTCGCGATGACTGACGGCGGCTTAATCGACGTCTGCAATGGGAGACCCTTGCTGTCAAAGGAAGTGATCTGAATGGGCCTCTTTTTGATGACAGGAGAAGACAGCGGAAGAAGCTGAGGCAAACATAGAGGTGTCCCAGGAGGGCTGGAGAGGGCAGGAACTTGGGATGAAGGGGTCCCTGTGTGTTCTAGTTTGTCACTGTTCATTGTAGAGCGACTTCAACATAAAAACAAGCAAGGAGAAATGGATATGGAACAATAAACAAAGCATGACATTAAAAATGAATGGATGAGACATAACAAAACAGACTGAAAGCCAAAGAATAATGGATTTCTGCTACTTTTGAGACATGTGCACTGCAGAAGTAATAAGGAGGACAGTGGGACACACTGCACCACTGTTACATAAATCACATATTAGGTAACGCAGATGCATTTAAGCTGACTGTAAAAACACATACCACGTCATCTGAGTGAAGGAATAAAAAGTTTAATGGAAGTTAAGCGTCGGAAGACAAAATATACATTGTATTTCAAATGTGATTGCAAGATATATTATTAATCCATCCAGGGGCTATCCCAGTCTTGAGCTATCACTGCATGATGCTCGAGGTAGGATACACTGCATCCCTGACTGGAATAAGTTGGAAGATGCCTGGATGGATTAGTGATGCTTTTTGGCCCATTTTCTCTACTACAGCCACACCTCAGGTTCCTCACACATTTAGAAAATGTCACCTTTGAAAATTAGCTCTGTAGATGATAAAAAAATATATATGACTAACCTGGGCGTCCGTGTCTGTCTGCTTCCTATTATATGGAGAAGCAAATGAGTAAAAGGACAATGAATGTCAGGAAGTAGTGGGTTCCCAGTGCATTCCCTCCATTTTTCTGATCTATGGCTGCTCTGTCAAAGTCACCCACGCTCATCTCCCTGCCCACTGACACTGGGTTTGTTCATCAGGGACACTGAGGGATGGCAAGAAGCAGTTTTGGGAAATAAGGGGTAACAGATGAGGAAGAAGTAAAAAAATAAGGATATGGGCAGTGGGTATTTTTGTAGAAAGCTGTCAAAGAAAGGACGGGAATATCGTCTTAGGAAACGTTTTACAAAAACAGTAATGTGATTAGTAAATGTATTTTTATAAAAGGTTTGAACTTTAACATGTAGATGGTGCAATGGAAAACAACATAACGGACATCTTGAAACTGCAGAGAAATTACAAATTTGGTGGTGCAGCTCTGCGGTGTAGAATTCATGATCAGAAGGTTGTTGGTTCAAATCCCCTGGCCAGTGGAGTGATGTCAGCTTTGGGCCCTTAACCCCAATCGCTCCGGGGACTGACTGACCCTGCTTTCCTGATTGTCCAGCACTCTGGATAAAATTGTCTGCTAAATAAATGGAATAGGGAGAACAGTACTACACAGCTCACGGTACAGGCATTTGGAACACTTCCCTTGGGATAGGGCTTAATGTTGAAGAAAATGGGAAAACAAAGATTTGGTGGAAGGACAATTATACAAATCTATGTAGTCACTTAACTTAGACTGCAGCATTGAACAGTACCGCTCCCCCCTCTGGTTCCACATACTGTATATCCATCGACCTCAACAACTAGGGGTAGATTACTTGTATTTAGCCTCTGATGGAGAAACCTTCATAGCAAACATTACTGGTCCAACTGTTCCTGTTCTATATATATCCATTAACCTCAACAACTAGGGGAAGATTATCTTTGTTGAGACTTTATTGGAGCAACTCTCATAGCAACTGCTATTGGTTTGATATACAGAGTTAATTTTAGGACGACCTCTGGTATATGTATCTGTGGTCCTTGTGTGCACTTGTCCTTCCCTTTCATTAAAGGATCGCTTTACCAAATTTGATCACAGCGCTAACAGATTTCAATTCCTTCTGTGATCTTTTGTGTGTCTCAAGAGCACAGAAACCGTACAGAGGATGTGCCTCAAAGCTTAATCAGAAAAGGCATTACATTTGGTAAGGCTTTGCAAAGTTTAAAAACCTAACTTGGGACAAGTCTTCAACAGAAAAGCAACAATACCGTTTCAGATAGGCAACATTCTGCTAAAAATAGGCATACTTGTGTCAGTGATAAAACAATTTGGAATTTATTTGTATATCTGCATTGTGTCTTCAACTTCAGTACAACATCGTGATCCAGAACACTTTTTCACTTTGAAATACATAAATCTTGCAATATCTTTTAATACAAAGTCAAATTTAGGAAGAACACAGCATTAACTTCCACTGTACATGGCTGTGTGTTGCATCACTCATCTAGAAAGCTTTGTTACAGAGGAGACAAGCTGTGTACCCTTGTGTACCATCTAGCTCTGTCAGCATTGCTAACCCTACACACTTGTGAAATAACATAAATTACAGTTTTTCTAGTCTATTGAAAAATATATAAAGACATATTTATCACAAATTTCACTTTTGCATAACGTGATTGGCACAAGTGCTCTTATTTTTAATATTATCTGTACTTTCTCTGTTTTCTTTTTCCAAAACGATATGTATTCTAGGATGATGCTGTTAATCCCCCTTCCACCCTAGTGGGTGTTTTATGAACGTATAAGAAAACTATAGGAAAAATACCACTATGGGATTTTTTTTTTTTTTTTTTTTTTACAAATTCTTCCTTAAATGTTTATTAAACATGAAGTATATTTATTGTGATACAGTGTGTGAAATTTTGGCATTTTTCTTACTATTATATCAGAACACTATCATCATCTTTGCTGTAGTTTTCATCGTTGGCCACCAGGGGGCGGCTATGTGGCGCCTGGGCATTCCACTTGTGTGCGTCCTGCAGTCCTGGTTCGAGGAAGTACAGGCAAGCTCCAAACCCTGCCAGAACTAGGACCGACACAAGCAGGTAGAGGGGAACGAACCAGTCAAGGAACAGCCAAGGCATGTTTCTGTGGAATAGCTGGAAGATAATTGGAACGAACAGTTAAGTGCTGAACACAGAATGGAAGAATTCAAGGCGAGACAAAATGGGGGCATTCATACTGTACAGGGGAGACCATTCAGGCTTCAACCTCAGCTAGCTAAAACATTATCAGTATCCTGAAGGAAATGTTTGAATCTAAATGGAGTGAGGATTAAGTACTTCCACATTCAGGGGGTCACAGAGTCCCATATTTTTACACTACATATCCTATTAAATCACCTTTACCTGCCTCGATTCTAAATAACATACAATGCTGTTTGAGTCATTGTAATTAACCGTTAAACCACAGTTATCCTTGTACTATTATTGCCACTGAGACGGTACATTATCAATGCAACCATAAAAACTACAAAAATGACAGAAATCCATCCATCCATCCATCTATTTTCCGCTTAATCCCAACTGGGGTCGCGGTGGGGGAGGACCGGAGTCTATCCCGGGCACAGGCAGGAAACAAGGTGGCCAACACACCGCAGGGCACACACACACACACACACACACACACACACACAGGGTCAATTTAGACTCACCAATCCACCTATCCTGCACGCTTTTGGACTGTGGGAGGAAACCGGAGCCCCCGGCAAAAACCCACGCGAACACGAGGAAAGCACGCGAACTCCACACAGAAAGGACCCGGGACCAAAGCCGGGACCTTCTTGCTGTGAGGCAGCAGCGCTAACCACTGCGCCACCGCACCGCCCCAGATAAGAAATAATCATTTAAATTCCTTCTGATAATAATCTAATAATCTAAAAATGCAAACCACAAACCTAAAATCACTGCCACAGCAATGAAGATTTCTATATTCACTATACTATTCTGCTATGTAAAAACACCTTTTGACCATAAACGTACCAGGCTGTCAGTGTTTGGTACAGTTACACTGTAAACACATGTGATCAGTGACATGATGAATCAGGAGGACTGATGACTTCATTGACTGTCCCATATATTCATGCTCTCAAACATTTGCTGGTGATTCTGCTCTGAACAAATGAATTTAATGACAAATATCTTAAAACAGAAAAGCAATTAACGAGAAGGAGATTGACAGTCCTCCAGGAAAGACAGTAACAAGATCGTTCCAAGAAGGATCTGCATATCATCACCTAAATAAACAGACTCTATATGTCTACCCTAGTAACGCTCTGATTCAACTCAAAGAATCCACAGAGGGCATTAAATATTAAAAGGAATCTGAATGAAAACCACCTAAGGACACGTTTCGTTACCTGCTGGAATGGAGTAGAGCTGCTCTAGATTTGCGGAGAAGTCCTAGAGGCGCAAGACAGAAATGCTCACATTAACATTTCAAATGAGCTCATCTACATCACCTAGAGAATACATTGCTTTGGACAAATTCGGCGCTGATTCACATGAACATTGGTCCCTATAGAGGGAACAGCATCCTAAAACTAAGATGCTAATGATTAACGCTTTGGGCAGACTCGTTAGGGAAAACGGGGATGGCTTTCAGCGACCACGCTTCATTCAGTCCATAGCGACACAGACATGCCAATAACATTGTCAGAGAGAGGTTTGCACGAGTACACACTCTCACTTACCGGGGATCTCGGCCGCCTCGCCTCCTCGTTCTTATCGTAACCGAAAGGTATCGGGGGCGAGCGACTCAAAGTTCAGTGTTGATTCCTCCACATAAGATTACAGAACTACTACTCAAAAGGAGATTTCCCTGACGTGTGACAGTCTGCAGCCGTTTTGGCTAGCTCTGCCTTATGACATCACATTTGGAAGTAAGGGGGGGGCGAGGAGTGGGGAGGGGTGGGTGAGATGTTGCCATGGAGACTGGGCTGGTGATGTTGAGCCCAGAGGGGAGAGAAAAATTTATATAACCGCTTCTGTCAAAGCCCTCACAAGAAATGGGGCTGCATGCCCAATGTGATTCGTCTTCCAGTTCAATTGATAATTTTGCGCAGATGAAGGAGTTCATCGCTTCAGTAAGCAAAGTGGAATGAGGGCGAATCGTCCAGACTGGGAGTCCAGCTCTAAAAGGGGGCATTTCACACTGTAATGGACACGCGAGTAATCCCAGATCACATGGGGGAGGTACTTCCGTGCCAAGCTGAGGTGGGAGAGCTCACACCTACCCTGCCCACTGCAGATGTTTGGTTCACTGGGGGTGGAGGGGGGGTTGGGATGCTGGTAGAAGGCACAAGGGAAACCTGTACTCTTGGAACATGCATATCAAATCCATGGTTACCAGAAGCACTCGACTAGGTCTGTGCCAAATCGACCAGCTCGGGATCAGCCAAAATCTCGATGGAAGGGAGCAAAGAGTCACCCGAAAACCTTTGTGAGTTTGGTGGGATTTTATTTCCTTTGCCACAGCATCGGCAGTCTGACACGCTGAGAGGCACGATGCCACACATGATCAATAAATACTGTCTCTATATATATTAATATAATACTTTAAAACAGATTTCATCTTTGCCTTCACTCAAAATGTTAGTCAAACATTAAAATGTTCACAACAGTAATTTTCACAACTCCCAAAGCTGGTACCACATAAATGCACCAATACCTGAAATGTGTCAGTTAATGTAAAAACTTTCACAGTCTGCATTAGCAGCAGCAGTACAGTGATTCATTAAGTGTGTACGCGTGTGTGTGCAGTTTCGCTCGCCTCCACCCCAGCTAGACAATCATTTTAGAAAAGCCCCTTCAAAATTAACATGCCTTTATAAAAACACGACGACGATCCCAGAGTTCCAGATTATGTTTGCTGTTAATTCTGACATGGTTTTGTGGATCCATCCCTTGAAGTTAGGTGAGGGTCGCTGAGGAAGTTCCCCAGTGATGAACCAGTGTGTTAATGGACTTTTGTGCATCTGAAGCACAACGATGTCTGTGCCAGTGACTGAGGTCCTGACTCTTACAGTTTAGCAGGCAAGTCTGAGGCTCTGCCCTCCAGGAAGTCGGTGAGGACGGAGGCCACAGTTTCGGGGTTATTCAGATGAACATGATGGTTCCCTGGCACCGTCAACACGCAGCCCTGCAAAGGAGAGGTGTGTCGTTTATGCCGGCTGGCTGATATGCTCACGGGAGGAGAGAAAGGAAGAGTGAAGATGATCTATTTACCAACTAGCCATCACCCCCCCACCTTAATGTGAACTGTCTTAGCTGGGCTGTCACTATGTTGCATGTGCCTCTGTCAGTAGGCCTCTGTCACTGGGACTGTGTCAGTCGGCCTCTGTCAGTAGGCCTGTGTCACTGGGACTGTGTCAGTCGGCCTCTGTCAGTAGGCCTGTGTCAGTAGGCCTGTGTCACTGGGACTGTGTCAGTCGGTCTCTGTCAGTAATCCTCCCATTCATCTTACCTTGGTTTTGTCCCTTGTCTGTTCTTTTTGTGTGTATTTGTGCTTGTCCATGTGTTTGTGTGTGTGTGTGGGTCATGTATGTACTACATTGTGATGACCAAATGTCCCCACAATGTAATAGAAACCTGTTATTTTGACATTGTCGAGCCCCATTTTTTCAGACCCCACAAGGGGAAATTCAATTTTATAAAAATCTGTGACTGCGATCAAAAAACTAAAAAGCCAAAAATCTTATATTTTGTTTGGTTACGGTTAAGGTTAGGGCTGGGTGGGGGTTAAGGGTGTCATTGTTGGGATTAGGGTCATGCCCACAGAAATTAATGGAAAGTCACCAGAAAGATATGAATACATATATATGCACGAGCTGTGTACGTCGATGTGTACACTTACCCCAAGGCCTTTAAAGCCATCCAGCAGGGTAGAGAAGTATCTCTTCTGCTCCGGCTTAGACGATATTTTGATAAGTCCATCCTCCGCCCTGGAGAGAAGGTGCTTTAAAAATCTCTTCATTCCCAAAATGTGAAAAACTAGCTAATTCCTAAGGATAAGACCTAAGACAACAGTTAAAACCGGTCTATTTTCCCCTGCCAGTTGAAACCTTTGTTTCTACCTTCTGACAACAATAATAACAGTCAGAGCATGTTTTGGGATTTATATTTGATGTGCGGGAGTTATCATACTTCTACATCTACAAAACTGAATCCTAAATAAACGTGCAACATCAAAGTACATATAGAAACAACAAGCTGACAAATACTTATGCTAATAAACACCTAGACTAATTAATGTTTTCCTTATTTGCAAGAAGTACTATAATAATGTGGTTTCATTAATGACAGTAACATGATGCGATGTGGAAGCATGTCTAAATCACAAATAAATATTTTTCCCGGGTCACACTAATCAGGTGAGGTCAGATAAGCATTAAGAGAATCACATCACTGATGACAGCAGGTGCTATAAATAACTCAGGCTTGAGTGACACATAGCAAGTGACAAAATCATGAATCTGGTCAAAGTGCACTGACACAAAATCACAGTATTTCATTGTTCAGTCATTAAAGAGCAATTACAGGAACAACTATTTTTACTGCACAAAACAGCTTTCAAACGAATGATTGACGGCACATTTGTGACCCATTCCTTACCACAATTATTCACGAAAAAACTCCAAAGGCTGCAAATCCATCTTCTAGATCACAGGTGTCAGACTCCAGTCCTGGGGGGCCAGAGCCCTACACATTTTTGGGTTTCCCCTCGTTTAACACACCCGATTCAACTTCTTGTGCTAATTACCACATAGCTGTTGAGCTGAATCATTTGTGGTGGAACAGGGAAAGAACTAAGCTACACAGGGCTCCAGCCCCCCAGGACTGCAGTTTGACACCCCTGACCTAGAGAATGGAGACAGGAAGCAGCCCTTATTTATGCCCCATGCATTGGGCATCTTACACTGGAATGTCGTTTAGAAATCTAATACAGTTAAGCACTCCTAAATGATTGACGGTAGAATGTTACATAGGTTACAAATTACGGTAAAACAACCGTGTGGCTCCCAACATGCACTCCATTATTTACATGCTCAAAAAACAAACTTTACTGCTCCTCTGATACATGTATTACAGTAGTTGAAATCCATTAAAGTAACGGGAGAAGCACTATCTTGTCGAATACTTGAAACAAAACTGACAATTTTTCTTTACTCTAATGATTTACATAAACAGAAAATACACAACTCTATATCAATGGTGGCGACCCACTGGGATAAGCGGTTTGGACAATGGATGGATGGATATCAATGGTGCTTATGGCCCATGTGATTATCAGAAACTCCATTTCCCAGATTACACAGGGAAACAAATCCCCCCCGCCCCCACCCCGCCCCGCCCCACCACAGCCATACTCAGGAAGAAGGACTTACAGGACAACAAGAACTTTGGCCTGTATTCTGGACTGCAGCTCCAAGCTCTGCTCTAGGCTGAGGCGCACAACGTTCGTCTGAAGGAGGGGAAAAGTGAGAGAAAGACAGAGAACAACATCAACAGAACTTGTATTAGACATGATGGAGTGAATATTGGACTACAATCTGCAGACTCCAGCATGCAGGGGAGGAGAAAATACAGCCAACACTCACCAAGTTGATTCTAAAATCTCTATTGAAAACCACACCTGTAGGGAAAAAGGGGGGGCATTTAATGCAGTATCATGGTGACCATTGGTAGGTTCGAATGCCAGTCTAAGACCTCATGAGCTCAATGGTCCAATTTAGCTAAATTTATCTATTAAAATTGTTTACCGTCCTTCCTTTATTTGTTTTATTGGGGTCTAAAGCACATAGTGCCTTGGACACTATAGGATTTGTTATTATTTTACTTCCCTAAAACGAAATGGGCAGCCTAGACCGCAAGACCTAGACCAACCAGACTTGTTAGGTAGATGTCAATTCCTATATACTACTCAGACCATCCAACCCAAGTCAGACAGTGACCATATGTTTCGGCCGATATCTCCTGACCCGTTAGTCATAGAGTCGAAATTCTTTTTTCTGCAGATACAGGCAGCCATTCCCTACAAACCTGCCAGTGAAACTATTAACTTCCACCTAGAAAATTTTTGGCTAATTTGCTTGATTTGAAAAACCTACTCTTGCCTACTAGTCCAAACTCATCTGACCATATCAGACAAATGAGGTGTCAAACCAAATCAGACCCCTGACCTGAACGGTATAATAATATTTTTAAAAGTCTGACACTTGTCTACCACATGGCCATTAGCCACATCCAAACTCTACCTTAATCCGGCCTACTTTGGTCAGACTCCGGTATGCCTTGGCCTACCTTAACCAAATTTGACATCCTATCTCCCAGCATTGTTTTGGGGATACAGTGCAAGGTTGGCTGCATTTCATCAATAGGGGGCGCTACAGCTACCTACTGCCAATATCTCCTGACCTCCTTGGCCAATCCAAGTGAAATTTGGGAGATCTGTACTAGGCACAAGCCTGACGTCAGAGACATATGACAAAAGTCAGACGTCATAAAACCCAGGCCACCACCAGTCAATCAGAATCAAACATCCATTTGACAGGCTTAACAATAACCAATCTGAACCAAAACTGGAGGATCCATTTCTCTACAGACCCTCAGTCCATCCTGGTAAGGACACCCAAGTCTGCCAGAAGGGGGTGCTACAGTGACAAATTTCTGCCTATTACTCTTGAAATATCCAGCTTGTAGTTGAGATTTGTTGCCAGGAGAATTCCAGATGGTATGCCAAATCAAACAACCTATAGAGCTTGGCTCTCTTTTGATTTTTACCTATTTCGTGAGATTTTCACCCAGCCTATATAATTCTGGTATCACTTGAATCAGCAGAGTGTCCTTGCAAATAATTCAGTAAGGCAAGGCCACCAGCCACACCCAGACCATACCTGCGCCACGCCCGTTGCTATCAGACAGCCATATCTCGTGCATCCTTCGGCCAATAAGCATCAAACTTAAATATGTATTGCAGGACGGTACTGGGGAAGAGTTTTCCAAATTTGACGCTGATCAGTCAATAGGGGGCGCTACAGCAAGGTAAAAATGTGTCTCTAATCCTGCAAAACCAGTGCAACCAACATTTTCCTCATTTCTCTGAATTGGTGAAAATCCTTTTTACTTTACGTTCCATGAGTCACGCCAAATCAAATCAAATGCACTGTCCAATAATACTCATTTGCATTTTCTAGTGATGTTTAAAATCTCAATAAAAGACAAATTTCTATTACTCCTATAATCTCCTTCCCTCCTAGCCAATTCTGGTAGCAGGTGAATCAGGACACTACCCTTCATCCTTATGGATGACTCATAATAAAGCTTGACCGGCATGTACAGTACAGCCACACCCTACCTACACAAGATCTATGGCCATTTCAATCAGACAGCTATATCTCAGGCACGCTATAGCCGATCCTCACCAAATTTGACCCTCTACTGTAGGACTGCACTCCAGACCGACCCTCCAGCTTTGGTGCCGATTAAACGGTCAAATGGTGGCACTATGGCCACTGTGCATGTATGTTTAAGGCCCACCTTGGCTAATTCAGCTGAAATGTCCTTATTGTTCATAAAACCATCACAGAATTGTCGCCTTCCCCTTCAACAGAGTCCATATTTTTAATTTCCGTTCATTTTACTGCCATTTGACTTCATTTATACGTCAGCCAGTGCACAATGAAGTATTTTGAATGTTTGAATAAGCAGGTGGAGTCAGTGCTCCATTTCATAAATGCCATTCAATACTTTCACGCCTTTTCATGTCTAAATGAAGAGCATACAAAAGGACAAACAAAGGATTATTTAGGATCATTTAGTATTATCTGACTTTTTAATACATTGGCCACCAGTGACAGTCAGTGCTCCATTGTCCAGCATTACTCCTGTACTGTTTGTACCCCCTGGATGATGATCCGACGCTTTGGACCCTTCGGTCACTGCCTGCCATTACTAGTTTCCTTTTCTGTTTGTTTGCTTGTTTGTTTGCCTTTGATGCCAAGGTTGTTCTTGTTTATCCCTTCAGCTGGACAGAACATGATGCACTGACTTGTGAATGGGGTCAGGGAGGGAAATAAAAAAAAAAAAATGCATATTTTACAAATGCTTGTGTTTATTTTTCTACATGTGAATATAAAGAAACTTATTAAATATATATTTAAAGTGCATTAATCTTAAACTCCCAGATTGGCCAAATCAAGTACAGCAGAGAAACCCTCTACTCTACAGTCAACTTTGTAAAGCAATGCAAATCCATCTTCCATTACCGCTTATCCAAATCGTTATTATGTCGTTGTTATACCATCATTACCGCTTAACCAACTTTGGAAAGCAATGCAAATCCATCTTCTATCACCATATCCAATACAAAATCACGGCGAGACTGCAGCCTATTACAGGGAGCAAAGGGCACAGAGATGCCTCAGACTGGATGCTAGTCCATCACAGGGGACAATACAATTCAAAGTTCAACTTAAACAATACAACCTATGTCTTGCACCTTATGTAATGACATCATTTGTTGAATATGGAAGCCCTTCTTTCAGCCATAAACTTTTGAGATGCTGACACGCCCCCATGTGCCATTTGAGGGGCAGGAAAAGCAGAAGCAATTCAGATGTAACAGCATCTCTAAGTGCCAGTTTTAGACTCATCTGGGCGCTGCTGGCAGCCATTAAAGGAAACAAGCCAATGTATTAAGGGAGAGAAGAGCAGAGGGATTGGGGCTGACCTCCGTCAACGTGCGTGCTGCCTCTCTCCAAAAGGATGTGAAGAGATTTCTCAGACAAAGACGGATTGGCTGCCATCAACCTGAGACAGAGACAGTGGAAGTTTTAGTCTGCATCATTTTACCATTGAGATGTGAAGCAGCAAAGAGACAGAAGGCAACAATGATAAAACAGAGCAAGACTACGGGCTGAAATATAATGACTTTTGGGACATTGATGATAAAAGTCTTGAGAATTTCAAACACACTTCACAGAGGAAAGTCTCAGGGTGGATTTATTCATTCCAAGGGAAACACAGCTCTGTGCTGAGAGACAGCCAAAGCTAGCTTAAGTCACCCAATTAGAAGGTCAGAAATAACCTTTCTACTGCTTTCTCATAAGTGTAAAGCCGTTCTCTCTTCCCATCTTTCTTTTTTTCAAACTCAATCATCTCCTCGATCCCTTTTCTTGCAAGTCCTGCCATCTCTTTCTGGAGAGAGAGAGAAAGAGAGAGAGAAAGGACATTTGAGATGTAACATTGTAGTATTCAGGAAAGATGTCAATACCCACGATGCCAAGTGAATACACAGTAAGGGCTCCACAGCCATACCATCTCAGTAGGGAGGAAGCCGAACGAGTCCAGGAACACGACAGATTCCACCATCTCGGGATACAACGCGCTGAACTGCAATTAAACACATTCAATCCCGTCAAGCTCAGAGCAAGCAGCTCGGGTTCATTTCTCACACACAAAGGACATCCCAGTAGTTTCCATGCTGGCCAAGCGGCCCCAGAATGACTAAGAGCTGTAACTCTTCAAATAATTATGAACCCGGCACATAGGAAAGATTCAGTCATGCTACTTGTTGCCTTGATTCAATGTGGAATAACAAAGGCATAATCAACCATGACAGACGAAAGAGAGCGACCAAAGGAAAGTCTTACCAAACCAGCAATGTTGCCTCCTGTAAAATAAAAGGAGATGATTAATGGAGCTGCTCCAAAGATGGAGAAAGAGGGTAACAGAAGCCATGGGACCAACATTCAAAGACAAAAAAAGACAAGGGTGAGGAGAAACAGCTGAGGGTGGCATTCTGGTTTACATTAACACACCGTAAACACTTACCCATGCTGTGTCCAATTATGGAGAACCGTTTCCACTGCAGAGCTGAAATGACATTGGGATTCACAGGAGTTACCCCTAAATAGGCAGTACTGATTCCACATAATACCATGAGATGCAAAATGGTGGGGGTGGGGGGGGGGGCACAAAAAGCCATGAGAATGGCTCGTACCTTCGATGACCTGCCGCACGTCGTACACATACGCGGGGAAGGTGTAGAGGACGCCTGCCGGCCTGTGGCTGGACAGTCCATGCCCGACCAAATCCACAGCCACGCACTTCCAGTCTGACGGGGAAGAGGCAGTGAGGAGCGGCCGGCCCGCAGTGAGGAGCGGCCGGCCCGCATGAAGCTGACACAATACTGCGCCCACAGTCCCCCCCCGCTTCCCCCCCATCACAACCATGGGATCACAACTAGAGCAAAAGCAGCCTGACTGTTTTTTTAAAAAAGTTTCTGTCATTAAAACCATGTTTAGTGGTAAATTTAATGTTATGTGATTATAGTAGTATTTGCATAGAAATCATTTTTTGTTATAAATTGTCCTTGGTAATGCTACCACCACTAATACAAATCATAATAAATAATAATAATTAGTTGAACCTCTTGGTAGAAGTGGAATTAGGGTGTTGAAGGACCCAGCATTGTCTGCCCAGCCATGCAGGCACAGTACTGGACGGCCATGATCAGGACCCCAAACTTGGCCCCTTATTTCTCCCCATGGCACCGACACATGTAGCTCTGAAACTATTAAATTAAGAAAAGGTTAAAAGAGGGAAAAAATAACACTGATGAATGTGAATAGCTGGTTTTTCATGAAAAGGTCCTGATTGCAAATCTCATTTCATTAATAAAAAAAAGGGGTCCGCTGACCAAGGAAGGGAATAAGGGGAAAATGCACTCAGTTTAGAAGGTAAATTGAACTATTGTCAAGGAGACTGTTTTCTCATTGACTTCAACATGTGGAAACTTGCGCACAGATAGACACATTTATCTGCGTAGGTGGAATACCACAGCATTAACCATCTGTTGGCCTAAAATCATTCTTGTAATAATAATAATAATAATAATAATATAATAGGGTTACAGCACTATGTGCTTGGAGCCCTAATAATAATAGCAGTAAGAACCCACATTGACTTAATGATGCTGTAATGTACCACAAAACAACCATGTAAAGTTCCTTGGGGAGATTCTGTTGTGAAAGGCGCTATATAAAAATAAATTGAACTGAATCTTCTATAACTACTAATACAGTACAGGGCCATGGTAAGGGCACCAATCCATCACAGGGAACACACCTTACTGCACACTGGTATGTTTGCACCATGGGAGGAAACACTGGCAAACACGGGGAACACTTGGAAACTCGCAACGGAGGTGTGCAAGATCATCACCACCACCAACAACAAAAATAATGATAATATAACGCAAGGAGACTTCATTAGCTCATTTTTTTTTTGCATTACATATTACTTACAACTAATGGTATAAAATGGTAAAAGAAAAGCATTTCTAAGTGTGACTGCTGGTAGTCGTAGATATGGCAGACGCGTGCTTCCCGAGACATCGTCCCCGTATGTGCTACGACGGTCATCCTGTCACTCATATCGGACCGACCCATGTGTATGACAGCTCCTCACCAACTTGCTTCATAATCGCTGTTGTAGATAAGTGTCGAACACTTCTTAGGCTCGGAATCATCCTTTACAGCCTGGGAAAAGTGAAGTGAGAGAGAGGCACACTACACGTTAATACTGAAACTAGACTAATAAGCACGTACGGGCAACGAAATCCACCGCGATTCCTGCGGTTTTGGAAAAGCCGACTGAACTAAAACACATGTCAAACTGCTGAAACAAACCGGGAACGACAGAGACTGAAATAAACAATGGCGCTCTTTAGGTCGCACAAAAGGCTTACATATTATCAGGAAAACAGCGCATTCCGCTTTCAGATTAACTTCTTTACACCCTATATTCTATGTAATCGCCAGGTTTTCCCGAGATACAACCTTCGCGACTTTACCTGATCTTTCTTCCGGTAAAGATCCCTCGTGACGGCGCCCCGACCAATCAGGGCCTCGCTGAAGTAAAGCGGGTTGATTGACACACGGGAGAACCAATCCTCATTTCACACACAGGCAAAAAAGAAACAACTTTTGCTAAAGAAAAAAACAACTTAGTTTATAATAATAGACTAAGCCCTGTCCCATGAATAGTATTAAGCGGTGTTTTCAGAGTTGCAGCGACAGGATAGGCAGGGCACGCAATGGCCTGGGGCCCCGAGGTATCACGGGGCCCCCTGAGGACGGCCGATTACATAGGCTAGTACATTGCATCGACAAATCTGATTTGTGCATTCTGTTTTTCACAAAAGTAAAAATAAAGGTTTTCTGCTTATTAAATTCTCCTTGTTGATATTATTAATTTACACTTCACAGTAAAATAAAGGTAATATGTTTTCGCATGCTGTGGGAAGGGGAGTTAGGAGGCCACATAGAGTTTTTCTTTTTTTTTGCCAAGGGCCCCCAGAGTCCCTACAATCACCTCTACGTGTTTTAAAATAAATTTCATGGGAAGGAAACAATAATAAAAAGACCCCATGACTATTTTAATCTGAATATTTTAATGAACTAGGTAGCAGTGCCTAAATTAAGGCACAGAAATGACAACGTTTTTGATGGATAGAGTTTAAACAAAGCGACTGGACAAGCGACTAAGTCAAAGCTAAACTCCATTAGTTAAATTAAGGCCTTGATTTGAGAGTCCTTGGTCTTTATTCACATAACATATATTTCACAGATGCTTTTGTCCAAAACAATGTACAAGTGAGGATCAGAGAACAAAGTTAGCTAGTATTTCTGGAGCAACTGTGGTTAAGGGCTTTGTTCAAGGGCCCAAGGTAACATCACTGCCTATAGGATTTAAACCAGTGGTACCATCACCAGCAGATCTGAAGCAGTGACCTTCATTTCACAGTCCTAACCTGCAGAGCTACATTCCATCCTATATATTTTAAGTATATAAATCTAATATTAAAATATTTCTGTTTTAATATTAGATTACACACCCACCTGCCTGACATTTGCCAAAATTTACATTGACAGTGGAGGCATGTTGCGCATGAGTGTATACATTACATTTGTAATTAAATTATAAATTTCATTTACAGATGGTGTATTTGACCTTGCATCTCTGGGTATCTTTAAATTGAACCACACTAATCATCAGGAAGGCAATGCACTACTGACACATGTTCAACTTGAAGGCTCCAAGAAAAGGCCATGGTTTGAAATCACACATATGCCTTCCAAATTATACACCTAGCCGTTCGTTATCATCTGTAATTTCTGGATATGGTCAGCAGGGGACGTCAGAGCACTGCCTAAAATTTCTGGATATGTCTCACATGTGTTTCACCATAATGGCCACTGGGGGGGAGCTCATTTTATTAAAACAAACTCCATTCTCAGTTACATATGGAATGGCCTGGGTGCATGCCCCTGCACATGACTGAGTGGGAGTATGTGGTTTCCTCCAGGCACGGGGGCTTTTTAACTGTTCACATATGTCCCAGCATATACACGTTGCAGAAATAGTGCTAAGGTATTTCCCATTTAAATTATTTAAGTGAGACTGCTAAATCCACACACATATCGAGTATTTGCAATGAGGCTCTCTGGAATAAATGTATCAACACCTAGATACCCACTTCAAGTGGCATACCTCAGCTGTATCATTAAGATCCCATCAGCAAAGTTATGATTAACGAGATTGCAGAGAGTCTGTTCTTTTGGATAGTGCCAAACGCTATCTTTGGTCTCTGGCCTTTTCCCTTTGCATAGGCCAAAAGACTGTCTGAGATCCTCTGTCTAGATGCCCTCGGACCACTGTTATCTTTCTATCTGTTTATCCCTATCATCTCCCCACACCCTTCCCTTCCTTACATTGTTGTGGTGGAAATGCTATGCGTCTGATATTTTTGTTTAAATTCCCCTGGGATGGGGGTCCCTTTTTATGTCATATACAGCCCGTGATCAGCCATGTGATGCAAAAAGCCCCCGGTAATGTTTAACCATTAATGGCAATGATTTACTGTGCAGATAAATTATTTGCTGCCAGTGGTATTGGATGAAAAAGTAACATTTTTTGGAGGTAAATGAGGCTGGTCCATCATGTGTTTTATGATGATGACATTCTTGTCCCGTCAATGAACACAATGCTCAGTGTAGGAGCTGGTGTCCATATCAGAACTCAGTAGGTGAGTGAGGGAATTCTACGCCACTTAATAAACCCAAAATACCTCAAAAGATGAATTATGCACCATACACTTTTACGTTGTAGTAAAAATGTTTTGCAGTGTCTCTGCAAAAAAAAAGAGCAGAAAAGTGTTTTTCTTTTCTTTTTTAAATTACGCTTTGATCTTCATTGTTCTGATACATGCTTATCCCCTGAAGCCGGATTTTCCACTTTGTTTGATGGCTTTGCCAAAGATGCGGATTAGAAGCATTATGAGCGCCGACTGCCTGGGCCCTACTGACGCCCATATATTTTATTTAACATTTGGAGCTTGAATTTTGAACCTAAGGCGAGAGAGAAATGGTATGGAACTAAACTTATCTGTGACCGAATGCATTAGCAAGACGACAAAGTGAACAGCTGCTGAAACCAATGCAAACTAGAGCAGCAGTTGGGCAAAGTGAGAGAGTGAGGCAAAGTGAACAACGGATAGAAGAGAGTGAGGGGAAAAAAAGGAGAGGCCAGAGAATGATACAGATAGAGAGGTAAATTCCTTTTATAGAGTTTCACCTCTCTTGTGGAAACCTGAAGAGGCTTCCATTGAAAGCTGTCCCCTCTTTCTCCTCAAACGAGGACATCACGATCTTCCCTCTATCTATGACCATTTTTGTCTTTTTTTTTTTTCATTTGTATGCTTTGGCAACATTCCCTCCTGGTCATGCTAGCAGTCTGGCTTGCCTTGGACCGATAACCTCTAATCATACCCCAATGACATTGGCCGCGCACATGAGCCGCGACCTGCCATTTGTCGAATGTGTCAGCAGTCAGACACGGAAAGTTCACCATTTTGCAGTATGTAGGGCAGCTTGTGACCAAGAACATGAGGCGAGTGTAGTGATGAATTATTTAGTTTGAGACAAAATGTTTGGACCACAAACCTATTCGAAGCAAAACGTAGTTTGGAAGAGTCAATGCACATAAGTTGAGTGCGACTAGTCCTGTTAATTTTAATTAAAAAACCAAATAAAAAATAAGATGAACAAAAAGTATGAGACATGCATAAAAAAAAAAGTGTGGAACAATGCTGTAATAGAATCAGGGAGGGTGGAAAAGAGGTGGAGTTAATTCTTAAGACAGGAAAGGGGGAGAGAGAGAGGGATTGATGGTTGGGCCGTAATTCATGAGTGAAGTTGAGGGGTATAAAAGGTAGGGTTTGGGACTTGGAACAGTGCACTGAGACATTAAACGATTCACACGCAACTTAATTCGGGACTTCACCTGATTATCTTGTACGGTACGTTTTCATTGATTTCTCGTAGATTTTTTGAGTGAGTGCATGACTTATTGTGCTGCTAGCATGTGAATGCATTATTTTTGGTTTGGTTCAAGCTATTTGAGCAAACTAGGACATGCACTTGGGTGCACACTTTTTAAAATGTTACAGAAAAGTTTTCTAACCACTTACTCGAGCAGCGTTGCAGGGTTGGCCTGGAGCCTCCCCCGGGCATCATAGGGCAGAAGGTGGGGGGGGACACACCCTGAATGGGATGCCAGTTTATCACAGGGCACTGATTTGCTTAAATGCATGCCTTTGAATTGCAGGAGGATACTCACACAACTGTGCACAGCAACTTCACACACAGAAAGGGGGGGGGATATGAACCCCCAACCCTGGAGATGTAACGGTTAGCCACTGAGTTACCACCTAGTTTTCTCGTACTGCATTCATTCAAACGATAGACAATATCTGGCTTAAATATGCATCCAAAAACCCATTCAAACAAATGAAAATTCTCAAAGGTTATCCTTTAACATTGTTAAAGACGAGGGACTCTGCATCACTTCTTCTGGGTATAAATAATTCCAAATGGCTCTTTTGTGGAAACTTTTAATTCAATATTAGGATAAACTTAATTTGCTTAATTATAATGAATGAAGCAATGTAAGATCCTAGGCGAATGCAACTATTAATCATCTAATCATTAAAATAATCTAAACGACGACGATGACCCGCGTAACGGAGGATACGATGAGCTTAAAAGAAATACAAAGAAGAAGCCCATTAGCGAAAGTGTACCTCTGTGCAAAGCTCACGGGGATCCGATTGCACTACTCCCCTACCCGGAGAAAGAGGGGGTTGAAAGAAGAGGAAATGTTCTATACTCAGATGGACATTTACCCAGGCATCTCAGGTTTAGAAGTCTCAATAGAGTTCAGTAGCAATTTGCAATCTAAAACTGTTGCAATTTTAACCCGCATTTTTTTTAACCAGCAAAGTTGCTCCTTTAACCACGACGTCACTGGAGCGGTGTGGGGAAAAAAAAATGTTTTAACAAAATACAAATACTTGCGAAACAACGATGAGTAAGGATTTTTCTGCCCACAAACATGCTTTTACAGATATTACCGTTATGATGCAAAGCTGGCGCCGTAAATAATATGAAGCGAAGGTTAGACTGCCGAGTGACGGGGAAACAGGCAAAGCCAGATCGCGGTTAGGCGACGTGTCTGTTAGCACAGCTCCTCTGGGGCGCCTCAGCTTCGCGAGCGTTGACTGAGCGGCCAAACAGTAGAGGTCAGCTGACTGCAGTCAGCATTCAAAGAACGAGCCCGAAATAATTAGCATTGCAGAAAGGTCACTGTACAGACAGTCAGAGTTGCAGCTGATATAAATAACTACAAAGACTCTTTTATACTTATCTGAATATTATATAGCAGGTCAAGGTCACAGATTGCTATTGTTATACCATTGAGCAGGCTAACAAACTCAATAACTAAAAAAAATTGTGGGATTATGAAGTAGATATAGTGGCGTTGCTCTGATATATTCTAGGTATAGCTGCTGCATTCATTTATATTCTAATTGTTTTCATTCAATGGCTACGAATAATGCAGAAGAGTGATTTAGTGGGTAATGTTTGCACTACCCACCTGAAGGTTGCTGGTTTGAATCCCACCTCTGCTCTGAATTAGTGTGGAGTTTGAATGTCCTCACCGTGTCACACGGTGTTACGTAGTGCAGTCCAAAGAACTGTGCGCTGTCCCTACATGCCTTCAATCCATCTTATTTCATAATGACCCTGTTGACTGCTGACTTACTTCTGACACTGTCTATTACCGTGTCACACCCATTTAGTCTTTGACTGGTGTAGACCTTTTGTGAGAGACCCACCCTCGGCAAGCTTAGCACCTACTTAGCCTCACTATTGTTTATTGTTTCTGGCGGGGGGGGGGGGGAGGTCATTGAATTAGAATTAATTAAGATTAATGTTAAGATGATGACCCTCTCAAGGAGGTAATTTTTTTTCTTTTGTTTGACTGGGCCACCTCTGCAGTCTACGCTTCTCTGACACGCTTGTAGACAGAGCCTCTAGCATGAGGGTCAGTAGCTAGGCCTAATCACACTGAAGATTCCGTTTTTCTTCGTTTCAGAGGATGTCTGACTTCGACCAGGTTCTGAAGTACTGGCCTGCTGTTGAGAAGGACTACAGAGGAGTTGGCGGCGAGGTTCTTACCCGGTCAGTCATCAGGTTTCACTGGTCCTCAGCAATCTGTCTTCCATACATTAAATTTGTCATTAATGAGCATATTTTCATGTAGATCTTAATTAGGGATTTTATTTCTTGGCTGAAAAGTATGCTGAAAATAGGCCAAACCAGATTATACACCATTATATACCATGGGGCTCATTCTTTCCTATATCCTGAAGAAGGGATTTCTCCACAATCAGCTTTAATATCTCCGTCACTGAGCCCCATGACATTATTATTTATGGAGATGTGGTACTTTATCAGTAAATATTACCTGGCCCGGTGCTTTATTGCCCCTGACCGCCGTTTACAAAGACATAACCAACAGAGGAGCCGCTAAGATTGTAAATCTCACTCCAGCCTGTTCAAGGAGTATCCCGACACACAGAAGCTGTTCCCCAAGTTCGTCGGGATTCCGCAAAGCGAACTGGCTGGCAATGCAGCAGTGGCGGCCCACGGCGAGACTGTGCTGAAGAAGTTGGCGGAGCTGTTGAATGCCAGGGGGAACCACGGACCCATCCTCAAGCCGCTGGCAACCAACCATGCCAAGACACACAAAATTCCCATCAACAACTTCAAGGTGGGGGCTCTTACAAAGGTGGTACTTCTCACAGTGGCACAGGATTTTTTTATCCAATTGAAAACTTTTATCCTAATAGAGATTCGTAGCTTAGTTATATTCACTTTATACCCATGTACACAGCAGAAAGAGAATTAAAAACTTGACTCAAGGACGACACAAAGATTATAATCAGAGGTAGAGATTTCAGGTCCAGTGAGTACAAATCCAAACCAAGATTTTGGTTCAACCAACCAGCTGGGTACTCTGTGTCTGTGACTCTTTGTACTCAACTGGTTGGTTGAACCAAAATCTTGGTCTGGATTTGTACTCTCTGGACCTGAAATCTCCACCTCTGATTA
>JAODLD010001558.1:0-28350 GCA_026781065.1 Mormyrops boulengeri | reverse complement strand
ATGGCTATAAGATGGGTGGCTAGATGGCTATAAGATGGGTGGCTAGATGGCTATAAGATGGGTGGCTA
This sequence comes from Mormyrops boulengeri, assembly GCA_026781065.1. Classification (NCBI taxonomy): domain Eukaryota; kingdom Metazoa; phylum Chordata; class Actinopteri; order Osteoglossiformes; family Mormyridae; genus Mormyrops; species Mormyrops boulengeri. The sequence goes on along the minus strand of JAODLD010001558.1, from coordinate 28,282 downwards.
GATGGCTATAAGATGGGTGGCTAGATGGCTATGAATGATGGATATAAGAAGTCATTTTTAAATATAAAGAAATTGCCTTTTTACAAGTGTCAACTCACTGAAAATGTTACGAAAAACACACACATGCATGAAACTGCAATACGCTTTAACTGACAGGAAAGACATTGAGTCACAGGATGTGTGTGTGGGGGTGTTAATATTGTTTCCATCGCTGTGTCGTCTGGTAGTAACATCATCGGCCTCGGTGAGGACCCTCACCAAACCACAGCCAGGCACTTCACACACAAAAGTGCTCTTGGACAGGAGCGCGGTGCCATTGGCGGGCGGGTCTGACAGGTCAGGTGACCTGAGGGCTTTGGGCTCCCGCTCCTGGGGTTTCTTCGTGTCCATCTCCGCCTCGGCCCAGTCATCCTGAAGACAGCGGTGGGTAGCCGGTCAGGTTATCTTACCATCCCTTAATGAGCCGTCCAGCTATTCAGCCTACTGCACTACTGTAGATAAATGTTCTGCTTGGGGCGTGCTTCCCCCTCCGAAAGGTCAGAATCACCACATCTACCACCGCAGAATCCAGAGGAGATCTGCCTCCATCCTCAAAGACCCCACACACCCCCAACGCCCCCTCAGGATGGAGGTACAGAAGTGTGAAATCTAGAACCTCCAGACTCAACAACTCCTTCTTCCCCACTGCCATCAGACTCCTTAACAGCCGACAGGAGTATGAATAATGGACATCATCACCTACCTCATACTGTAATTTTTTGCACATTAAGCTGTTTTGCACATCAATTTGTACAAATGCACAGTTAATATTTGCACATTACACTTCAAAGTATTTATTTACTATTTTTCTATTATATTGTACCTCGGCATTTTGTGTGGACAGCAAAGACGAATTTCATCGCACAGAGAAATACACTTTTCTACTGTACATATGACAATAAACGCTTTGAATTGAATTGAATTGAATTGAATTGAATTGAATTGAATTGAATTGAGAATGAGGGAAGATGTGGGTTGGTCATTACCGAGCTCTCAGGGACCAGGTCAGACAGGCATGTCTTCTGTTTCTTGCCCAAACTTGATATCTTTTTGCAGGTATAGTAATACTCCACACACTGTGCCACTGTCTTTGTTTTAACCTACAAAAGAGCAAGCAAAGAAAATAAATAAACATGTTAAAGACGTGTATTATCGAGTTCATAAACTTGCACGTTCATACTCTTACGACTGAACTGGCAGAGCACATTTCCATCTGCTTTGGACGCATCCTTTATCTCACTCTCACACCAGAGCACTACTGGTCCTGCATATGGACTGAAGATTAAGGATTAACATTGAAAATATTCACAAACAAGCAGTAGAAGGCATAAGATTTGCCTAAATTCCTACCAAAACTAATTTCATGTCAGATTCATGGAAGAGAACCCAGAAGATGCACTGGGAGGACTTTAGATCAGTGTTTCTTCATATTATAGTGGAGGTACTTCTGTAATTAATTCAGGTCTGCACTTATTCAATATCTAAACAGGTACAATCAGCTGTACAAGGGAGTTTGAAAATAACATATCTATATATCTTCTGATAACAAGAACAGCTTGGTTGCGTTACCATAGCGTATTCGCCAATGCCATTGCTGAGAATCTCAGTACACCTATTGTTCTAATCTAAGCTTTAGTGTTTAATGTCAGATCTCTAAGCTTTAATGTGTAATTCTGTATCGGACCACCATACGAGACCCTAGGAACAGAGAGGGCATGTCTCTGGGGGTTGCAGGGTGCTCTGTACCTGTTTAATTTACTTCTCTTCAGTCAAACTCTAAGTCTTGATTTGTCACTCTCCTTTTGGCTTATGTGGTTTCTTATTATAATTTTGTAACCTTCCAGTGGCTCATAACATGATAATCGATTACATAATCACTCCCTATGTACTTACCACACAAAACACTCCGCATTGTACTGTTATACATTTGTTTATAAATGGATTGCCTAAAAGCATACTATTTTGACATCATAAATGGAATAAAGGGAAATACCATTTTCTGTATAAGAAAGAAGTCCTTGTTGTGTATGATAAAGGCTTTATTGAACAGCTTCTTCTCCACTACTGTCCACTTATCAGACCCTGCAAGACAAAGAGCACAAACAGAACAGATTCATTTATTATGTTCTTTCATAAACACATGAGCAACAAAAAATGACTTTACTTCCACACTTAAGCATAGTTGCACCGTTTTTCTTATTATCATGCATGCAGTGATTCCAGTTAGGATAAGAAGTGGAATCTAACATAAGTTTCAATTAGAGGATTCTTAAGCATGGTGATTGAAAGCCTGAAAATCCAGACAGAAGACAGAATGTCCTACAGGCTTGGTATAAAGTCTACAAGGTCTCCGGGAGTTGATGTTGATTGGATGAATGGTGTGGTAATCAAAGTCAATTTCCAGTTGCTGACAAACTGGGACACCGACATACCAGCATAATGATAACCGGCAAGAGGGTTAGACTTGTGTCTCACTGGCTTCAGCACAAGCAATTTCTCCACGGTTGCCTGTCAATAAAAAAACAGACCTGTTAACAGCCTCAGTGTCCAGATCTTTACAGTTTCCAAGCAGAATTTTGTCACCTTTAAAAGCGAACCTTATCAAACTCAATAAAGGAAACCGTTCTCAGAAATGATGATGAAACACAGCAACTATCTTAAAACAACGGAAAAAATCATGGTTGACATTTTTATTCTTGCATTTCCGTCCATTTAATGATATTTCTGCCAATAAATGGAAAACTACTTGATCTAGTTCATTAAAAATCATGAGCAAAAATCACAGGATAAGCCCTAAAGCACTCCTGGTCATTTGTAAAATGCTGCATTTGGCTAAAACTCACATTTCAGTACAGTGTCCAGCCATCTCAGCTGGCATTTAGTCCTTATGTAAATGTGTGCTGTTGCTATTGTCTGCATGAGGACTCTTACCATGAAGTTCCCCCTGCATTCAAAAAGACAGTGGAGCGCTAGTTCAGTGTTGGCGCCCCCTCCTGGTAGTATGCTGGAACACGCCATATTCACAAGATCGTCCACTGTCAGAGTGGTGGGAGTGCGTTAGGGACATAAGTATGAAACTGACTTTGTTCAAAATCAGGCAGGTTATAAATCACAAAGCAGTCTATGGAATCGTAGTTAGTGCCCCACAAGTACCTTTCTGCTGGGTAGCTGGGCTGTCCAAGTCCCCCCAGGGGGTCCACAAAAGGCCGGCCTTGTGTACGTCCTTTTCCACCTGGGATGGCTCCTGCAAGTCGGGAATCACAGCCTGGAAACGGGGGCCAATGTTGATCCGCCTGCGACGAATCGACACTGACCTCAGGAAAAGGTGGCCACCTCCAGGGAACGCCAGTTAGTTTACACAGCGTGAAAAGTACTGTGGAATAGGGGGTGTTAGAGACGGGGGGGAGCTTACGGTTCAATGTCCACAGGCTGCTCTCCTGGGCCCCGTGACATCAATATAAGATTTCCAGAAGCATTATCTGCCAATCACACACAAACAACTCATCTGTGTATCTGTATACTGGCAACATACTTTGAGACACATTAAGTTCCAACCACAAACCTTCCAATCAGTTTCCTTATGCACTTCATTATTTCACCCGGTGTGAAAACGTAATATACAATATCAGTCAAAGGTCCTGACATACCTACTGGAAATCATTTCTTTACCAACAAGATAATGACCCCAAGCACAGCTCAAGGTTATGTAAGTACCGTATAGTCTTGTGAACAAGCAAAGAGATGGAGTGCTGTGACAGATGACCCGGCCACCGCAATCTCCCAACCTAAACACCATAGAGCTGCTTTGGGATGAGTTGGATAGAAGAGTAAGAGCAAGCTAAGCAACTTGTGCCCAGAACTTGTGGAAACTCCTTCAGGACTGTTGGAGAAGCATTCCAGGTGGCTACATCTGGAAGCTGGTTGAGAGAATGACAAGAGTCTGCAATGTTGTTATGGAAGCTAAGGGGGGCTATTTTGAAGAGTCTAAAGTCTGAGAAAATTTTGAGATGTCCAGCACTTTGATATGTATTACTTCATTGCTTTGAGGCCTTTCACTATAAGGTGAATAACATAGTGAAAACAGAGACAAATGCATTAAAAGCATGTGTGTTCACATCGGTTAACATCAATTTGTGCACATACAAACTTACTAGTTTTGCAGATAATCACACGTGGAGGGACAGGGTTGAGGGTCCTTCCCGGTGGCCCTGGGCCTGTTTTAACGTTGCTGAAGAGCCCAGATCCTTGTCGGACAGGGCTGAGCATCGGAGGTGGGGTGTAGGAGGTGGAGTCGCCCACGACGTGTGGTGAGCGCAGCTGACTCTGGTACAGGATGGTGACTCTGGCGGTCGAGGTGGGGCTGGATGTAGGAATGACCAGCGGCTGCAGGCGATGCCGGTTCTTCTTCTTGACTGACCTGGCTGCCTGCCCCTCTACCTCTCCAGCTCTCTCGCTTTTTAACGTCTGCACAGCAGAAAGAGGCAGCCCGCCGAACAAAACAAAGAGGTTATGCCATGCGTTTGTTAGACACACAATCACTAGGTCAAAACACTTTTAAGTCTGTCACTATTTATTTTACAGCTTTTTTGCTATTGTCAGTCAATTAGCAGAAATACCATTTCAAAGCATAAATCTAATGACGAGCATAAAAACATGTATTACAACATATAATGATTTTGTTTCCTTTAAGGCACTTATAAACACTATTAAATACTCCTATAGAGTGTTTTTATACATTTGTCTAAACTATTCACGTTTATGTTTGCAATAATTTGATGACTAATAATGACATTCAGGCTAACATGTTACAGAATAACAAGGTCAATTACTCTGCCACATTTGTTCTAAATGAGAAACTCCTTAATTTGGTAACATTGTTATGTCCCACAAGCAGTTTGAAGATGGATGGATGGATGTGTGGATGGATGGAAAGTGTATTACTATACACAAACAGAAAGAGATTTCACTACAGCATAATCTGAATTTAGACCATGCATTGGTTCTGATTAATAGGTTTCTGGTTGGCTTAAATGAGGAAGCCAAGCTAAAAAGGTCCAATTGTGCGAAAGTGAGGGCACACGAGGGGTCAGCTGCGGGAATCGGGGGAGGAATGGTGGCGGCAGCGGGGAGTGCTGGAAATTGGGTTTCTGAAGGGCCAGCATTGGTGGGGGTGGGGGAGGTGCACTCACAGAGGAAGCGCCATGTATCTGGGGCCCTTCAGAGCACGGCCAATGCGCCTGTGGAGACAGCCTGGTGCGGTTGGTGGGGCCTTTGTCAGGGCTGGGCCAATGAGGAGCGAGGGGCAACTTGGTAACAGCGGGCTGAAGCTTGACAGGCACAGAGACAGGCATGACGACCGGGCGGGCAGGCTCGTCCTCCCGGGGCAGCTGAGCGCACCCTTCCTTCTGCTCGTAGATACACACAGAAGCATTCTGACGTTTGAGCCACATTTCCGTAACAGCCTATTTATGGTCATCATCCTGGTTTGCATCAGTGAGGAGATCAATGATTGATAGTATAACTACAATAGTACAATATTGCCTATTCTCGACTATTCTAAAACTACTATTCTAAAATGGCTATTTTATGCAAGATCCATCATTCTCAAACATGTACCGCCATTTTAAAAAATGCACTGTCAGACATATAAGAACAGATTTAGCTGACCTAATTGTAGAGCCTCGTGTTTGACGAAAATATCTGAGCAAAAACCATCTAACTATCATTCACGCAAAGCACCAAGATTATTTCGGCAGCAATTGAATCAACTGCAATGGCAGAAATCTGACCAAAGACCTTTCAAGAGTGAAGGGTAAACTCCCTTAGTGTGCAGTCAGATGCTGCTGAATGTTGTTAGAACATTACAGACCCAAACCCAGAAGGTGTATTGCCAAGGGTGTGGAGTTGAAAGTGATGTCTTAGAATGCAAACGATTTTGCTGATCGTCATGTTCACAGAAGCCACAGGCAAGCGCAAAGCACCATCAATCAGCATAAGCTAAACACTGCGTTTTTAATCGAAAACGTGCTCCAAACCACCATAATGCGGCCCAGGTCTAAAACACCCATAAGAGACTTCAGTGACGGAGAATGCCATGTGTGTAGGGCGTGCCGCAACACGTCGCCAGCTCCTCACCGTTTTGGGTGTGGGCAGAGCCCGGAAGCCCCCATGAGACCGCATGTGGCCGTTCAGGGCCGGCAGACTCTTGAACACCTTCTTACAGGTAGAGCACAGGAGCTTGTTGCTGCTGTCGTCCTTCTCCAACACCTCTGGTTTGACCACAGCACTGCAAGCGGCACGACCGTGGAAGGGGATGCTGAACAGGTGACCGTGTGACATCTAATACTAATGTTCCACAAATTACCACCTTTAACAAAATTTATATTGAAACCAAATATGAAACTAAATGAGCTTATACCTGTGGTCAGGAGACAGTGGATCATCCTGGTAGTTTGGTAAGCGCATCTAAAGGAGGAGAACAGAGAACACTGAAAAGCTTTTCTATTTTTCTATATGTTTTAACAACCTGTGTAGCTTAACCTGTGCACGTAAAGTATTTCAAAAATCCAAGCATATTCATATACTGCTTAAATATATTAGCCACCTACCTAAAACACAGCAAGTAATGGATTTATTTTGATTGTTTTCATAAAGATTCAGGTTTGCTTAATACTTCTGGCCAAGGCGAGAAGCATTACAGGTATTCCTTGTTATACACGCACTTTGTTTACACAATATGGCAGCAGGCCAGAAGGTGCAACGCCCATCTGCCTGTGGACACACCAAAGCGTGGGACTGTTTTCATAAGCGAATTTGGGAACTTTCAAGAGGGACGTTGTACTAAGAAGGAGACTGCATATAAGTTACAGACAGCATTAAATACAATGTCTTTCACTCTCTTTGAGTTATTTTTCTTTTAAGTGTTTTCAGGTTTATGATACATTTATATAAATTTCTGTAAGCAGAAAGTTAAAGTCTCTAGCTTTAGTTGGTTAAAACGAACTCTCTGAATGATTTGCCACATCCCTTTTGTCAAAGAATTAACTGCCTCATTTTCCAGGTGCAATTCTTTAAACGGAATCATGCAGACCTGCGACCCGGAATAATATGGGTGAATGGAATCTAACAGTGAAAAAATGCCACTTGTAACACACCATAAAAACACATGATACGTTTACCTACTTAGCTAACTGATGAGCGGGGTTTAACTTTAACTGGGTTTAACTAAGTTACCATTTGTGACTGAATATACAAGAGAGTAAAACAAGACTTTGCAAGTGCAGAGAGTCAACTTTAACTCAATTTAATTCAATTAATTGCCACTGTCTGAAAACAGGCCATTAATTTTTAGTTGAAGACGCCCTGATTTATGAAAAGACTCTCTAATGGAAGAAGAAGGCGTGTTCTTTATAGTCCGGAACTTCCACCGATATCAGCCCTATGCAGTCAGGCCACAACACGCTCTTTATTCAGCTCCTTTGAAAACTGCATTGAATATTAAAAAGAAACTGTTCTCACACACACAGGGTTATGTTAACTGGCAGGTATGTGTGTGTGAAGCAGGCATGTGTGTGTGTGGGGGGGGGCTCAATAGGGGTGCCTGAGCGCCTGCCCCTTTTACCCAAAGGGCTGAAAGTGCCCCCCTTTTGGGGTTCTGACTGCCCCTTGTCAATAACTAATTATCACGCAAAACTTACTGAGGGGGGGCCTCCTGGTCGGCAAATTTTATTAAAAGCACCCCCCCACCCCCTCACTCAGCACTGGTATAGAGTTTACAGGCCCATTCCTATGTTCATGTGGATTTCCTGTGAGTGCTAAGGTTACCGAAACAAGCTCATTACTTCCTGGGACAAGTTCCAGGTTCACCCGGAACCTGCCCACGACGAGCGGTTATGAAACACGGGCAGATGGGTGGGTTAAATGTAACGCAAGCCGAGCATGAAATAAGGAATGCCTATTTTATACAATCCCCAGATTAATTAGACACTTGACAAAGCTTTACAGCTATGTTTCTCAATCCGGTCCTCGGGGACAACCAGACCATCCACGTTTTTTGCACCCTCCCAGTTCCCTGCCAGACAGTCCACATATCTGCTCCCTCCCAGCTCCACTTAGGGTCTGTCTGGTCCCTCAGTACTGGGCTGAGAAACACTGCTTTACAATACCTGTAGCCATGACGAGCTGGGGGAGTGTAGTCGCTGACCACCCGCTTTGCAGTCCGCCTGCTGGATGCTGGGGGGGACGTCCCTCTGTGGCGCATGGCCCTGGGGGAGAGGGCTGATGGTGCCGGCCAGAGGCATGGTGGGCTCCTGACAGGCCAGGCTATGGTCTCTGGGAAACAGGAAGCTATGAGCTGGGTGGGTGGGCGTGTGCTGGCTCGGACTGGGCAGGGCACAGTTTGAGTCGGTGTGATACTGCTTGCTGGGCAGCGGGTGAACCTCTTCTTGGATGTGGCCCTGGGGCTGCTGCAGGTAAGGGCTGCTTTGGTGGTACAGCGGCCTGGGCTTCTGCTCCTCCTGGAAGTAGTGCTGGGCCTGCTGGCTGGGGTGGGCCGGGCTGGCCTGCATGAACTGCTGCTGTTGCTGGGAGATCTTACAGTTCTGACTGTAGCCCGGCAGGAACGAGGGACTTGGCATGGGCTGCTGGGCCGCCAGGTGAGCCTGCGGCTGGTAGTACGCCCCCTGCTGGTAGTCGAGCTGCTGCGGCTGCTGGTGGAACTGCTGTAGCGAGCGGCCGCATTCCGACACCTGCGCCTGCTGCAGCGCTCCCTGCTGGACGTAGTACTCGTCCGGTTGCTGGTGCTGATAGTCGTACTGCAGCTGCTGCTGGTCATGATCATGCATGAGCTTGGACTGTGTCTGGTCGTAGCTCCTGGACGTCAGCAGTCCCATGGGGGGGTACCTGTGCTGCGGGCCCGATTGCTGCATGCTCGATTGCTCCAGCTGCGAGGGCTTCTGTGAGAGTAGCTGGCGCAGGGCGCTATCTGTGGGGGTGCAGATTGGGCCAGATACCAACAGCCGGGACCCCTTGTTGCCGACACCCCCTCCTTGGAGTATTCGCAGGTTCTGGCTGGCAAAAACTTGGTTGAAGGAATCGAGGCGCGGCAGAGAGTTGCCGGCGTGCTTGGGGGTCGCCGGTGACTCCGTCGAGGCCAGGATGCTGAACTGGTAGCCCCCGTTACTGTTGTTTTCACTCATCTCCAGGGCGTCACCTTCAGCGAGCAAGCCCCACAGGTTCGGGATGCTCTTCCTGTTATTGCTGCTTGGCCATGCCCCCCCGGGTTTGGAGCCGTCCACTATGGAGCTGAAGTCCTGCCCAGGCGTGACGGGAGATTCCATCTGGTCTTGGAAATACTGAGGGGAGGCTGGAGAGAGCTGAGCCGGCACCATGGGCTGCGCTCCATAGTTCATGTTACACACCCCTATGGAGTTGTGCTGCGGGAAATAGATGTCTTCCGGACGGTTGTTTTCACACAGCGGCTGCTCTTCCATTATAATTGGGTGCTTCAAATACAGACGATTATTTCTTTAATATAAACAAATCCAACAGCACCTGTGATACATGTAATACCTGCGACTGACCACCTTTCTACACCACGTAACATTTAACAAAGAACGGTAGTCAAATTCACTTTCAGTTTCAGGTCAGGGTTGCTTTTCGGAAAGGGACTGGCCATCTTCAAGCTGGCTCTGCTTTTGAAGGATGAGTTCTTGATTTCACCACGTCGAGACCCATTCGAGTTAGATCAGCGTGATGGTCTAACTGTCATCTTCTGGGCCTGGAGTAGCCAGTGCTTTTGCTTGGTGGTGGTGGCCCTCTATGGTTCGCCGTGTAAACAGCTCTCCGCCTCGTCTGACACTCTGGGCAGCAACCATGGAATCTGAGGCGTCGTCTTCACTTTAGTTTCCTTTGCTGCGCTGAGCGCCTGGCAGACACATTGCTGAAAATAATGAAGAAACGAATTAACTTGATTGCACCGGAGCGGACAGTACCTGAATAATCGTGAAAAAAACAAAGTACAAACAGAATGTACGCATCACTAAAACCTGTTTTGTAAAGCAGTTTAAAAGCCATTTCAATTCAGAATTCTTTTCAAGGTTTAAGGTTTTGGAATTTGGAATTTAGAGTTTCTCCATGACACCCATTCACCGTGTTCTGGTGTTAACAGCTGCAACAATACACACTGATTGATGTGGAATTGTATGCATGCAAGTATGCTGTTGCCATCCACTGGAAAATATGCCAGTGCTGATAGTTAACAAACTGGTTGCTGGAGCAGTGTAACTAAAAAGTCCCTGCATTGTAATCTACCTATCCATCTTCAAACCACTTCTCTTGGTTAGGGTACTCTACCGGCATGGCAATGACAATACTGTTTAATGACTTGTCGACCCGTTTGTGACAATAGTTACTTAGGTACCAATAGATACACACTATAGTCACTGTGAAAATAACTAATTTCACTGCGATACTGAGAATGACCACTCTTACACTGCGGCATCAGCTGTGAAAGAAAAAAAACAAAAGACATAAAAAACTTTATTAGACGTTTACAATAAATTGGTAAACCTGAAATAACCATCCCAATTATTCATCTTTTTCAGCAGGCTTAAAAATGCATTTCGTTGCTTAAATGAACTTTCACGTAATATCATTGCTCAGAATTACCTGTTTCAGATATGGCATGAAAGTAAGCAAATATGTAGCATGTATTTCACTCCATAATTGAAGTGTCTCTTTTCTGCTCACCCACGCAAACACGGCGCTTTCAGCGCTGAAGATGTGATCCGGCCACTCACCCTGCTTTCATTTTCCTGTCACATGACCCTAAGCAGGGAGGTGGCGGTTGCATGTTTGTTCTGTAATGCTCTGTTCTCCTTTAAAGGAGTGAAGGGGGGAAGCCTGAGACAGAACTAAACAAATGGCGGCTGCTTTTTTTACGCTTAAGCCGAAAAACAGGCTTCCTGAACATTTGCACATAATCTCATGACGTCTTGTCCTGAAATATGCTTCTGTATCTCTTTTTAAACAAATACATAGTTTAAAATATTCTCCAAGTAGCTTCTGGATGATTTTTTAGTCTCATCTGTGTACAAGTCAATTCTACACCCCTACTGCTGCTAAATATCATTTCATGGTACTAATTTAGTAGTTTTTCGAAATTGGAAGTTACGTAGCTGATAGCTTTATAAAAGCTTCCTCTTTGGGAAATATAAATATATTTCGAAACTTAGAACCCAAAATGCTGATGTTGCTGCGCTATAACTAGACATCTGACATTAAATTTTGCAGAAATCAGGAAAATTTTCTAGGAAAACATAATACGGCCGAGAATACTCCAGAGACCCAGGTGAATGGGCACAGGATATAGGACCATTTAAATGAAAAACCACAGGGTGCCGAGTGATTGAAAGAACCAGACATAAGAAGTGAAGGAAAGTGTTAGCAGACCCAAAAAAAGCAGACATACAGACGTAGGATGCCTTCATACAGAGTAACAAAGCGACGTCTGACTGTGCAGTAAGAATGAAAACCCGCAGGCCAGTGTTTAAGAAACATTAAAGTAATGGAAAAATATGACAGAAAACTGTAGTGTGGGCACCATGCTCCAGTACTAAACATGGGCAAAGAGGTACCCAAATGAGACTGCTTTGACACAGTTTAAAGACTGCTAAAATATTACTGATTACTTTTTTGGTTGTTTGTGAATCTCTATTTCAGGATATGGGCCTCAGTAATTGGAGACAACCAGACAAAAAGCACTTGGGCACACTTAAACACACTGTTCTTCTTAAATTAACACAAAATCAAAGGCATAATTAACTATTGTTCCTCAATCACCATAGGTATGATAGGGATAAAAGTATTCCAATTAAATAAAAGGATATTAAAATGCACGCATCTTTCAACTGCCCATCCTGTACAGGGTTGGGTTAGGGAGGGCCTGGAACCTATCTCATGCAGGATAGGGCACAACGGAAGATCCTGGATGGGATGCCAGTCTATTTCCAGGCACTAATATATACATGTACCCACAATGGACAACATAGAAATACAAGTACAACTCATTGTGAGTCTTTAGATAGCAAGAAGAATCCCAGGTATTTGGAGGAAGAAGAAAAAAAATACTTTATTGATCCCAATAAGAAAATTCTGCCTAGGCCAGGCTTGAACCAACAACCTTCTGATTAAAGGGACCCGCTAAGCTACACACAAATCCTCGCAACGTGGGCAGAACATAAAAAATTTCACACATACAGAGCAGGAGGCAGAACTCAAACCACCAACTCAGATGGTGGGAGGTAATGGTGGCACTCAATGGACCACTGTGCTACCCCAGATATTAAAATATTAATTTACATATTAGTCAATTGAATGTAGTGGGCACTTAAATAGTACCTCTAAAAAGTTACATTGGGCGTCTATTTTCTGAAACCACTTTTCCTATTCAGCGTCACAGGAGGTCCAGAGCCTATCCTGGAAGCTATGGGCGCAATGCAGGGAACAACCCAGGATGGGGCGCCAACCTGTCGCTCACACACCATTCACTCACACATGCACGCCTGTGGGCGATTTGGTAATTCCAGCTAACCTCAGCATGTTTCTGGGCTGTCCACACAGGGCCAGAGTACCCAGACAAAATGCCATGATGACACAGGTAGAGCATGCAAACTCCACACACATGGAGCCACGGTGGAGACTTGAACCCTGGTCCAGGAGGCGTGAGGCAACAGTGCCACATCCCAAGCTAAAAACGTTTTAAATATTTTTGAAATCAGGTAAATTTAATATGTAGTAAGACAAACACCCTTTTAAAACGCATATTACTGACATAAAACCTCTATCCATCGACTCTATTCTTTACTGCTGTGAAACTCCTGGCTTCTGTAATGAGGGTGCTGGGGGCAGCCCCAGCGAGACACAAACACTGGGCTCTCACGGTGACAACACTCTCAGGTAGGAGTCGCAGTAATACGTACACCTCATGTATGCTGCTAACATTGTCATTTTAGAAGAGAATTTTACCCCTTAAAACGTTTTTACCATCTCGTAGTGTCTTCATCTTTGTTCAGGTCAATATGATTAGCTAGTGACCATAGGTCCAAGGTCTGCATAAGTTCTTAGAAGACAGATGGATGGATGGGTGCAGCTAATTAGAGGATAGAATGACATCGCCCTGGAGAAAATCCTCACGTGACTCATGGATGCTGGCCTACAGGTCCATCAATGGACAGGGACCCACCTTCACCAAAAAGCAAACCAAGGCCACGTGTGTAGCTCCTGCTCCTATACTGCACAAACCTCGGCATTCATCAGTCATCGGAAGCTCAGCCGAGCTGCATTTACGGCTAGCTGACTCCATGACAGCATATACATTTGTTTGCAACGTTCTCTTATCCTCACTTGTACATCATCGTTTTGGACAAGAGCGTCTGCTCAATGTGTTAAATGTGAAATGTAATTTCTGAAAATAAATGACATAAATTACATTTCATAATTTATGAAATGTAAATTTCATAATTTACATTTGTTGGTGCGACAATAAAATCACAGCTGTACATCAGTTAGATGTAGTGATCCTGATCACACTTCGTCATAAGCTGCCATTGCAGGCTGATCACAGTTTGTTCATCCCAAGTGTTCAGTCCTGAGCTAACGTCAGCCAGCAACTGAAGTATCTATTGCTATGGGTCAGAGTTCTGTTGCTGCCCTAAAGCTGGATACATACCAAACCAAGGGCAAAAAACTTGCACCAACCAAGGCCGATGAACAATCAGCTCCTGTCCCCTCCCACCGCTTGTGAAAATTTGTACTGGAACATACCAGCACGACTAGAGGTAATAGATGACATGCAGGCCAATCAGAGATCTCAGTTCCACCGACCAGCTTTGGTGTGGATTCAGTGTGATAAATCGGCCAAAACAGCGCTGATGGGGATCGACGGCGTCCGATGGCACCACACACACCAGCGCGACTGGCAGGCCCCAGCTCCCGCCAACTCTCATGGATAACGTGACAGCTTTCTACGGTTGAAGATCAGCTTTGTGTGTTACAGGTAGTACCACTTTACAATGAGGCTTCCTTTGCCACTTGTAAATGGTAGTAACTCATTAATAAAATGAAAACTGTGGTATAACTTGTTTAAAATTGTCTATTAATAATTTACAAAGTGCTACAACCTAATTAATAACCAGATTATAAACCATTCATAAACTCTTTATATGGGTAGCCTTATTGTAAAGTGGCACCTCCAGGCTTATGAAAACAATTTTAATGAGTCCTATACAATTAACTTTAAACTGAGAAGAACAAACATTGTTCTAGCTTCTGAACAACATCCATGAGGAAGGTGTCTTAGGATTTAAGAGGAACAGACACAATGGCAGACAATTGCAGAATATGCTGGCAACATAACTTCACAGTCCTGATGGCTCCTGCCGGTAGCCATGCAACTGAGATGTGAACCGATAATCACACGTTTCTAAAAATACAGTTCTTGTAAAGATGCTGTGCTTTCTTCAACCCGGCTGCCATTGACTCCCAAACCCACACACACCTACATGTGGTCTGACCTGAAAGCCGCACGGTCTCCCCAGTGTCGTAAGTGTGCCTCTTAGCCTTATCTTCCACTCTGCTTATAGATGGGGATGCTGCGTATGTGGCTTCCATCTAACAATAATAATACGGATCGCGTGAACTCTATGGCTCCTGTGAAAATGCTATAGGTTAAAAACTCAGGGCCTAATCAACGCAATGGAAAATGATCTCCCCGAACCTCACAATAACCTAACAAATTTGTTTATGACCAGACGTGCGTTTAATTACCATATTTTAAGGATACATTGAAAAACTACAGCGCTACACTATACCATTATGAATGAGATTATTCAGGAAATATTAGAATTAGAAGCTTTCATTGTCATTATATCACGTATAACAAAATCGCAAAGCAGCTACCCCTTCAGACGCAAACATTCAATCATTTACACAGAAAATGTAAGAGTACTACATATTAAATCTACTTACAGTGAATTAGCAATAATATGAATATTGCACAGTTATGTAGTTAAATAAAATGAAAAAGTATTCTGATGCTGGAATTTAACACCTTTTATACTATTTATACCTTTAGAGATGAGGCAGCCATCAGCTGAATGAGTAAAGCCTGTGGGTGGTTAGGGATTTTATAATGACTGGGTTGCCACCCCTCACAGAAAGTCCACAGGTCTTAGTGAACGCCTGTCCTTCAGCCAGGAATCTATGAACTCTGAGGTTAAAACACCAGGAAATGGTTTGTAATGAGCTGTGACCCTGCAGTTTAAAAGAAGCTTGGAACTGAGAGCAGTTTCAGTTTAAAGCTAAAGTTAACTTTTTTTCTTTTTTTTTAAGCTCAGGGCAGTGTGCGACTTGGCACCTTAGTGTTGCTGATTGGAAGGAAATAGATTCAAATTTTGTGGTCAGCAGAGTGATGTCACCGTAGGGCCCTTGAGCAAGAGCCTTAACTCCTGTCGCTCCAGGGACTGTCTGACCCTGCTATCCCAATTACATGTTGCTTTGGATAAAAGCAGTTGCTTAATAAATAAAAATAACATATAAAGAGAATAGAATTAGTGCCTACAATCGTCATTTAAATGGTCCGCACATTGCAGCAGACGACGGAATTTTGGTGAACAACCAAAATTTGTGATCAATAAACTGTTTCCTCAAAGACAGAATATATGTATTCCTTAGTATGATTTAAGGATAAAAGAATTCCAATATCACATCTTGCTTGGGTTTTTGACAAACTGTATATTAGGTATTTTCATAAATATGACCAGTGCCACTCATCAAAAATAAAACCAGTGGCTTTTGAGTATTTCTGAAGCCATTCGAACACTGTATTAGTGCCATTGGTCACTATGCAAATTAAGCTGATGAAAAATCTTTCTTTAACACGCCGCCACCAACAAAAATGCAAATAATAGCAAGAAGAGAACTCCAAGACAATGGTGACCTCGATAAATTAACTAGGCCGACTGGTGGTCTGACTTAGGTTTCTCATAGACTTATGAGTTTTCTGGCCTTCGATCATCAAAAAAACATTGCGTGGAGCTTCCCCCACCATGTGAGAACTGTCACTCCAAATAGTTGTCTTGTGAGGTTCCTCGATGGTTGACTGAACTACTGAACCACATCTAAAAGTACCTGGGCATTAACTGGAAGCTCAGCCTAGCTGCACTGCCTATTTGACTCCTTGACAGCCGTTTATTTGTCATGTGCTATTTGCCTCACTTGTATGTCACCTTGGAGAAAACCACATGTTAAATATAAATGTAATGTAATGTAATATAATATAATGTATGTAGGGCAGAATGGAGAAGACATGCTTTATTCTGCCAGAAAGGTGTGTCCCTATGGAGCCAGATTTAATCTGGGGATTGTAATCCGTGGCTTTGTTTCAATAATAGTATGGCATTCATTCACCTTTTTACAGATTTTCTGGCTTTGAGTGGATGGGTCATGGAAGGGAGCCTCGAGCATGTTTATGCTGTGAAGCTGCTCAGTCTGGCCTGCTGCGTGGCCTACGGATTGTCAGCCTTTGGAGATGTGGTTGATGTTATCACATGCAGCCAGTCTCCAAAAGAAACTCCTACGCTGCTATGGAGAAGCAAGGTTAAGTGGCGTGCTTTTACAAGGCTGGCACCTGGAAATACAGCTACACTGGACACACTGGACACGCTGGACACACTGGACACACTGGACACACTGGACACACTGGACACACTGGACACGCTGGACACACTGGACACACTGGACACACTGGACACACTGGACACACGCTCCACATGCACAGGAAAGCAGAGCGTAGGTCAGTGAAAATTATGAAATTCGGAGAAAAAAAATGAATACATTCGGCCTCCTGAAATATCTAGCTCCTGTCCTTCAGCCATCTTCAGAAACATGTGTGACAAATATTTATATTACTTTGGTATTACCCTCAAACAAACTCTGTAATCCAAGCATGTTGACAGATTAGTAAATTATACTTAGTAGAGATGAACATATAATGACAGGCTTTTCGTCCTTCTACTATAAAAATTTAAAAGGGACTTCAACTTTACTTATACATCCACGGGCTACTGACTTTCTGTCAGTGCTGGAATAGTAGTTAAATACTTGAAATTATGCTGAAAGAAAAAAAAAACAGTCCCGGCAAACAATTCCATTAATGTGCTAAACATTGATCAAAACGGATTACCAACTCCATTTTGCCACTGTGACATGTACTGTAAGCGCAATCAAAATGAGAGCTATACTGTGTCATTATGAAACCCTTTTTTTCATGTACAACTGATACATGTGACAGCCCGAACTGTTGCTATAAATAAAGTTCCTTGACAGGCCCAGCCATGCAGAAGAAATGTCTGCATCTGGACACTTAACTCCCAGCTGTTCATGAGGCACAACGATGGGTTACAAAAAAAGCATGATTTTAAAGGGCATGCAGTTGTTTATTTGTCAAAAAAATGCACACACGGGCGGCACTTAGATATTTCTGTTTTTTTTCTGACTGTCCGAACTGAATAACCACGAAGTCTCAACCGTCTGTAACTTCCTGTTTGTTTCAAGTGTTGTAAAGAGCTCAGTTCGTTTCATCAGCAGATTCTGAAATGACCAATTAATAAGCAAGTTTTTAATATTAGATGACTGGCAGTGTTTTTTATTATTAGCCTGCTCATAACATGTCGTGCTAAGCACACACTCAAAGACATATATACATCAGCACAGGGGGGAAGAAAGCACTGAAGCTAAATGCAAATGAGAGTGAAAAGTTCCTTTGGCAACCAGAAGCCACTTTTGTAATTTCTAATTTTGAGGATTTCAGGGAGGTTTAGGAAATGAAGTAATCTCTTTTTCAATGCTGGGAGACTTCCTGACTATAACCACAATTTTCATATACATTTAAACTAAACATAATCAGCCTTCTTCAAGATTTAACAATTTTAAACTGATATTGTTCAAAAAAAATCTAAAGTTTCTTTAAACTAGTTAAAACCGGAATTTTGTGTTTGTCATCGTCTTTCAACGTATCGTCGATTCTGAAAATGATTTCCCCAGTTATGTGAGTGCGGGGCTTGCATGTCCCCCCCCACTCACCCCGGATACTTTGGTTTCCTCCTACAGTCCAAAAAAAAAGAAAGAGTTCAGGTGAATAATTCACATACATATGCTTGAGACTAGACTGGTGTCTATGGGCTATGTATGTGTATATGGGCTATATATAGGCTATGTATGGGCTATGAGGGAGGGGAGTCATATATGCAATAAAGGAAGGGAAAGAAATACCTAGTGGTGCCTTCAGTTCCAGTTTCATTGGCAGAATTTATGGGCTTTGCAAACCAGCTATTGGATTAGCCATCTACAGATTTAGAATCTAAAGTACACAGTACAGTAAAGAACTCATACTTACAGACTGCTATAAAGTCTATTACATTAAAAATTCAGGTTAAATACAATGGATTGTAATTACAAGCACACATGCTACTTTAGGATGCTCATGAAAACATTGTGCGGCTTCAGCTGTTCATCGGCTCGTGGTACAGTACAGTACCATAGGTAGCTACATTTATTATTATCAAATAATTATTATCGTTATTATGTACTGTATTATTTTTCTTTCCAGCTTAACTACAAATTCATCTGAAAGACAGACTTAGGGAACGGATATTGTTCGTAACCCGGGGACTGCCTGTATCACAAAAAAATATGTTCTAAGTGTCAGTAGGTATTAAAGACCCGGATTATAAAGCATATATCAACAACTGGCCTTTAATGAAGAATTTTCTTCCTCTTTGTCTGTCTAACCCAGTCTAAATCCTGACTTACAGATAAGCTGTATTTTATTATTGTTATACTTCATGTTCGAATTCACAGCCGCAGCATATGAAGGAACTTCAGGCAGCATAAATTTCAGATTGTGATTTATGCAACATTTCATTATGCTTTTATCAAACGTGGATCCATCACCAGGTGTATTAGCGAAGGCAGTCAATTGACAAATGCTTCATGTTGCTGAAGCATGGATCAAGGCATAATGCAGATAACTGATTAAATGCAGATACACATACAATAGTCAAGGCAGATTATTACTGCTACACTACCATCAAATATAGTAGGTATTTCTACTTGCAAACCTGATGTTTAAGAAACATGCTTATGTTGCTAGAGTTAAACACCCATTATCAAATTTATGAATAATATGAGTAATTCATTCCCTAAAATATGACGGAAAGGTAAAAATTCATAAATCAGAGATACATTCATATATATTATAATACTGTAATATAATAATAAGCTCCAATGAAGGTGTCATCTATAATGCACTATAGATACCTTCATAATGCATTATAATGGTGCGTATAAGAATTAATAAAACATTACAGCATCTTCTATTGACAGTCATAAGGCATTATAGTGTTAATTGTAATACTTCATAAGCTCCAATGAAGCACTCATCTATAATACACTATAGATACCTTCATAATGCATTATAATGGTCAGTATAAGAATTAAGGATCCTTTGTACTGCATGATGAAGGGATCTACAGTGCGTTATAGATGAGAACATCCGTAATGCATAATAAACATGGTTATAATGTGTTATGCCTTTTAAAAAAATATGTATAGCTATGTTTATGATACTTTATGAATGCATTATAATGTGATATGGTTCATGGTTTCCTATAGACGTCATTCATAGAAAGTAATACCAATTTTTATAATTAAAAGACATATGAACATTAAAGCATACTTTAAATTGCTTTTTCATTTGTTAGATACACAAATACTACTTTACAAAAAGTGAGTTAAGATGACTCTTAAAAATTACAGTGTGGAAATATGGATCATTTCAGTTAGCTTCGAGAGAAAAAAATGAAAGCCACCTTGTATCTCTTGAGCAGAGCTAACCGAATGACACCACATTTATGATCTCTTAACCCACAGAAAAGTGACAATATTCCCCAGTCAATCATGAAACAGACATCGACCTGAGGACCGTTACACCACACTTACAGTAAAACTCTTTGCTAATTATGCTGTTCTCCTTTGTCACTATTTCTTGTGAAGGAATTTCACAACGGAACACATTCTACATTACTTGTGCATATTTAATAAAATTTACTCATTTTCTAATGTGATTCCTGATACATTCAGACATTTTGAGTGCCATGTGACTGGAAACTCAAAACATGATGGATGTATACTGTATATCTGGACAGATGCAACTAATGTGCAACCTGAGTTGTTACTTACGTAAGATAAACTTAAGGTTTACACACACATACACTCATATTCATTTTAGCTACCATAATTTTAGTAACATACCTGTATATACCACTATTTTGGTGGTTCTGAAGAGGACCATATGCGTAGTGCAATGGCAAAGTGCATCATGGGATAGCTGGTCTCTCATATAATGCACAGGAAAACTTTCCTTGCAATGTATGCAAATTTTCAACTCACTACTTGTATCATCTTGACATCCTGATTGGCCCATAAGAGGCCCCGTCAACATTACTATGAAAACCCATGTCAGAATGTGTCTGCTCTTCTAATGATTCATGGCCAAAGTGAGTTACTTTTAGTGTTTATTCTATAACTTACAATATGGCTTTTCATTTTTCTTGAAAGAGGTGCATCAATACCATTAGCATGTGATTACACCAGCTTTCGCAGTACACAAATGAGGCAGCAGGAGAGAGAGAGGAGATATGGCGGTTGGCCTTTCAGCGTCTAAATATCCTTAAGCATGCTACTGACCAGCTAATTAAAACGGCCGGAGAGCACATCTCCTCATACAGTCTAATCAACCAGGTTAACCCCAATGATCAATTCTTCACAGAATCTCTAGTTTCAGCTGATGACACTCGGCTGACAGACAACTTCTGTTCACACTCCTGTGTTCACTGACAGCAAGACTCAATACAACTGCCTTGTCAATGGTTCAGTCTTACCAAGTTCTTGAAAATCAATTGCACTGGCAACACACAGTAAGTAATACTATATTGATTAAATCCCCAGGGTTCGCTATTGCCATAATTATGAAAAAATTATACAGGTTGATAACTTTATGTTAAAAAATGTGGTGAAAAGGTCATTGTATGTTGTGTTTTGCAATATTCAAGTCCACTTTTTCTCATGATTGTGATACTTCAAATGTTTCCTTTTTAAACCCATGACACACATTCAAAAAAGATAACAATGCAAGATAATGTAAGATCTATACAAACAACTGCAATTCACAATTTCATCAGATGATATTTGTAACTATTTACTATCATTTTCTAAACCAAACAGCAATGAATGATCTGCATTCCGCATATAATGGAAAGGAAAAAAAATATCCGGAAGATATGTAGATGTTTTCGTAGTTTTACAGTCACATATGAGGGACACACAAAGACGCGTAACTCTCAGTGTTCCGTGCAATGGAATTAACCAAAAAGAAGCAAACTGAACCATTTATAAACCCGTTTTATGCCTTTCATTGGGAAATCCAGGATCTTGACATGAACAGCGGAAAACAGGCAAACAGGCATGTACAAAATGATGAGCCACATGTGGCGATTCTGTCGTTTCCTTAAGTTCTTGTACTGTTGATTTCTGTTTCTATACATTCAAGGTGGTTTACGGTATAGACACCTAGTTTTACTCTTTCTTCAATGCACTCTTGATGAAGTACATTATCCCATGCAGTATGTTATGCTGGTGTAGTAGTTGTGGAGTGATAAGTCCATACTATTAATATGCTAACAAAACAAGCTTTTATGTACACTTATGTATACATAAGAAGGTGACATCCAACTGAGTGGACACATACACAGGTACAGGTGCAAATGAAAGTGAAACAGCAATAAAGACACTACATTTTTTAAGTCCTTAATAAGGGCCGAAGACAAACTAAACATTTAGCATTTAGCAGTATTAAGAATCTCTCATATAAGTGAGCTACAATTCTCAAGAAGGGAATTGTAAGGAACACAATGTGTGAAATTACAGTCATTAGACTTAATTTTGTTAATGACAGACGGCTATTGCAGCATTGGTCTTTAAATATCGTTGGTCTGCATGGTATTACATTGCTATATATGACATTTATAAAACAAAAAAGGAGATGAAATTTACCCAAAATAAACCATAGCCACATAGAACTTGTTATTATCTACCAATAAAGGGTGTCAAGTTTGTGGTGTTGTCACTAGTTGTGTCAACAGACACAGGGCAGTCAGGACAAATGCTGAAACGGTATGATCGTGTAGCAATAGAATACAGATTTTACACATTTTTGCATTCCAAAAACAATGACCCAGGAGATTTACCCATTTCAGTTTCTATGGGGATATTATGGCAAATAAACTATATGCATTCCAAGTAATTCATATTTTTCTGATACTAGTAACGACATAATCAAAAATACCATTAATGCTCTTAGCAACTTGTAATATACGCTGGATTTTAGTGTTGCTGTGCGTTTAATTACTTGGCCTTCAGTTTGTTGGTTAAATACATCACACTCTGATGGCATCGTGGTTTGTCGCACACTAGTTTATAAATACATTTATAATAAGTTCTAGGGACATGCATGGGTAACATATATGCTAAATGCCTTGTCAGACTATCTGTCCAATTAAAGTGCATTTTATCTTACTAAGCATTTGCAGCTTTCCAGCAATTCCTTCCATTCTTAAACATTTTATATTACACTTAATTTGGAGTAACAAACAGCTCATATCTTAAGTAGATGCAATATTTTTGCATATGCATCAAAAAAAACATAAAATCCTATTTTTTTTTTTTACACAATTGCACATAAATGAGTTCCCATCAACAGGATATTATAAGGACTAATTTAAAAGTTATGCAGGTGCCATCATTAAAATGAGGCAGACTATTTGCGTTATGATGAGTATTTTTACGTGAAAAGACATTTTCAGTTTAACTAAAGCTGAAAACTAGAAACGCGCAATTCCACTAATTTCACTGGCAACAATTTCGGTAGTGACTTCAATCTACTAAATGATTCCCCCTAATCTAATCATTTCAAGTATTTGATGAATGAGATCCACTAAAAACAATTCTGAAACTGGCACAGGAATAAAAGCACAATGGTTGACAAAGCTGAGTGTACATTTTTTTCTGCCATGTACAGACACAGAGGATGGTAATTAGCAAGTAACTGCAGACACTTCACACTAATCCCACAACATCCTGATAACTTTATCTGATTTTACCGTATATATATATATGGGTAATATAGGTTACATCAGTACTGGGTTTTCAACAGGGAGTTTGGCTCCTTCTGATGTTTAATTAATGGTCCTTTATTTCACATTTCACATAATTGCACCAAACAAAAGTTGAATCATGCCTGGCAAGGTTAGACCTTAATGTGTTACCACAAAAATCCCATAGTGCAGGCAGTTCTTAACAGAGAGAGTAATAAATCATATAAACTTAACTTGATGAGTCCCTTGCTGGACATATCTAATGCAAGACTGAGATAAAACGGAACATAAAAACTTATTTCATTTTTGCTGCAAGCTGCTGTTCCAAGAACACATTTTAAATACTGTCTTGCTTCTTCCGCACCTCTTGCAGTGTACTAGAACATAGCTTTTAAAAAAATTAAATAAAAAATGCTATCAAATGGTTCATGCCTGTATCTTGTGGTTCCTAGTATGGAGCAGGATTCAACCAAGAGGCACAAGACAGCACTCGGAACTTTTGGGAGTATTTAATATTTATAGCTACTAAACTTACACATTTTTAGATGTTTTTATCCAATGTGACGTACTTTTGAGAGACCATGGTTATATTTATGAAAATGTCCGAGACATCGCTTGCTTTTTCCACTGCTGGCCTCTGTTCATATAGTTTGCTAAAACCCAAGCAAGATATGATCTTGAGATTACAGTATCCTTAAATTATTATTAAGAATTAAGAAACACAAATATTCTGTCTTTGAGGAATGAGGGTTACTGATCACAAATGAGTTGCTTGACCAAAATTCTGTTGCTTCACACAATGTGAGACCCATTTCAATGACTGCTCTGGATTTGTTGGCACTGAGTGAAATCTTCATCAAGGTGAAGGCCAATTTCAGGCACAGAGTCCTAACCTGCAGAGTCGCACACTGCCTTGTAGATACACATGATAATATACTAATTATTGTTAGTTAGGCAGGTAGCCAGCTAGGTCCCAAAAGACAAGGGTTAAAAGCCACATTAAGGCAATGTTATATAAAAATTGGCTACTGCCATACAACACAGTTACAGATTACCAACAAATACACAAAAATACACCACCCATTGTGGAAAGCATTATTAATGCGTTAAATAGCTTCCTACCCTTTGAACTAGAACTGAATTATAACAAGCTATGTATCCAGGTAGAATAAAAAACTCTTCAGAATGAATTTATTCATTTTTAATAAACAGCAGGTGGTCAATTCATCAAGTATTGAAATGAGTGGAATCTCAATTGGACTAAACCATTTTGGGAGGCATGTAGGGGAATTAGATAGGTGGATGACCTTTTCCTACATAAGAAAATAACTTACAATGTAATAAATTATAATTTTATTATTATAGAAATACATGACTTTGACACAGATATCCTTTCCTGAAAAGGGGAAAAAACATCACTTCAACGTTAAATTTAAAGATCACTAGCTTACTTGAATTAAGATTATACCCTTTTATAAGGGTGAACTGTAGAAACTAACAGATAGGCTCTACATCCTGGACAAAACTTCACTAAACGTGTAAACTGTAAGTTACATAAAGGACAGAAAGTTAAGTACGCCCAGACAGTTAGGTAATTCTTACATCATTTACTTAGTTGCTTACACCACTTATTTAGATTAGCTAGCTTCTTATATAGCTTCTACGATTTAGATTATAGGGGTCAGATGTTACACTCATCCTTACAGCACTTCCATAAGAAAGTGACTCCCATGAGCCTTAGCGGATGTTGTGTTTCACTAGAGGTAATTGTGATCTTTATGGTTGGTGAGAGTTCAGTTTGGCAATGGCTGTTCATGTGTGTCATTCAATATAGTTTTTTTTTTTACATAATAGCATTTTTTTTGGTGTGTCACCGTCTGTTTAGTTTATCAGTCATCCCAGTTCTCGCTTGATCCTCTCTATAGAAGAGGAAACACATTATGATGCTAGATGTGACTTGTCCAGTGTTGGTAAAGTTCACCTGTGGATATCATGAAGTCTATGGAGGTTATAAGAAGACCAACAAACGTGAGAAGTTATCTTACACGTCCACAGCATACATCATTTAAAAATGTAAATAACTCGCACTTATTAACTGTATAAAACTGTATCCTGTATTATTTATTGTACAGATGTCTACACAACAGACAACAACATAACCAAATATTAAACGAGATGTCTACTTCCCAACCACGTCTCACTAACGGATTTCCTGGTTTTACAGCTAAGTATATACCCTTATCAACATTCACAGCAGTAACGGGAAGCATTCGTTTTTAGTATAAGCGACTGTCAAAACACCAGTGTTAAGCTAAAAACCAGCACTTTAACGTGTGCAAGGCGGGAATAATGTCATATCTCAGAGTTTTTGTATATGTACACATTATGTTAAAACTTTAGACACGCTTGGGACGCAAAAGCAAATGCAAAATGGTTCCTTGTGGAGCATTTATTTGAAGAAATATGCATAACAGACAGACAGGAGCCCCTAAATTATAAGCACACGCGTTAGAGGTATGGATAAGTATCCGTCCCCGGAGAGTTACATGTGTCCTGCTTAGACTTGCACCTGACTTGCAGCACCATGGCAAGTCACTCCAGACGCTTATATCCGTCTGCACCAAAATGATTCTCCGTCACATGCAGAAACTGTCACACTCAACATAAATAAATGCATCAGGTGCACCTCCAGCTTAATGCATTATGTTAATAACCCACCCCAAAGAAAAAAATCTGTAATGTCGGTTTCATAGACACCTGTATTCCCCTCATTTGCATTAAGAAAATATGAATGACACAAGTTTCGTCCATTTATTGAGTTATGAGTTTGCCTCCAACCCAGACTAAATTCTACCATTTAAAGAGAGACTTAAGTGAAAAGTTTAAAACTGAAAGTCCATTATTAAAAGAAAAGCTAAAAATATGATAAAATATTTCATTTTAATCTACGTACCTTTGTAGGAATGCATTCATCGTGATAAATTTATATGAAATAACGATTGCAGAAATTAAGGTCTCGTGTTTTTCTGTAAAGAAGTAAGCAAATATATAGTTACCTTGTTTCAGTTTAATTTCCATGCTATTTGTATTCAACAACTTCCCTCTGCTGGACAGCAATGTCTCACTGCTACGGTCCTATAAACAGATATTAATCCGCCATAAAACATAGTGCCAGTAAGTCCCAGCTCCAAAAAAAGAAAGAAAAAAGTGGCTGCAATGCAAAAACTTTGCAGTTAATAGTCAAGTTAGTTTTCAGTTAAGTGGGACTACAGAAATATGAACTTGATTTTTTATATTGACGAGTAGGGATAAAATTGTAGTCTATTTTTGTCTAAAATGAAAATGTGGATCCTTCCGCTTATACCTAAAATTAAGCAGAAGGAAGTTACATAAAATTAGTTTTTATAGTCACGGCTGAACGTTTATAAATGTAATTTTTTTTATGGATGCTGCCCTTTCTGGACTCTATAAATTAAAATACAACTCATTTATATCTTACACTAAATTCATCCGCTTGTCTTAACTATGCATTTCATTTTTCCTGCATTAAACGATACGAGTTCACACCGGAGACACACGTTCATTCCTTTCGATTTTGTTCTTTTTCTAAAACCCTTTTATACCTCTCACATTTATATTGCCTGCAAGATATTTTTTTATATATGTCCTTGGCTTAAATAGTATTCAAAACTGTCCGCTCGTCAGCATGATAACCCTTCTTTCCGGATGTGACTGATTTGTCTTTCAAGCATACCCAGCAACAAGCTTTTCCTGCTGTGTGTTCGCTTCATTCATGCACCTAGAAGTATCGGAAGCACTATCAATTTCAAGGAATATATTTATTGTATGCTAACATGGGTGATAATTCAGGTCCACAACCTAGCTGTCGCTTGCCACAACGTTAATTCATTTCGCACACAGTAGACGCATTGACCTTTTTTCTGCACAAAAATGACCCTCACTGCTCCAAAGCTTCTAAAATGTGCGTCATAAAAATGGGAAGTGAGGGACCACATGCTTTTCTCAATGCACAGAAAATGAGCTCCAAAGCTGACATTATTCTTGACCTCGTATAGCCTATTAATGAAACTGAAGGATTGGGGAAGAGGTAATACTGAAGTACAATTCCTTGGTTGGTGTGGTAAATAAGTGCCAGAATTTTAAATGCATTGTATTTAAGCCCAACATGTGTAACGTAAGGGTTGTAATTATATTTAAAGATTTGATGACAGTAGCCGCCTGCATACATAGAGTATTGCGTTTACAGCATTAATCAGCCCAAGTAAATTGCTTTATTGAGTCATATGTTCACAGAACTGCAGTGGGTTGGCACATCTATTGTGCGACAAGACTACCCTGGAATCTTAGCACTCTTATGGGCAAAAGCTGTCAAGGCTAAGCCGGAAGTTGCAGTGGGTGTGCCATTCACCAGCGTGCGTAACACGCGTGGGTCTTTCCGTATGGCTGAATGTGTCAACGCCTGGTGGGCGGACTCCATGGCAAGTATAAACGCAACGCAAGTCACTTTACTTACCGTTGGTAACATTAGTTTTGCAGACGTTGCGTATTAATATGAATTGTTTCGGGATCTGACCCTTATTTAACCGATCAACTGTTATGGGAGATGGTCAGATCTATTCAGTAATGTTCTACAGTATGTAACCTACCATCTGGTGTTTTGACAGTATAAAAAAATATGACAGCCAGAGAGCTTGATTTTGACCATGTCCACGTCAGTCCTGTAGTAGTAAGGGTCATTTTTGTGGACATAACAGTCAATGCGTCTAGTGTGTGCGAAATGTATGGAGGTTGTGACAAACGATTTTGACCATGTACACATCAGTCCTTCATATGTGAACTACACGGTTCTTATATTGGTTAATGGTTTGTACTAGAGCAGGGGTCTCAAACTCCAGTCCTGGCGGGCCGGAGCCCTGCACAGTTTTTGGTTTACCCTCATTAAAAACACCTGA
>JAODLD010001492.1:0-30550 GCA_026781065.1 Mormyrops boulengeri | reverse complement strand
AGTCTTCCTGCTAATGTAGCGCAAGCTAAAACCCTGGGTTCCTTTAAATCTGAGCTAGATAAGATTTTAACAACTCTAGCTATTAGTTCCCCAAACGAGCTTGACGGGCCGAATGGCCTCCTCTCGTTTGTAAACTTATGTGCTTATATTCTAATAATAATTATAATAATTATAATAATTATAATAATAACAATAATAATAATAATAAGTATTGTTGTTAATAATTATTGTTATTAATAATAATAATAGTTTTATGATCATGCTAACAATAATGATAATAATAATAATGGTTGTGTCACCCCATGAAAATCACTGGCAATCCCATTTAAAATTATCAGCTAGTGCCCCTGTAAAGCGTTGGGCCCCTGAATCTACCAGGGTATCTGTGCCCCTACTGCATCCTTCTTGGTGTCCCCACATACTACAAGTAGAAGCTCAAGTTCAGAAAGGATGAAAAGGACACAGCTCCATCCTCCTTTGAGAGTCACTCTTCATCAAACCTGGCATTTCATCATGATATGAATAACAGTATCATCTCGGCTGTTTTTATACTGGAGCAATAAAGTAGAGTACTATCAAGGAAAAGTCACTTGTGCTGAGGAATCCTTTATTTATGATTGTGCCCAAGAGCCCTCTTAGAGTAGACTGAAGGAAGACTTCTGAGGGACTTTAAAAACATATTTCATCAAAGATGCAGTAAGATCAAACAACAGCATGTGTAACAGTGGTTAGCTACCTCCTTGTTTTGTCTAGGGGTGAGAGAGGATCAGCACCATTGAAACCATTTGACACATGAGACTATGTGGGTCTTCTATATACCAAAGAGTGTAAGAATCATGTATTCTGTTCTGCTTCCAAAGTACCTTGCTCAGCCACAAGGTGCCATAAGCAAAACCTCTTGGGGCCCTCAAACTGTTATACAGGTTACAAGGGAGTCTTATGCAGCCCTTGTGCATCCCCAAATCTCTTGTGCAAGGCCAAATTTCTTTTGCATGCCCAAATCTCTTGTGCATCCCCAAATCTACCTACACGGCTGTAAGCTTGTAATGGACTGCCTGCATAATGGAATGACCTGTGTCACTTGTACATCACCTTAGATTAAGTGTCTGCTAAATTAAATGTAATGTAAATACAAATAAGATCTCAAGTTTATATTGTAATTTCCAAATTACAGTGAACATAAATTTTCTATGCATTTCACATCAGTGAAAACTCAGTGTTTCAAGTGAAAGATAAACAGTCAATTCAAAGTTAGACTGGTGTTGAACCTGACAATTTAGTTTAACATTACATTACATGTCTAAATGCTTTGAAGCACCTACCTCTAAAAAGAGCCCGTTAATTACATTTATAAACAGACTAACTCTGTGAACTCTGGCATTAAGCTTTACAAAGTGAGTGAAAGAGAAGCTGTGTGACCTTTTACTAGTTTAAACAAATGATGCTGAATGTTAGTCTGCCTAAAATATAAAAAGGTAGAACACGTTTTGGCCTTGATGTACATCTGTGTAAACTACACCTCTGTCTGACGGCTGAACCTATTTAAACTGCATGGATGTGATTATTTTTACATCTTTTTGGAGGAGTCAAGGGAAAAAAATGAACAATGTGTTAAGATGTTCCTAACACATCATGCTCACAAACTGTTCCAAAATGGTGGCTCCTCCAGAACAGAATCTTTATTTGTGTTCCAAACAATAATATTGATTAAACATATTTAAAACAGATAGAGAGAATAAAGAGGAAAAGTATAAATGACCCACAGGGTGGCATTAGCCAGCTGCTGGGGGGGTCCTGCATTCTAATGTAGAAGTGCAGCTCTCATCTAATGCAGAGGCGCCGCTCTCATCTAACGCAGAGGTGCAGCTCTCATCTAATACGGAGATGCAGCATTCATCTAATGCAGAGGTGCAGTTCTCATCTAATGCGGAGATGCAGCTCTCATCTAATGCAGAGGTGCAGCTCTCATCTAATGCAGAGATGCAGCCTTCATCTAATGCAGTGGTGCAGCTCTCATCTAATGCGGAGATGCAGCTTGCATCTAATGCAGAGGTGCAGCTCTCATTCTATGGGTACAGATGCCATAATGAAGAGACATCAGCTGACAGATAAAAGGTGAAGCCAGATTTTTATTTAATTATTTTTTTCTCATCCTATTAATTATATTTAGTAAATGTGTGTCACATTTAATACTATTAATTAATCCATCTTCCAACTGCTTATCCTGAAGGGGGCAAGGGTTTGGAACCTATCTAAGGCAGCACAGAGCTCAATGCTAGGGTACACCATGGATGGGATAACGTTCTGGGAACATCGGGAAAACTGAACACTTTGAATGTTTCCATATCTTAACCGTAAACGTTACCATTTGGTAAACATTCCTAGAACAAAAAATAATTAGCGGGGTAGGCTAATCAAATTTTGCTTAGGGCCCTGAAAAGGGTTGGGCTGGCCCTGCATACACTCACACACTACAGGAATCTTGGAGACCCCAGTTAGGCTGACTGCATGCTTTTCGACTGCTGGATAAAACTATAGAACCCAGGGGACAAGGAAAGAACAAACGTGACAGCTAAAATTCAATTCCCTATCCTCAGACCTACCCACTAAACCACATTTTTCCTTTACAAAATTTTACCAATTATCTGCTCAACAAGTTAAAAGTGCAGACCACAGGGATGTAACCATGAAAACCAATTAAGACAAGGGTGAATACAGAATCCAAGTAGCCTGAAACAACACAGATGACCCTCTTATACCTCTGTGGTCATGACCAAAAACACCCTTCTCATCATATTTTTCCAGCAAATTTACACACAAATAATTTTAGCAACATATCCAGATTTTGATTGTCATAGATATCATAAAGTAAGGTTTAACCTAAAATATATTTTTTACGCATGTGATTCTCTCATAATTACCTTTTCTATTCTGGGTTTAGTTTTCTTCCTTAAAAAGGCAAAATATAAGTTTTAAACCATTCATGGTTTAGTAGGAGAAATCACCAAGGAGAGGGTGATCAGTGTTTCCAGCTAGAAGACTTCACACACTATGTTAAAGGGACTGATGAGTCAATTTCCAGGATGCACATTTTAAGAAACAGACAAGTAAGTACATCAAACCATCACTACATTAGTCAGGCTGATTTTTTTCTAATTTCTTTTTATAATACATGGTTACACTTGAATACAGCTCCCTTATACTTACTGTAACCAACCATTCATTATTTGATCATTCAGTGATGGAAAGTAGTAGTTAAGAGACATACTGCTGTCAATTCAACATGGCTGTGAAGAAGATGGGAGATTCCATAACCCTGGTAAGGTGCATCTGTAACATATAGTTAAAATTAATATATATTTTTGTAACTCATCAATTAAAAGGGATGTCCGTAAGTATCAGTACTTTGAGTGACAGTATCTGTTCTGAGTCTGCTTTTAGGCATCCATAAGTATCAGTACTCTAACAGAGTGACAGTATCTGTTCTGAGTCTGCTTTTAGGCATCCATAAGTATCAGTATTCTCAGTTATAGTATCTGCACTGAGTCTGATCTTAGACATTCATAAGTTTCAGTACTCTGAGTGACAGCATCTGCTCAGAGTCTGCACTTAGGCGTCCATAACCACCAGTACTCTACCAGAAGACCACAAGTCTTAGTAGTTTAACAGACTGACAGTACAGTATCTCCTCTGAGTCTGCTCTTAGGCATCCATACAGTGTAAGTATCAGTACCCTGAGATGTTCCATATCCAGCTACATTCAGTTTTGTCCTGTATCATTTTGCCCTGTATCCAAATCCAAATCTGCTAACTCTGTTCTGAAGAGACTCACATTTGTCAACTGACAACTTACTTGAAGAAAAATTAAATCTTTGCACAAATTTTGAGTAAATGAGGACTTTCAGAATGTGCAGTCTAAGGACATATAGTCTAAGTGGACTGGTGTGTGTTGTCACCACAGTGTTAGTGTAAGTTGTACTCAACCATGCTCCACTGACATGCAAAAGCTATAAACAATAGCATTAATAATTAATAATGGTTTCACATTTATATTGCAAATGCTTTCAAAAGAAATGGATTGGGTACTCCTGCTTGACTCCAAACTGTCTATATAATCACTGCTATAGCATATTACTCTACACCTGTACTCTTTACATTATATAAACTAGCAGGACTTGTTTAACAATAACAAAACTGGCAATTTATATGCCGTATTAATGCAAATGCCCACTTTTCTTTAAAAGACTGCAAAATGTCAAGAAATGTCGATTTTCAGAAATGCTACAGATAGTCACAGAGTGTCAGAATCCACCTGATATAATTGTCTGGGGGTTCATGTTGAGGCCTCTCTCTTTTAATGGCCTGTAACAGGTCTTCCTGACTGCCCTGGTGCTTGAAGGACAGTTTTTGCTCCTTCATCAGGCTGCATGCTGTATGGACTTATGGACTAGTATGTGACTCATGTGTACTCTAGCACAGTCCTGATTGACTGAACTGCAGCTGCCCTGCCTTCTGCCAGCAGAACCTCGATTAAACGAGGATTTAACAATGCATATTTAGCCAGAGTCAGGCAGGTCAATCTAGCACCCAGACTCTTCTACTAGGAGCCATGCTGTTGTAATATGTGCAGAATGCAGTTTGGCATTGTCTTGCTGAAATATAAAAGGCCCTCCCTGAAAAAGATGTTGTCTGAATGGCAGAATACATTGCCCCATAACATATATATATATCATTCAGCATTAATGGCGCCTTCTCAGATGTGCAAGCTATCCAAAACATGGGCACTAATGCTCCCTTATACCATCATGGATGCTGGCTTTTGAACTGTCCGTTGCCAACAATCTGAATGGTCCCTCTCCTCTTTAGCCTGGAGAACTGAGCCCATGAAGTGATTTCTACTTTAGAATTACGTCTGTTTTTAACACAGTGCCACCTGAAGACCCAAAGATCACAACTATCCAATACTGGTTTTAGGCCATGTCCCTTATGTACAGAGATTTCTCTAGATTCTCTGAATCTTTTAATGATATTATGTACCATAGATGATGAAATTCCCAGGTTCTTTGCAATATTATGTCACGAAACATTATCCTTAAAGTGTGGCACTATTTGCTCATACAGTACAGTCTTTCACAGAGTGGTAAATCTCTCCCCATGTTCACTGTACAAACTCTGCCTGTCTGAGAGGCTCTTTTTATACCCAGTCATCTTACTGACCTATTGCCAATTAAACTAATTAGTTGTGAGATATTCAACTAGGTGTTTTAGTATCACCCAACTTTTCCAGTCTTTTGTTTCCCCTGTACCAACTTTTCTAAATGTGTTGTTGGCATCATATTCAAATTGAGCATATACTGTTGTGGTCAGAAGTTTACATACACTTATAACACCATGGCGCCGTAGAGTGGTGACGTGTTGAATGCCGCTCCTCTATTATCTATTGCTGCTACACCACTCTGTCTTCCATGTCTTCTGTGTATCTTGTCTTATATTCTGTCTGCGAGGGAGGAGTTTTCGAGTAAGAACTTCATTGTGCTCTGTACGCTGTACTTCAACTTATCAGGGGCATGAATTTCATATTAATTTTGGACTTGTACTGATTTATTCGAACTGTTCTTTTTCCAGGATGGAATGATTATACAACATACACCTTCAATAATTTTTAATAACAAGAATTTGGTGCACAAGTTTGAATTTATTTAGGATTTTCTGCAATCCACACAGGGTCAAAATTAAACATACAGGATCTAATATATACATTCATTCACCTAAATCTTTTAATAAGTGCTGCTAAAGGTTCTATAATGTCTTAACTTGACAAGGCCAAGGCAACTCAGTGAAGATCTAAGAAGTAATACTGTAGATTTACACAAGTTGGGAAAATGTTTTGGAACCATTTCTAAACAACTGCAGATTCCAAGATCATCGATTCAAACAATTGTATGTAAGTACAAGTTACTCTGACGTGTCACCACTGTGCCAAGGTCTGAAAGAAAACTCAAACTGTCTCCCTCAGATGAAGGGAAATTGGTTAAGGTGTTCAGGAACAATCCAGGAACCACCAAGGCTCAAGGCTGTCATGAACTGGAAACTGCTGGAACACCAGTGTCACTGTCCACAGCAAAGTGAGAATTTACATCGCCACAAACTGAGAGGGTACCGACCAAGAAAGAAGCCCCTGCTCCAAAATGGACACCTTCAAGCTCGACTGAAATTTGCAGCTGCCCACATGGACAAGCCAGATGCCTTCTGGAGAAAAGTTTTATGGTCAGACGAGACAAAGATTGAGCTATTTGGCCATAATAACAAGAGGTATGTTTGGAGGAGTGAAGGTAAGGCTTTCAAACTTTACATCATCATTGAAGATGTATGTTGTATAATCATTTCACCATGGAAAAAGAACAGTTCAAATAAATCATTAAAAGCCCAAAATGAATGGCATGCATGTCCCTGATGAGTGTATGTAAACCTGTAAAACTGAATTTGTCATAAAACAATACATTTTCTCAGTTTCAACATTTGATATATGATCTTTGTTCTATTTCTCATTAAATGAGTTTCTGTGATTTGTAAATCATTGAATTCTGTTTTGTTTACGTTTTTAGAAACAGAGTTGTGTCTAGTGAAAATGTGCACGTCAAGCTCTGGGATATTAGACAGTAAGCTAACATTCAGTACTAGTAGTTGATGTTGACTGCAGAATAAATGGGCAGGGATAAAGATCTGAGTGACTTTGACAAGGGCCACATTATTATGGTCAGATCAGAGCATTTCCAAAACGGCAAGGCTTTTGGGGCGCTCACAGACAGTCGTGGTGAGCACCAACTCAGAGTGCTCTGAGGAGGGAAAAACCACAAACCACTAACAAGGTGTTGGGTGGCCAGGACTCAATGACAGATGTGAATGAAAACTATCCATAATATGAAGACTATCCTTATCCAAACCAAAAGAAGAGCTACTGTAGCACAAATGGCAGATCATTTTAATGATTACAGGAGTAATGTGTTACGACACACAGGGCATGGAGCCCTGCTGAGTAAGGAGCTTGGCAGCCGCAGACCAGATTTCTTGTTAAAGGTGTGAATAATAAAGTGGCTGCTTTTCATACTTTAAATTTTTTCCAGACATGTATGTTTAAGAGCTCGCAGCACAATTTTTTTTCCACTCATATCTCAATTTATAGGTGTACATCTGTGACTTGTTTATATATATATAGCAACCTGAAACCTGGTTATTCCCAGTTTCTCATCAATGAAGGGCTTCTGCCTTGCTTTACGGGTCTTCAGTCCTGCTTACGAGCAGAAGCCTGATACAAACTATCCTAGCAGTGCACTTCACCCCTGCACTTAATGTCTCCCATTCCTTTAGAAGGTCACTTGATGTCATTCTCGGATTCATGAGAAACTGTCTGATAAGTTAATGCTCATCTCTGGCATTGGAAAATCACTTGCGTCCTCTACCTGGCTGGTTTCTGGTCGTTCCCAGTGTCTTCTGCTTCACCTTATTCTTATGTACTGCTGTCTTAGAAATTTTGAACCTGGAAGCAACCTGCTGCTCAGTGTAGCGTTCTGCCGGCAGAGCAAGGATTAAACCAGGATTTAAAAATGCAGATGTGTTAAAATATATAAAATGGTCCCTTACTTGTTTCCAGAGCTGTACATATATTTAATATATATTTTTATCTTAATATATTTTTTGACTTATCTTCCTGAATTGCACAGTGGCCCCACAGAAATGTCATTTTATGATAACCATGTGTGGTACACAAATTCTTGTGCATGTGTATTCTCATATAATGGAGAGCCCAGGACCTCAACAGTCACTAAGCGTGGAGAGGAGGGAATGGCATGAAAAATGTGAGAGTTTCACAAGTCCAGCAAGAAGCACAAATCTGTACCGCATTTTCTGGTGCCTCGCCCACCCCCAAATACTTGAAACACCAATTTGCATCAGTAGTTTCTTTAGAGAAAATAAACATCAATATAAAGTCCTTCTAAAGGAGAGGCAATTTATAGTGTAATTCATAATGTAATGCAATTTTAATTGTGATTGTGAAAATCTATATGTTCAAGCTATGGTATTATATGAAATATTTTCTTATGTGTATTAGAAGTATATTAATATTAGGTATATATTAGTTAACGGAAGATTACAGGCTTAAAAATATTGCAACAAAGACTAGACAATATTCACACTACTGTCATTTTTACTTCATAATTATAATTCCCAACCCCAATACTGCATTAAAAAAAATTAGGGGAAAATTCCTCATAAGGAGATATGTTTCTCATAAGGTCTCCAATTGCATGTGCTGAAAGGAGAATTTGGACTGATCCCAGCCAGGCACTGCATTTGCCATTTAGCCGATTTTTTTGGTAAAAGCTTTTTAACACCGATTTCAACGTTAAAGTCTGAATGCATGCAGCCCACACATCCTCGCCCACGCACAGTAACACAATGGCACATGCCAGATGAGCCCATCTTCAGATTACTTCAGCTGCTAATGTGACACAAAGATTACATGTTCTCCCGAATCAGCTCATCGCAGGCCACTCAAACTATTCATCAACCCAGGGCAGCCCCACACAATTACACATCTCAGGGTTCAGAAGCCTACAGACAAAACCAGGAGGACACAAGAATCATCCTTCAGACTAAAGGCCTTCAGCCGAGGCTCTATGACCCCCTCGGGGTAGGCAGACCTATTACTGGGGGGGTTCAAAAAACATTGTGTTCAGCACAAAATGCAGTTTTCATACAACAGTCCCCCAGAATCTGTGATTCCAGTAACTCCAGTTTCAGTTATTCAGTTTACCTTGGTCAGAAAAAAAATTGCTAAATTTGTAGCAGTATGATTTTTCATTGTTCCTTCGTCCTTTGATGGGTATAAAAAGTATCATTTTCATGTATGATATTTTTTCATTGCTCTATCATCTCCTTAGATTTAAGCTGTCAGAATCCCTTTAATTCAAGAGTACAGTACTGTACAGTGCTATATGATAATGTATCATGTACTTTATTATTATTGTTTTTAATGTTGCTAATGTCTTACTGTGTCTAATTTATCAATTACCATATGTATGTACATGAAAATCATGGTATATATGGGGTCCATGAATGGTTCGTTATTATCTGCGTTTTCGGCTATCCGCGGTAAGTCTTGGAGAGCATCACCCGTGGATACGAGGGGAATAATATAGTCTTATGTGTTTTACATAACATGTTATTAGCCACCATACTGTACAATCATGATACTAACCCCATTTCTTGTATTTCTTGTTCTCTACAAAACACTATTTTAAATCCCTTAATGTATAATAATTATCCATCGTTTCATACCTGCACCACCATGTTCATTGCAAGCTAGACAAATACTCTTTATGCACAACTGGTTGGTTGAAATAAAATGTTGGTCCATAACTATCCAGCAAATGCTGTATATACACCAGACAGTCATAACAATGAAACCACTTGCCTAATGCTGTGTAGGTACCCCTTGTGCCACCAAAGCAGCAAGAATTTCGAAGTCAAGTCAAAATCTTGAACTTTTTCATGCTCCTCAAATCATTCCTGAACAATTTTTGCAGTGTGGCACGGTACTTATCCCGCTGAAAGAGGCCACTGCCATTGGGGAATACTGTTGCCATGAAGGGGTGTACTTGGTCGGCAACAATGTTTAGATAGTGGTACGTCTCAAAGTAACATCCACATGAATAGCAGGGCCCAAGATTTCCCAGTAGAACATTGCCCAGAGCATCACACTGCCTCCACTAGCTTGCATTCTTTTCACAGTACATCCTGGTGCCATCTCTTCCCCAAGCAAATGACGCACACACACCCAGCTATCCACATGATGTAACAGATAATGTGACTCCTCAGACCTGACCACCTTGTTCCATTGCTCCACGGTTCAGTTCTGACACTCACATTCCCACTGTAGGGGCTTTCAGCAGTAGACCGGCATCAGCATGGGCACTCTGACTGGTCTACAGCCATGCAACAAACTGCGGTGTATTGTGTGTTCTGAAACTTTTCTGTCATACTGTAGATAGAATGAACTTTTTCAGCGATTTGTGCTACAATAGTTCTCCTGTAGGATCAGACCAGACAAGCTGGCCTTCTTTCCCCATGCGCATCAGTAAGCCTTGGGCACCCATGACCCCATTGCCAGTTCACCGGTTGTCCTCCTTGGGCCACTTTTGGTAGGTGCTGACCACTGCACACCGGGAACACCCCACAAGACCTGCCATTTTGGAGATGGTATGACCCAGTCTTCTAGCCACCACAATTTGGTTCTTGTCAAAGTCACTCAAATCTTTACGCTTGCCCATTTTTCCTGCTTCCAACACATCAACTTCAAGAACTCACTTGCCCAGTATATATTGGCACATGTACCATGAGATAAGCAATGTTATTTCGTTCCCCTAATCGATGAATGCTCTTAGTTATTTACAAAACCATGCCTTTGTTTTTTCTGTTTTTTTTTCCTGTAACAAGCCAATTATTCTCATATACAATGGGGGTAATAAAGCTAATGTTGCATCTGCACTAGTCTTTTGCTAGCTAAATGAAGGGAGCCCAAAATGGACCAGTTTTTTTTAAAAGAAGGTTAACCAAAAACAGTACTCACAGTAACAGCTGCATGACCTCCAAGAGTGGAGGCAAAATGATTTTACATGTAGTTTCAGGAGTAAAAAATGGGTTTATTTATAGAGAGTCAACTGGAGAAACGTGTATAACCCAGCATGTATTATCTGTTCTATAACCCTGTCGAACAAATCAATAACGCCATTAAAATTAATAGGACATCTTGGTACCCATCACAACCATTTAAAAGGAAAGCTCCTCATCATTCAACAGCCAGAAGACATTTTTTGGAAATATGTCGAAAGTGAGTGCAATCATATTGCATCACATCAAATCGGATTTCACATTGCCTGAAAAAGGTAATATAGAGTATGAGAGGAACTGATGCAAAACATATCTACAACACCATGTTAGTAAATGGGCATGAAGACTTGGAATCATTCAATTGTCTGATTCTACAATCAGCCTCAGGACTGATGACATAGCAATTGATGTTAAATTCAACTTATCGTTGAAAAATGTCTAACATGATGCCTCCTGAATAGTTACACTGAAACCCAAGTATAGAATGGGGGGATTCCAAGTGTGCCAGGATGGTTCAAGCACCAATGGGTGGACACACATAAGAGACCAGGCTGTCAAGTGGCTCGACTTGGCCAATGGCAATCGTTCTATTAAACACAAGCTGGTGGAAATATTAGTGGACTAGCATGGTGTTCCGAACAATACCAGAGATCTCAGTCAAGCCACTCCACATCAATTTCCTGATACAATGTATCCAAAACATCCTCCTCAGTCGAGGCGGACCTCTTTAGCCAAGACGGGATGTCTATTGTGCTGGAGAAGCACGCCTTCAGCTGTTGCCTGAAGACACTGGGGAAAGAGTGCTATCACTTAATCATAATTGGGTGCTGAAGGCAACAACAGATGCCATCAGGAAGGGGATCAATGAGAGCAAGCACCTCTACCCCACAGAGAAGGTCATTTTTCAATGCAGGGGAGAAGCTGTAGTTGCAATCAACAAATGACAGGTGGGTTTGTCATAACTGTACAGTAAAGGCAGGTTTTGGCAAATGAGTCCAATACATAAACACTTCAGCCAAAAAATGCAAGCATGACCCTTCTTAGCTGCTGTAGTCTGTGTGTGTGGGGGTTTCACATTTTTTTGCCAACTGGTGGTGGGGGAGAGTGGTGCTAGTTGCTGCCGGGGGGCGGGTATGGGGAGGGACAAAGAAAGACAAGAGGGCTAAAAGGAGGTTGCATAACAGCAGTCCGGACAGAAGCCTGGAAATCTGGACTGTCCAAATGAAATCCAGACGAGTGGTCATCCTCATCACAGCTGATGCTTCACTGAGAAGGTGGAATGGAGAAGGTATGTGAAAGGAACAGGGACAAAAAGTGAGCAGGTGAGTGGCGGGGGCAGTGACGGGTGCATTGTGTGCCTGTCAAGGTGGGCTGCATGATTTCACAGATCTGCACAGGAAGAAGGTCATGAAGTCCATCACAGAGACCGCAGAAAGGGCTTCAAGATGGCTGACGGACAAGGGTGCTCACTTTCTGAAAAACCCGAAACACCGTATGACCTCCGGCACAATCGCTGATGATGGGTCCAAGTGGATCATAAGGCAAATGAGTCAGCCGATGATTGAAAGGATGAAAGCTGTGTATGGATTAGTAATGCAGCTGGGTGAATCAACTGACATATTTAAAAAGCCGCAGCTTCTTGTATTTGTGCGTTATACTGAGGACAACGGCTATATTAAGTAGTTCTTGTTTTGCAAAGTATTACCCAGGCACACAAGAGGCTCAGAGATTTTCAGTGCACTTAAAAGAAAGATATTCATTGTGCAAAATATGTGGAATCCTGTGGTGATGCAGGTGCATAACCCAGGAATGGCAGTCAGAGGAGGCTCATTGCACCTCATATCCTTTGTACTCACTACTTACTACACAGAACCTCCAAACAGCTGTCCAAATTGGAATACTGTGCTTGACACTGTGGTAAAAACAAATGCATGAAAGAGCACTGGAGACATGTTTCTTTGCTTCTTTGTACAAAGCCATGTGGGAGGAATCACCTCACAAGTTTCCCATTTTTAAGTCAGGTGGCTTTCACATGAGCAAACTAGTTGCAGTCAGCCATTCATAATTTTTTGATTTCAGAAAACTGGGAAGACACTGAAGCTTGATTTGGTGACTAAGAATTTATAACTGGAATGCCTTGTGGATGTATTCAGAGAGTTAAAGATGCTGAACAGCTCAATGGAGGGACACGGCACAAATATCAGCTTTGGCTGTATTCTGTTTTCCATGGTCTATTTTCCATGGCGGTCCATGGTTCAGGAAATGTTGAAGAACCTTTCCTACACACAACCATTCCTAAGCATAACAAAAATAATGCACACAGACATAAGAAGTGCAGCTGACCACTTCCTTTTCAAGGTAAAGCACCACTTTTAATAAAAAAAAGTGGGGTTTATAAAGTTAGGGATTATCATGCATGACAGGAGACAAAATGTTTATTGGCAGTATATAGGCTAAGGGGTAAATCAACCCAACTGGAGATATGCATTAGGGGAGGAAGCTGCTGGACAATGGAAGCAAAAATTATTGAAGAATTTAAGTATAAATACAGAGAAAAATGGTTTTAATAATGAAATATTTTATAATAAAACATTGTGCAACCTTATGTAAATTACTGGGACATTACCCTATTGGGAGCTGGGAGGAAGCAAAAATGTGGTCTGTCTGGTAGGGAGCTGAAAAGAAGCAAAAACATAGACTGTCTGGGGGTCCCTGCGGACCTGGCTGAGAAACGCTGATGTAACAAACACAGCGAATCTGCACTGGATAAGCATGATGGATGGCTGGATGGATGGCTGATGGATGGAGGGAGCCTTACACATTTCACGAAACTAGAATGTTTTATAAACTGTATTGAACATTTGAATTGTTCAAGGGAGGCTTGTGTTTTTAACCAAACATTTGGCAGATTGTGTTATTAAGCTGTATTTACAGCTTCAGCAGTTTTTCACATTCTCCATTTGATGTTCCAGCATCTGGTACCTCACAGAGCCTAGAAATCCCAGGACTTCACATCACAAAGAAATCCACATTCATGAGGGCTTATCGTCCATATTTACAGTGTGGGGAAAAAAATCTGTTAAATTCAACATTTATAATACATGGTAAGGTGGCAGAAATGCATGAGTATTCATTTGAGAGCAGTACTATAGCATAACTTCAGAAATTAATATTGGATATATTCAAGGTAATATAGACACTAAAACCACTAGCTTTTGTGCTTGTTTTTTAAGGATGTGTTCATATCTGGCCCAGGCCGAAATTTATATACAGATCTTTGCTGTATAGTTCTCTAAAAACATCAGTTAGAGTCCTGTCCAAATGAAACTTTCTGAGCCATTTCAGGTGACTGGGAGTGATCATTGTCAATTTCATTGTCAATCTGGCAGTTTTGCTGCCTCCCTAGTAAACCTCCCAGGACCCCAGTGCCCCTTCTTGCTCCTGTCTCATAATATGAAGGTTCTTCCTCTTCCCCCCCAAATCGCAAAGTGGCTTCACTATTTTGTGTGTCGTCTTCACTGTTCCAGTCCCCCTCTGGCCCCAACCAAACGGGATCTGCAGATAGGGTATGCAGTTTGATTCAATGAATGGTGTGTGTCCTGTGATGGGTTGGCACCCTATCCCGGGATGTTCCCTGCCTTGCACCCGTAGCCTCCGGGATAGGCTCCAGACCCCCTGCAACCCTGAACAGGATAAGTGGTTTCAGAAAATGGATGAATGGATTTAAGTTAATTTCATTTTGACAATAACAAACTATTTGTCACTACAGGGCTTCAGATAACGGACACCGGCTTTTCGGCACTATACCTACCTTATTTTCACCCACAAACCGAAACGCAGATTAGCAGTATGCCTAAAATATTATGCGTATGAGTGGCGTATCGTGATACTAAAAGATATAGTAATCTGTATAAATTCGGTTAGCTGAGCACATCACATGGGATTGTTTCGCTAAATCATGGAAGCAATAAACACTGAAGTCAAGAAAGGAAAAGCGACCACAACATCTTTTAAAAGAGGAAATACAGTATTGTGGTTAAACAAGTTAAAATGACTGGTGGGTGGTGGTACTTTTTGCAGTTTAAAGTGAAAAATTTTTCTGCCAAATAAAGCTTTCATTTTTATTTCGTTAAATTTTTTTCAGTTTTATTTTTTTCAATTTAGTGTTCGTTTTCATTTCAACTTTACTTTACGATAACACTGGTCCCACCAAGCCCAACGTGCACAAACACATAAACACTGGCACTGTCAATAAACACAGAATAAGCCCAGATTGTAGCCTAAACATTTTCCCAAACACTTATTCAATGGAAATGCTAATGTAGCAGGCAGACAACTTTATGACTTTAATAATGAGTGTATTTGGCAGCTACAACAACATAAAATACTAAAAAGCTCTCTTTACTTATGGTAATTTAATAAATCTGAATAGACAACACTTAAGATGGTTTTGC
The DNA here is from genome assembly GCA_026781065.1 of Mormyrops boulengeri. Taxonomy (NCBI): domain Eukaryota; kingdom Metazoa; phylum Chordata; class Actinopteri; order Osteoglossiformes; family Mormyridae; genus Mormyrops; species Mormyrops boulengeri. Next base: position 15,425 of record JAODLD010001492.1, on the reverse strand, counting down.
TTACTCTGGCTGTCCATCATCCAGAATAGCACCTGTGCCTTTCCTCGTCAGCTGCTCCTGCATAGCGCTAGCACCACTGTGGTATGCTATCGAAACCGCGCAGTGTAAAACCACCTTTTCGTTTTGTGATAATTTGAAGTACTCCCAAAATTACGTAGTAATATTAAAGGAAAACTTTTGTTATAATTGAAGCTTTTAGAAATCAAGAATGTAATTTTATTATAATAATTTAAAAAAACGATGCATTGATTTAAAATATTGGTGTCGACACATTTTCAGTGTCGACATCATTGACTATGTCGACTAATCACTGCAGTCACTAGTACATAATCTCATATACAATGGGTACATATACCATATACATCAGCTGGTGATCACAAGGCAACACAATACAAACAACCATAGCCCCTGTCTGTAACACATGGATGTCTGTTTTAGACCTTCTTAAATTATTCATATGGGGATATTATGTTAATAGCAGGTGGTTCTCAAAAATCCCTGAATGTTTATAGAACATTCAATGCTTAACATGAAAAAAAATAATACATAAGAAATAATTAGGATCAGAGGTGGATAATTCAGGATCAGAGAGTAAAAATGCAAACCAGATTTTGTTTCAACCAACCAGTTGAGAACAACAAGTCACAGTCACAGAGTACTTAACTGGTTGGTCTGCATCAAAACAGATACTTGCGAAGAATGACAATATGATCCTTTTCAAAAATTGAACAAACTGAATAGACAGCTGCAATAGAATCAGTGGCAACAAAGCAGTTTAATACTGGAATGCGAGGCAATGGTTCATCTGTTCTAGTACCACTCTCAATCCTAAATAAATTCATAGATACTATTTTTGTATTTCTGTACTATTTCAACAATATACTGAATTTTGAAAACTGTTTGTTACTTATTTCTGACTATTCATTATTTAGGATAATCCTAGTACCTTTAATAGAAATATATACGTACAAATACCCTACAGTCCAAAAACATGTGGTTAGGTAAACTGGTGTCTCTAATTTGCCTAAACGAATGTGTGCCCTGTGATTGACTGGCATCCCATTCATTGTGTCCCCAGCCTTGTGACCACAACCCTGCCCTCTATAAATGACTGAAGGACAGTTTTCTGAAAGACAGAAAGATGGACAAATGAACATACATCGCATGAACACATGTGCACATGCAAACACAGAGGATCCTCCAGAAGAAGGTAAAGGGGTAAGGAACTACATAACTAATCAATAAAAAGTATAAATAAATATGAAATCATTTTAATCTTAATGTAAAAAGTGCATTTCTCAATTATATCACCATTAGTTTGACACTGATATAAGGGACTTGAAAGCATCCAGATCTATTTCCATGGCACACCTAAGGGTCCCCGTCCCTTGCAGGCTGTGTTAGGGAGACTTTGGCGATTTGCATCGTTGTCTTGGCCACGGAAGGTAACTGGCTGAGGTATCCTTCAGAGAGAGAACTGTTTTACCGTAGAGTCGCATGTCCAATATAATTCTGTAAAATCCTCTGGGGGTTGAAAAAAACAACACAGAAATGGATGCTGTAATATTGATACTACATTCCGATAACTTTCACCATATATATGGTTTTGGAGGAGTGTAGAAAATGTGGCAAATGAGTGTTCGGCATATGTGGGACCTTCTGAACAGCTAGAAAAGCATCCAAGGAGACCACCTCATGAAGCTGGCATAAAGGAGAAAGTAAGATCAGCCAGTCCCTGGAATAATTGAGGTAAAGGGCTGGTAATTGAGGTAGATCACTCTGCCAACCTCAGGATTTGAGTCCTTGAGTCTTTGAACCTTCTGAGTCCCAACCCACAGAGCAGCCCCCCCCCCAAATTTATACGGTACCTTGTGTGCACATTCACTCTCACAGTCTCTCTCTCTCTCTCTCTCTCTCTCACATACAAACACATACACACACACACACACACACACACACACACACAGACATACTTAAGCAAAACATAAAAAGAATACTTGGTTAATCCTATATACGTGAAGTATTAAGCCGAAAATATTAAACATACGTTTTATTCATCTAACCTATTAAATCACAGCCTTACCTGATCAATGACCCTGGTAATTTTATATATAACTAGTGACACAGGTAGACGAAACCTGTTTCTATAAATGGACGTATATATAAGAATCAGTCCTTCCGATTTTCCAGTCCTTCATTTTAAAATGCTTTTAGCATGGTGAAAAATCTCTATACAGAGCAACAAGTGGAATGAAATTCAGTGCATATATTAATAAGCACTTCTGCATCATCCCAAGCAGTGAACAGAGCTGTTTGGCTACCTTATGAATAGAGTTTGGCCATTAAGCACCTCAGCCTTTCACACTCGTGGATGATGGAAAACATTATGCATCTTTTCATGCGACCTACATCTGGCAGAAGCACACACTTCCTAACCTGGACACATACAGCGTACGTCATGCCTTATGATCATGCTGTAAAACATTTAGTGTGGGTTATTGTGCTTAACAATACAAAAGCTGTGTGAAGGCCACAAAGACGTAATGAAACAACCACAAATAAAGCAACTGCGTTTTTTATTATCTCTTTTTATTTGAAAAAGTCAATAACACATATGCCTAGAATTCATCAGAATTCTTAAATAAGAGTTTCCATGAAGACACATGTGGACACACAGAACGCCATTCACATATAAACTCACGCACTCATCCTCACACTCCCAGAGAGCTGTCCAGGTAGCTGTACACTATTGCAAAGCTGGTTCTCATGCTTAACTGTAGGATTTAATGTGCAAAATCAAAAAGAAATCTATTTATTTACTCCAAATCTTTACCTAGATTACAGTTTCGAAGCCTGTTACCATACTAACTACATACTACTATTAGCTTGTTGTCCTATGGGCTGTAACAAACAGGTGTCTTAAATACTGTAACAGTATGACAATCAAAAATGCTGTCAACATAGATATTACAAATTACAAATTTAGATACTCTAATGCCTGAATCACATCTCATCAGTCTCAAACACATGTGGCCCCAAAACGCCCCCGCCGACCCCCGCCACCCAAGGTCTTGGTAGTATAATAAAGTTATTACTGTACAGTACATTAAAGTTGCATTCCCTTGAAAAAACTTTCAAATAATTTATTATAAACAGCATGATAATAGGCTCTATTTTAAATAAAACTTACAATACTTACATCATCTATACTCACAATATGCTGCTATTATAGAGGTTCTGTGTGTGTGTGTGTGTGTGTGGGGGGGTGGTCCTGAGTTTCTGAAAGAGAATAACAAAGCATTGCGGGTACTGTCGGTAGAGATAAACACGTGCATGTGCATTGAGCCTCTGAACTTAATCTAAACTGACCTGGTAAATGTGAAGATTCATTCTGGAAAAGCTGCAATGTATCTACATTTTTCACTATAGATATAAGAATCTTGGGAACAGGGGGCACAAATAATGTAGTAGTATACTCTTACTTAATGTATTAATTAACCAGAAACTAACTGCTAGTTATGTCCTGATCCCGTGTTCATTCATCATTAATCAATCATAATGGTTCATGTATTTCATGCAGTTATTATATTTGTTCATGATTTGAACTTGAGTAGTAACTGAGTTACTTAGCTAATTGAGCCTCCTCAAATAAAGCGTTACCAGAATCTTTATCAAAACAGGAGCTACTTTGTTTACTAATGGAAGTATACAGAACAGAAGTCTGATGTGTATTTTTATCAGGAACAATGCAAATCCAGATTCTACATAATGAATATTATTCATAATCATATCAATGTGACAGTGGTATACACACCTTTACAAAATATACTGTAAGATACTCATGACAGTGACAGATCATGGCTTGCCCAGTCTTATAGTTAAGGACTCTACTTTTAAAGTATAACTGCAATAAATTCAACATATCGGTCTTATTATCAAAAAAGATTTACGATTTATAAAACATTAACACAGCATAATCAGCTGGCAAGGTGAGTTTGAGAAGAGACAATCGCAGACACTGAAGAGGCAGAGCAGTAAAGCCTTGGACATGTGCAGATGGTGTAACGAATATGCACGCCAGTTGGAATGACAAGCATTCACACCAGGATTAAGAATAACAAGCACAAACACACGACATCTTTTAACAAGATTCCAGTAGTGATTTAGTAACCAGCTAAACACATTTCGTAACACAGTTTTCATACAGTCAGAACAGTTTTCTTGGAAGCTAAGATAATGGAATACAATGCGAGTCAATGTCATCTGTTGATCAGTGCAAATGTATACAAATGACATGGTAATATAAATGTGGTTATAATCCATAAGCACATTATGATAATAGGGCATGCACTGTCTATCCCCATAAACACAGTCATGAAAAACATTCTATGTGTCTTTACTGGCAGATGGGTCCCATTTACAGATTTTCAGAACTTTTCGGTTTCTGTTACTATATATTGGGACGATCAGATTGAGAAAATAATCTGGGTAACACTTTCTATGAATGCCATGCCTATAAGAATCTATGAACACCATAATAACACATTATAAATCATTCATAAAGCATTATAAACATGACTATAAATATTTATAGAAAGGCCAATTATTTATTGACATGCTTATTTATTAAAATATTTATTATAATATTTTGCATCTTTCATAAAGTACTGTGAAATTATTTTAACATCTTTAAAATGTATAAAGAAACGTGCTCAAAATGTTGTCCGAATGAATGTTCAATGGTTTAATAAAGTTTATAAAAAAAAATAAAAACAATAACTCGCACATGCGAAGAATGCATGGGAGGAGTAAAAGACAGTATTCCGAAATAGTGACGTGCGCAATGGGTGAGGACCAACGCAGAGAACCGCATTTAAACAAGCAAAGAAGTAATAACAGGCCTGACGAGAGTCTATGCTGGCTGGCAGCTCCATTTAACAAGAGCTCCAAAAGGCCCCTGACCCATGGATCTGCTCTCCATTTCCCAAAGCATCCTGCTGACTCATTTAAAAAATGCTTGTCTTCTTAAGGTGACCAGATAATCCATGTCAGGGAGGACATTTTGAGCTTTACAAACTACTTTTGAAATCGGTATACCAGATGAAGCTCCTGTACTGTAACATTGTGAGAAAAGCATTATCATAGAAGACTGACCAGTCAGCACACAGCAAGAACTCAGTGCTTAAGTGAAATCCAGGTCCTTTCGATTGAAATGGTAGTTTTCCTAGTTCAAAGTGTCCTCCCTGACATGGATTATCTGGTCACCCAACGTCTTCTCCGTTCTTCAGGCTTCTAGTAATAAAAAAAAGTTCTCATTACTGATTCTGAATAATTTCTGGTTGTTACTGTATTTAGGCCCATTATAAACACCACAAACCTAGCTCTTACCATAGTTAATATGTCCATCAATCTCCTATAATGGTCTTATAACCACTAATCTCCTAAAATCATTCCCTGGGTAGAATTATTAGGCAAAGCGCTATTCCAATTAAAATGGACCTTACAGAGACCAAAAAGGTGCATACAAAGAAGTGTTTTGTAGCCAATAGCCAAAGATGACAGAAGAAGCATTGTGGAAAGAAGGCAGCACAAATTTAAGGCAGCCAAAAATATCTGTCAAGTTACAGAGGACACTTCTAGAAACTCTTTAGCATCAAGTGCCACCATTTTTCTCCAGAAGTATGAGGTGCACTGTGTCACAACATCAAAAAGACTCAAACACAACCCCCACTCAACAAGGCACACAAACTGAAATGTCAATAATGGGCATGGATGTGTCTAACACTGATTTTAAAAAGGTTTTGTGGACAGATGAGATGAAAGAGGGTCTTGATGCTGCCTCAGCAAATATAGGATGAAATCAAATCAGAAAGTTGCCTGGTTAAATGGATAAGAGGTTCATGATGGTCATTGGTTAGAAAGGTAGCTTGGCAAAGTAAAATGTATAGAATGGTTAAGAGCTTGTTATTCTTTATATAGACTGAATAGAACTCTTTTAAAATTATTTCTGTGGTTGGTGAAATAAGGAAAATTGACTTACTTTCTGGTTTCCTCATAATTCTATTGAAATTATTTAGTCATCATTAAAAATCATTTAATTGTCTTCCTAAACGCTTTTTCCTGAACGATTATAATTTCTTTTGTATTCCATTAGTCTCTCCCTGTAAAGGCTTTCTACTCTCTACCTAGTGGTTCTCTAGGTAGAAAGGTCCTGTACCCACCAATTTGGCCTCAGGCAGAATATTTTTTTTCTCAGCATCCTCAATTTTGTCTCTCACAGGCAGGACATACATTACATTAGCCTTAGGCCAGTGTTTCCCCAACCCGGTCCTCAGGGACCCCCAGACAGTCCACATTTTTAAGTGGAACTGGAACTGGGAGAGAGCAAACACGTGGATTGTCTGAGGGTCCCTGAGGACCAGATTGGAAAACACTGGTTCAGACAGTCAAAGAAAATGTTTAAGGCTATTTATCTCGGTAGTGAGTATATATTTGGAGAAAAAAACATAATATAACATTAGAATTTATGTAAATGATGAGTAACACAATAACAAAAATTTCTCCTCTTCTCCAAAACCTAATTGATGTCTCATTTGCTAGATGAACACCAGTCCCTAAACCTCTCCTCTGGGACACCTCAGCCATTCCATGCATTCATTAAATTTCACAATCAATTCACTTAACTTAGTTAAATACTTTGATGAGACACTGATTAGTTAAACATGGAATGTTAGTGGTCAGGTCAACAAAAACATGGGTCTACCAGATGGTTGCTGATAACTTTGGGGTGACTTTTGAAATGGCTAAGCTGACACACTTTGACAGACAGTGTTACACAATGTCGTATTACAACAGGAAGACCATTTAAACATAATTTTCTTTGACTAACTAAGACTTGAGCACAGGACTGTATATATTGTTTGTGCATCTGCTCCAAAATTTCATCATGCATTGCTCTCCTTCCGGGAGTGCAGAGAGACCAAGCAGTCTGAGCCTACCTATGCATTACGCCAGCAGGGATGTAAATATACTGCATACATTTTGCAACATATACAAATGACTGGGATGCATTTGAATGGCCGTAACAAAACTGGCATCCCGTCTCAGCATTTCTGAAGAAATACAGTATCTCTAAAGCTTCGTACTCAAATTAACCTTCTTACCTCTTCCTGATTTGATTAAACATCTACTTGAATTACATAATTTAAAAACACATTAAATCTATATATGTTGTGTTAAATTTGCTATAGTGAGTTATTTAAACTAGAATAAGATTTATGCCTATTAAGTTAACAATTACAGGCTACATAAATACATATGTATTGATTCTAGTCATCTTAAGGACTAAAATATCTTATTTATACCATGAGTACAGGGAGTACGTTTACTGTAACGGCACGGCATGGTGCAGGTGGGAAAATATGATGATTCACGTGCGGCTGAAAAGGGGAAAAAGGGATTTACTAACATACAACAGAGCACATTGGGAAAGGCACAAAATAAAATGACCACGCAACACAAAGGCAGGCACTTAAATACACTGAACACGATGACTAACAAGGGCCAGGTGTGGTTCTATAGAACTAGGGGCACCAAGGAGCAGGCGAGGGCAATCCAATCAATTAATCAATTAAGGCACAGGATCACGGGTGACATAAATTACAAATACATGAACTATGGAACACTGACAAACACCAAGGACTCACGCCAGGAAGGACCATGATCACAAGGCACAAGCAGAATAGAACCAAACCAGACACAATAGGATAAACCAAAACAGGGACACAAAGATAAACCATAACAGAATCAAGGAAAAACCCAACGCTAAAGGATAAAATAAAACTAAAAAATAAACATAAAGGTGAGGTAAACCTCAGGGAAAACTTGAACCCCCAACTGGAAGCATATCAACTTCTGAACCACTCACTCAACCCATTGAGCTATAACAGCTCAGGGAGTAGACAATCACATTAGGGACTCGGGTTACATGGCAGTGGGAACAGGATGGCCAGCAACACCTGCTGGCCAAATGGGGACCAACACATAGGACAGGGATGGATGGCACCGACCCTGACAGTTTATAAGAATTTTATTTACAACATCAGAACTATACAGTCTGACATCCAAGTTTGGTTTAGTGATTTATACAAACAGCCCAATAAAAATTAACAGCAAAACAAAACAAAGCAAAAGGGTAACAGCTTATCTGAATCGAACAGACCAGAAATGTAAAACCTCTGGTATTGATGGTGAAGTTATCAGCTAGCTAGTTTACTGAATGTCTACAGAACTTATTTAGCAATTTTGTGCTTAGAAATTTGATAGCAACTGTTTTCATTAAAAGTTTATTTTATATCTAAATTGCATAATGCATATAAACTAATAAGTACTGAATATATGAATGACCTTAAATGTTGGTAATAGTCTCATTTTATCATAACCTATATACTTAATTAGTAAGTATTCAATGCCAAAATGAATTTTGATAAGAAGGTATGCAATAGCCCCATACATGGCATGGCTTTTAAAATTTCATTATTAACTGCGGCCCAATATAAAAGTATATCACCTTGATATTTTGAGCAAGCATTCTATGCCTGATGAAAAAAGGTGCTGAAAGTGTGCATTTTTAACCATATGATACTGTATGACTCTTTGGGAAGCAGCTAAAACTCTATTACTAACCCTTCAACACTAAACCTTGCAGACTGTAGATTAATTTCTTGGCACAACTAATCATTTAATTAAAAAGCCAACTAAAACCAGAAGCAGGACACTTACAGGTAACTGCAGAGCATCACAACATTGTAAGAAACCACTGTGCTTTGCAGTCAATGTGTATGTCATGACACCCATGTACATAATGATCAGGTATTCAAATATTTAGATACTGCAATCATGCTGTTGCAAAGGGCCAAAGCTTCCACCCATTTCTAACAAAAAATAACATCCAAAGGAAAGGAGAGTGACACCATGATAAAAATCAAAACCTATTCTTTCCCATTCAGAATATCTCATGTTTTTAGAGTGTGTTATTTTCATGACAAATGCAGTTTTAATTTCACAAAACATCATTAAGCCTCAAGAAAAATCTCTGAGCTCAGTATGTTTCTATGAATGCCATATCTATAAGAACCTATAAATACATTAAAATGCATTCATAAAGCTTTACAAACATGGCCTTAAATTAGTGCTGGGCAGTATACTGGTTCATCCGGTATACCGATTTTAATTTCCCGTGTGATATTAATTTTTCATATACCACCGTACCATAGCATACCTGAAACAACAGCCATAACGCTTCAACAGGCAGCAAATTATATTATATTGTTCCTGACTAGAAGTGCTATGGATTGCTGTGCACAATGTATTGAAACGGAACCTGTGTTAACTGTGCCTACCCTTACGCTAACTCTTCTAACTAACAGTTATAATTTTATAAAACTATCCATACCTGTTCAGCATTATAGTATTTATAATTACTGCTTCGGTCTGCACCTGACATTTTGGATTACATGTAATATAATTAGGGCTAAATATACAGTTATAATCAATAAAACATGTTGCTATCTAGATTATTAATCAAATAAACAATTGTCAGTGAAGCCATTATTATCGAGCTAAGTTATAATTAATAAAACATGTAGCTATTGAGCTGAATATCAATTATTAACCTAATAGACGTTTGTTAAACTATGAAGCTAAATGAAAACAATTCTCTATAATAATTAATAAAAATCCACCAATCAATCAAACATTTGTGAGCGTATTTTTTTGATATAAATATACCACGACATACGGTGAAACCGCAAGAATCTTAAAAAATACTGAAATACAAATTTTTGCTCATAAAGTTTGCATTGAACAGTGGACTCCAAGGAACAATGATGGAGTTGATTATTTTCATATAACCATACACCTCAAAGTGGTTTATTCCACTTATAACACAGCTAACGAACAAAAAAATAATACAATGAAACAGTCATCGTTAATTTTTTAAGAAGAAAATTTCAATTTGTATTTAATAATGTTCCAACATGTTCTTAAAACTACAGTCCCTATAAGAACAGAAAGTCTGTACAGGCTACTCAGTGGAAGCAGCAGGTTCACTGAAAACCAAGGACAATTACGCAGATAAGAATAACTGCTTATTTATAAGTAAAAAGTCACATACCATAAATGTATTTGAAATGCTGAAATTTTTGTACATTACTATAAAACTGTTATTGGGTTGCCAGAACTACCTGTGCAGTTATCCAAAAATAATCAACACCCATATGACATCTCTGGACCAATAAAAACAGTATTTACCAAAGCCATGGTATAATGCATTATAGATGACAGCTTCAAGTAAAGTGTCACCAATATTCCTTCTGAGATTTAGGTGAGTCATGGATGGATAACAACCAACAGCAAGAGAAGCCCAGAGGGAAAATACAAAACCAGAAGACGGCTTTTGTCCCTCTTTCAGTGGCTACGAAAGCACTGAAAACCGGGAATTCATCAGAGACAGGCAAAGCTAGGGGTGGGCGATATGGTCAAAATGTCATATCACAAATTTTTTGGTTACAATCACGATCCTCGGTACAGGAAAGCTGAACCCTGCCAGCACAGCCTCCCTGCAGGCCTTGCCATGCTCAGCCCTTGGACATCTTTACTGCTTTTTGTTAAAAAGAAAACACTCTGCATAGATGTATAATATAAGAAACAACATTAGTTAGTGAAATAAACTATAGTTCACAATTTCGCACAACAATGGGGTGCTATTGGGTCCACGGTGCTGGCTCCATCACACCAGCTTCAAGGAGGCCCTTCCTGACAGCCTGCAAAATCTAAAGCCCATAACATACCAACACACATCACATGGCACTATGCTAGTAAAGACAATGAGTTACGTAACCTTCTACTTACTGGGAGTTAATGCTATGACTCATCAAAAAGTGGGCTTTTCTGTATGACAGTCGAGCCCAAATGATCGCTAACAAGCTACTTAAGTATATTTTAATCACTCCCAAATAAAAGTGACCTTTACAGCACTTTTAAACAGTATTTATCTTTGAACCCAACATACATATTTGGTTCTTAGATCAACAAAATATACATTTTCTAACTAAGTTAAATCTGAATTTATATTTATTTTAGAAATTAAGAAAGGCACATAAAATCGCATAAAAATGACATGCGTGAGTGTAATAAAGTTATAAAATAAGAGCACTTTTCTTAAGAGACACTGTGGGTGGGCCAACAATATTTTATTCCTACCACAAGTGCCAATTGTTGGCAACTAAAACAGGACCATTTTAATTGCTCGCTGTAAACACTGGATTGCCACAGCGCCACACTCCATTGAATAACCGCATAATCGAGTTGTACAGTATCTTCAGCTCTTCACCCTCTTAAATCAAACCGAAAAATAGAATGAGATTTGAGTCTGACTCCTTACCCAGCATACCTGAAGCACTACTGACTTCATAGCTTGTATGCCTGGGCCAAACGTAGGCGTCTCAACAGTAAACCTAACGCCTACCTCTAACTTCACAGATATAGGCACTGAGTCACAGACTAATGCAGGCAAGATAATTACTCTGCCAAGGAATACTCAAACATGTACTGCCTTGCAGGAGACAAAACATGAGTGCACAGAAGTGCAGTTGCTGAACTGAGGCTTAAATGGTAGCATTTTAAAAGGATGACACCAGTTATAACATTACTAGATCCACTCAAATATATTCCAAGACAAATAATACAGGCTAGGCGACAAACCATCTGTTATGAGCAGGATGACTGATCTAACCAGACTCATTCGGACAGAAGCGATTCAGTAGAATTTCTGTCAAATTGCATTTGCCTTCTAACAAACTGAATATCCAAAGACATATGCCCAATTTGATCCATTAAATGTTGTTATTTTCCAAAAGACTATTTTAGGATCCTCAGTGTCTCACCTATACCCCGACTCTCCTTTACACATTATTCCTAGCTAAACTTTAAAATAAAAGGGTTTCTCAACCACAGGCTTCATCATAATCATTGACAAGTCAATGTCAAACATGCTGTGGGTTGAGAATTCATACGTGGATTATTTTTTGACCAAGGATCAGTTTCTTTTCTGACTACATTTCTATTCACTTTCCTTACATAAGGAATTAGAATCCAAACACTTTCCATCATTCATAAACTTAACAGTTACTCATTTGGGTTCTGCTCTAATCAAAGAACTGAATTTTCTAACAATAGCCAGTTGCCCTGTTAATGCAGACTCTATTTTAGTAGATTTGAGTGCCATCTTGGAAACAGTCCAATTTTAATTATCCTCCTAAAAATGGGTGGGTTTTTATAGCTCAATTTTAAACACAGCTTGAGTACTTTTAATCACCCCCCCCCCCCATCTTGGGTTATTCCTGACTTGCATCCATTGCTTTTAGGATAGGGTCCAGACCCTTACAATCAGTGAATGAATAACCGATCTAATTATTTAATTAATTGAGTGATTGATAGATTGATGGATGGATGGATGGATGGGTGAGAGTTAAGGAACATGTGCTGGTACAGCGTATTGCTGCACGCACCACATGACGAACCACCAGGATGGATGGATGAATTTTAATTCATAGGGGAGACCATGACCAATTATAGACTTGGGTCCAATTAGATTTTTAGAAGTTTCCTGTAAAATAAAAGGACAATGGTTTAGTGTAAGCAAGAAAGGGCTGGCAGATACATTAAAACTGAAAGAAGTGCCATCAAAATTAAATCACCCTTAACTCAGATAAATATGTATGGGTGCAAAACTGCTCCAGAATAAAATCCATACATTATATTCACATGCAAATTCTATTACTAATACTAAAATCTGTCAGATTTGATTAATAAACCTGTGACAGCCACAACTAAAAAAAAAAAGCTTGTTATATCCATTTCAGGAATATAGTTAAGGGTATATCATTCTTGTCTTACAAGTACACAGAGAAACGATCCATACAGAAATCATTCCTCACTCATCTGAAGAACTTCATTACAACCCTGGAGTAGTTTCTGACAGTTTTCTGACATGTGTCATGTAAGGCATTCTGTCATGTCATCTGAATGAATCAGCACAACAGTAGTCTTTGATCCTCCTGATACAGCAGTATGCCAGGTTTTGGAAATTGTTCTCTTTGGGGGGGGGCAAAACTGACCCTCATCAAGGCAACAGGGGCCATTTTTTAATGATTACTTTAATGTTTCAAGAAAGCTGCTATAGCAGACCAGCTAGGCATTAATATTTAATAATAAATATATAGTAAGAAAGTTTTGTGGAGAAAAATCTGTTCTCTTCATGCATTCATGCAAAAATATTTTCATACATTTAAGAATAAAAACGACCTTTTTTTAATGATCGTGTGAGCCAGTAAAACTAGCCAGATATGGCCTGCAGGCCGATTTTTGCCCAGGTCTCAGTAAGTAGGCAGTCTCTGACGAGCAGTTTAACCCTTTTCAAACAGGGGCTGAAGGAAACAGAAAATCTCTCTTTTGGAATTGCCAATATGTCCCCACCCTCACTGGACCAAACCAATTAGAAGCTGTACTGGTTATGCTCATCCAAAGAATCCAGTTCTGTCCTGTTCTTTTGTGGTCTACTGCACAGTGTGGACCTTTGCTTTCAATGGTTGTTTGGTGATTTAACAAAAGGTTTTTTGATAGCCAAATAAGGCAGAATAGCCCCTGTCAGCTTGACTTGAAACAGGTACCTTGCTGTTTCCAATAAGAAGGGGGTAGATCATCAGTTGGAAGCTTATTAATCACGTAACAAGTCTCAGATGTGGTGCGAAACCGATCGTGATAAATTTAGAACATGATCTGGATAAGAGCAGACCGCTCAGCCCACTTGTTTCCTGGGATACCCAAGTGTTGAAATTATCCATCCATCCATCCGTCAACTTCCAGCTGCTGTTCCTGGTCAGGGTTACAGATGGGCATGGAGCCCATCCCAGGCAATGCAGGGTGAAAGGCTGACTGGTTACACCCTGGATGGGATCTGTGTCCATCACAAGGGGCGATACACACACTATGGGCAATGCCTATGTTTTTGGCCTGCAGGGAACCCGTATGACACAGGAGAACACATAAACTCCACTCAAGCAGATTGGCGGGAGGATTCTGACCCCCAGTCCTGGAGCTGTGAGGCAATGGCACTACCGGCTAAATCACCATGCCATGTAGAAATTATGTCTGTGCAAAATTATCCATCACTGATCTGAATGAAGAACTCAGCCTCTGTGACGCAAACCCCCCAGCAACCTTTAACCGTTTTCTTTGTTCTGATATAAAATGTTCCTACTTGTTTCTATTTTTAGTCGCATTTTTGTTCCTGTGCTCACAATAAAAGAGTTTGGAAAACAGTAAATAACGCAATAAAGGAAGTATGGCTTTTGTACCTACAGAGCTGTTTGGTTTTCAGACCAAGATCATTTGCTTACTTGATAAATAGATACATAAACAAGACTTCTTGTAGGAGGTTGAGAGATTGCACTTTGCAAACACAGACAAACTATTGTATTGTATTGCATACTACTGTCACATAAAAGATCCATTTAAGCATAATATACTACCAGTATATTGCAAATAGTTAATATCCTTGGAAGATTTCGGACCATACCGCATATAAGCCAAAAAGAAAACAGGATAAAATGGACAATATCTCAAAGTTGGGAAAATATGTGGTAACACTTTACATTAAGTGCACCTTCATAATGCATTCATTATGCATTCATACAACATTCATAAGCAGCATGCAATTACACCTTAACCTCCTAACATCCCTTAAACAGCTTTAATATACATTAATAACAAACATTACATGATTATATAATTATAAAGTTTGTTATTATTATATAATATTTGTTATTAATGTATATTACAGCTGTTAAGGGATGTTAGGATGTTAAGGTATACATACATGATGTTTATGAATGTTTTATGAATACATTATATAGGTGCAACATTTTATGAATGCAATATAAAAGCATTATGAAGGTGTAGTTAATGTTAAGCATTACCAAATATGTTTTGGCTCAGCTCTTTCTTCACCATGACAGACCGATGCAGCGCTCGCATCACTGCTGATGCCGCACCGATCCACCTGTCGATCTCCTGCTCCATCCTTCCCTCACTCGTGAACAAGACTCCGAGATACTTAAGCTCCTCCACTTGGGGAAGGACCCCTTCCCCGACCCGGAGAGAGCATTCCACCCTTTTCCAGCTGAGGACCATGGTCTCGGATTTGGAGGTGCTAATTGTCATCCCAGCCGCTTCACACTCGGCTGTGAACTGCTCCAGTGCAAGCTGAAGGTCACGGTCTGATGAAGTCAACAGAACCACATCATCTGCAAAAAGCAGAGACCTAATCCTGAGGTCACCAAACCGGACACCCTCAATGCCCTGGC
>JAODLD010001381.1:0-30876 GCA_026781065.1 Mormyrops boulengeri | reverse complement strand
CAACTACACGCTGTGTGAAGAAGTGCTTCCTCAAGTTCATTTTAAGATGTTCTCCCACTAATTTCCACTTATGGCCATGAGTTCTAGTATTTAAACTAATATTGAAAATGCACTATATTAAATCATATATACCTATCATAGCTATACTCCCATGCATACACATATTGATGCGAACATGCATACTTGTCCATTGAACAGACTGCCTTGCCCAAAGAAATTGTATAGTCTCAAGCTGGTAGTGGCTAAGAATGCTTTGACAAAAGTCATAAACACATCACACACAATCAATCTTCCTCCACATAAGTGTGCGTGTGTATATATGTATGTATATATATATACACACACACACACACACACACACACACACACACACACACACACATACATAGACACGCACACACACACAGACACACGGAGAATTACAAACAGGAAGCACATTACACATTTACTTTAAATGTGCTATAAGCCATGCTGACATTCATGATAAGAAGTTCCAGATGCCCAGGCATCACACACCATGGCACCACACACACCCGACGCGTTCGGCCTGGACCTCAGCCCATCAGAACAGCCTCCGCCGGTTCCCATCAGACCAAATAAAGCATCCTGCCCTCCAATCCTCCCGGGTCCTGGGCTGCTCCTTGAGGAATAATAAGATTTTTAGTATTTTTAGAAGCCCTCCAGTTTACTTCTACGGATACAGTGAGGATGAAAACCAAAACAGACCCTCTGTGAAAGTGCCAATATGGCTGCGGATTCTCCGGCTGATTCAGCCTGTCACCGAAAATCCTGAATATTTACTTGGCAGGCCCCCACCTGCACCCCCCCTTGCCGAACCCACTGACTAACATGACCAGGTGGAATAATCGTGCACCTCAGTTGCGACAGAAATGAGACTTGAAATGTGCAAACGGCAGCTCTGAGATCTTATGCTGGGCACCGTGAGCGGGGGGCGCTGAAACAGGGCCCTGGAGCAACAAGCCGCCATTTGTTCTGGAGGAATGCAGGCCATGTGGGGGTGGGGATACACACAGCCTGCCTGTGGAGAGCAGGCCGCCTTCCTGCTTACAGTGATTAGCTGCACTGGGGTTAATGTCAATGGGGCCCTTACCAATAAATTAAAAAATGCATAAAATAAACAATGGAAAAAGCAAATAAATGAACAAAACCAATTACAACTAAATTAAAATGAAGTACATAAAAAGAGTAGATGAAGGACTTATTTCTCCTAATTTCCATACCACTGGTAGAAAAAAAAACCTTATCCAAACCAGTCAGCCATAAATGAGGAAGCTCAAAGCAGGACAAAGGCTGTGGAACCTTAGTAGGCTACAGACAGGTGTGAGCACCACGTGCTTCCTTAAAGCAAAGGGAAACTACAGAAATATGGGGATCTATGCTTTAACAACCCAATACTTTTTAGGACTGGCATTCCATGCTTGGTGTCCCCTGCCTTGTGCATTCTGGGATAGGCTTCAGGTCCTATGTGGCTGGGGTACACCCTGGATGAGATTTCCATCCATTGCAGGGCACATACACGAACTCACACCCACTCATACACTTTAGGTAATTTAGAGATGCCAATTAGCCTAACTACATGTCTTCGAACTGCAAGAGGAAACCGGAGTACCTGGAGGAAACCCACAGGATGCGAAGAGAACAGGCCAACTCCCCATGAAAGATCGGAGGCACAGTATGATTCGATGCCCAGCCCTGGAGGTGTGATGCAACTGTACCAATGAGCCGCCTACAGACCAAGGGGTATTTTTACCTTCATAAGATGTAAGCAAATATGCACCTAGTTTATTTACAGTAGAGTTCAGAGAATCACAAAACAGGCTTAGAAGATATTTTAAGATCGACACCCAATATGCTAGAAAAGTGAAGTTGGACATTTAAAAGAACAAAGGAACTTGGCAGAGAAATATTGCTGTGGTTTCTATTACCAGTGCAAAAAAAGAGATCAGGTGAATCCTTACATTCTCATTACACTTACATAATTTCATAAATGAGCTTCTTAAATTACCATAAAGCACTGCGACTTCCTTGTACAAGTTGTTCTATTGGGTATTAAACTAACAGTAACCAGAAATTTAGAAATGTAGCTACTAAACAGAGATCCACATAATGAATCAAGAAAATTATGAAAGTTAATCTGCTCAATTACTGCTATACTTATCAAACAGTTTATTCACCTCTGACAATTCTGAAATCGAGTACAGTAAAGTACAGCAACACCTTCATTCAGAAAAGGTTTGTATTTACGACCCAGTTGAACCTGCCCATACACAACATTCACGATTCACAAATGTAGCCCGGCACAGTTTTCCAGAGCAGCCCTCCCCTGCGTACACACTGATAATAACCATTTACGGTTAAAAACCATACTCGTATAAAAAGAAAACCAAAAAAAAAATCATGGAATTTGTGAAGGGATTGGCAGTGGCTTTGCACTGGGAATAATCGCGGGCCTTTGGCTATTCTTACATGGGAACAAGCTTTCAGATGGATCGGCGTAACAAGCCACTGAACCACATTCCTGCACATATTAGTGAATTCTAAACAATATATCACTACAGTGAATCCTGGGACATTGTTTTAAGTATCAATACAATGCTGTTGCTTTATGGCACATACTACATAGTCAACGACCAATTTTAAATCATATACTTACAGTGTATATGTACAAGTAATTTCTAAAACAGGAAAAATTCATAAGGTGGAAGAGACAGAAATATATTTTTACCACTGGATTGTGAGACTCGAAATTATTTTACTTAGAATGGCGCCATGTTTATTTAGCACCCAACTTTCCTTTAAAAAAATCAGTCGGAAGATGTTTGTTGACCAATATCTTAACTCCCATCTAATTACCACAGTCATAGAGAAGGCTAATCTGCAAATATTAAAACACGCACCGTGAAGGAACCATGACTCAAATGGCAAAAAAAAACTTCCTGCTTGGACAAAAATACAGGACTAGAACAATCTTAAGAGTGTCCTTAAATGGAGGACACAAAAGGACTTGTGGACCTTTAAAAATACATTAATTTAAAATCACAAATGCAAATGAAATGAATACTTCCAATAAGCCTGTCACTCAGAGTATTGTCCAAACAATTAACAGTTTTATAACAGACCAAATGCAATGATTTTAAAAATGTATTCTTCTTTATTCTTCAGAGTATTGCAGTACTAAAATGACACCTAAGACCTTCCCTTATTCCATAAAGCCTCTTCCTAACCGGACAGTGTCTTCCAGTTCAATGAGCTTTTTCCTGTATTTGATCTGAAATTAACCTACTATTTGCATGCAAGACTTCATTTTACTGAACAATCATAAATTAACCCCAATATACAATGTATCTCTCAGAAGGTCCAGTGACGACTTTAGAGACACTTATAAAGGTGCAGTGAGGGAAATCACTAACTTCAGCAAAACAAGCACTCTCCCAAACAGCCAAGTGAAACAGTTTAGCTGTAGCAAATGCAAAAATGGGGTAATTATGCTCCATTACTAGCCCAGTGACAACCACGGAAACACGCCTAGGATGCTGAAATGCTCGGTATGCAGTATGATAGCAAGGCGAAATTCAACCAGGCAGCCAACTTTGTTACAATATATCAGTTTTTTAAAGTATTTATGTATTTTATTGGGGTGGCATGGTGGTGCAGTGGTTAGCACTGTTGCCTCACACCTCTGGGACCAGGGTTCGAGTCTCTGCCTGGGTTCCATGTGTGTGGTGCTTGCATGTTCTCCCCATGTCGCTGTGGGGTTTCCTCCGGGTACTCCGGTTTCCCCCCACAGTCCAAAGACATGCTGAGGCTGACTGGAATTGCCCATAGGTGTGCATGAGTGACTGGTGTGTGAATGTGCCCCGCGACAGGCTCCGGACTCCCCGCGACCCACTGGGATAAGCGGTTTGGACAATGGATGCGTGGATGTATTTTATCATGACATACCTAAAGATAAATATGAGTCCATGAATAGGAATCCATATATGTTTCTGAAACATCTAAGACTGCAGGACATTTAAAATTTAAACTTAAATGGAAAACTTTAATGTATGAACATATTAACTATTATGGGGCATGAAAATAAATAAATAAAGAATAACTGGTTTATATTGGTATGTAGCCTAGTAAAATGTAGATCAGCCATTTAACATCAGTAGGTCTATCAGTAGTAAAACGTGATCATATTTTTAATTGGTTTTTTAGTTTTAATCGGGTTTTAGTTTCTGACCTCCGGTTAAAAAACCAATCACCTAGAGCCGTATAAGCGTCTTTTTCAGCAGATGAGGAAGCAACAGAGGAAGCAAAGCATGAGAGCTGTACATGACATAAAGCTGACCCACAGATGCAGGGGGAGGAAGCCCCCCCCAAAAAAGAAACATTCTGTTTTCTACTCTTTTCACACACTCTCCGAGTCCGTTACAAGTGGAGATCTTTAATTACACACGACGCAAGTTTAATTATAGTGATTCTCCTGAGGGATGGTCTGCCAAACCCAGGCCTGATTCAAGCGGCTTTTAAGAAGTTAAACGGAACTTCTGTGAGATGCAGCTAATGACTGGTGAAGTGCTTCCTATAAAGATAACAGCCACCCAGGTTCCAAAGTAGGAACAAAATATAGGTCAGAAGAAGACTCACCCCCACCTTAAAAAGGAAAAAGAGCAACTTTTGAAACCCTGTATAATTTGGGAGTATTTGACTCTTGTTGATTGATTTTTCTTTTTTATTTAAAAATAATTTGACAACTAAATTAGTCATGCTCCGCTTACATGTATATTCCCGATCTTCATTCGAAAATGCACATGCTTAACTACAACTTTACCTTTGAAGACACAAACACCAGGCCACATATCTCAGTTAGTACAAAGGGCTTAAGTTATAATTAAACAAAACAACAATGTGCTTTGTCATACTTTCAGGCTTCCAGGAATGCTTCGTTGACAGATCACCTCGAACCTCTGCAGGACCTCAAAGATTGTCTGTGTAGGCAAGCACCAGCTACCCCTCCATTAAAAGGAATGCAACAAAGATTAGGACAGCCAGCCAACTGCTGGTCTTCCCGCACATGGCCAGGCCAGAATTAGCCATATTTAAGACCAACTCTTCAGTTCACAACTGCACAGATCTTTACACTACAAAGGGACTTGGTATTCAGCAACACGTCAAAAAAAAAGGAAAAACTCACAGCCAGCTGTAAATTCATTGAGTAAATTAAATCTGTGCATTTGCTTGTGTCTGTAGTTGACAGGGTCTGGAAATTTTGCACAAGTATGAACTTTTCTAAAGCAATATTTTTGATTTCTGCATTTACATTATTTACATTACGCTCAAGCATAAATACAAAAAAGAGCCGTCTTGTAATAAAGTGTAAAAGAGCCACACATATAAATAAAAAAGCAAATAATGTTAATGACCAGATTCAACTACTTTAACGGTTGCATTTTTTTCAAACTGATATTATCAAAAGATAAAAAGCAGAAATGATAAGGCAGTGGTATGCATAAAGAATTTAACATCCACAAGACAAAACTCCAATAAACCATGTGTATGTTTATAAAAGGTACACCTGTAATACATTGTTACTCAATCCAACATTATCTAGAATTACAGCCATCATACTAGTTTCTGGGAATGTTGTATGTAATGTATGAAGGAAACTGAGTAGGCATTACATAATCCATCTTCCAGCTGCTTATCCAGTACAGGGGGTGATGGGGGAGGAGAAGGATGGATATGATTCTCTATTTTTTGGCCTTCGAACAAGCTTCATTGTTTCAAGTTGCTAGAAATGGAAACAAATATTCTTGGTACTAGTACATTGCATTTTTTCATTATTTTAGAGGACATGATTGTTAGCTTGGGTTACTTGGACAGCCTGAGCTTTGCAGTGTATTTTCATTATACGGATATACTGTAACCGTGTCCTTAATCTCGACCTAGGCCACCGATCAGAAAAAAGATGAGGGCATTCAGTAGGACCATAGTTGTACTATAAAGCACCAAGAAATCCTGTTTTCGGGGCCAGGAAGGATTATGGGAAAGTGGCACCTTGACTAAGCACCAGGCCAGTGCAGTAATGGAAAGCTTGCTGTTGACAGATTGGATGAGGTTAGTATACGGTACAAAAGAGACCTGTATCAGGCAACTCAAGGGCTTTATTGGCTAGATCTGACTGACTGCTGAAACAACAGCTCAGTCCAACCCACTTCAGATCAAAAATCCCACGGCTACATTTTTGTTTTTATAGCACATTTTACAAGTGGTTTTACGAGCCCAAAAAAAAACTATATTTTGGCTGCAATCTGTTTTGTAGTAGCTTGAGTCATAATAACCAGCTGGCTATGCTGGCCTACTGGGGGATGACTTCGGTCCAACAGACGTCCATGCTGGCATATGAATTACAGCATGAAGAACTTCATGAGAACATCACTGCTGATTCGGATCGTATCCAGAGACCTTTGTTCTCAAGATACAGCACAGATCTCCATCTGGAGAAACACCACCACACATGAACCAAGAATGACGCTGTCCATAACAGCTCCAAGAGTGAAATGTAATATCAGACGCACCTTCGGACAGGAAGGTCTCCTTAAGACGCAGGAGGACGTCAGCG
The DNA here is from genome assembly GCA_026781065.1 of Mormyrops boulengeri. Lineage (NCBI taxonomy): Eukaryota > Metazoa > Chordata > Actinopteri > Osteoglossiformes > Mormyridae > Mormyrops > Mormyrops boulengeri. The sequence continues at coordinate 24,248 of JAODLD010001381.1, read as the reverse complement.
ACCTGACGCACGTCGTTAACCAGCTGCATGATGTAGCTGGGGTCTTCTCCAGGGCTGTCCATGCCATCTAGAGCGATGGAGTTCAGAGAGCTGCTCTTCAGATTTCGGCTGGCTCCCCAGGTCCCCGAGCCCATAGAAAGGGGGAAGAGGTTGGAGATGCCCAAGGTGCGCTTATTTCCGCCGCAGTTGCTGTGTCGCAACATCCCCGTGCTGCTGAGCTCTCGCTCAGGGTGATTCACACCTTACCACCGAGCTCCACGTGACTCCAGGCAATGGAGAGCGACCCCTAAGGCAATAAGATGCTTTTTATTTTTTCCTTCAGGAAAGGGAACAGGAAGAGGGCAATTCTCCTCTTTGATAGCACAATATCATCACATTAACAATAGCAAACAATATCCTGTTATCATGCATGACTCACTTTCGCATGTAATGCAAAAAAAATCTAACATTATATGAGAAATGTCCACATTCATATATATGCCCGTACATTTTATTTTAAAATAAATTCCAATAATTACAAAAAGATAAACCTTATCATGCATATGATAAGCTTAGTAATATTTCATCCTGCTAAGACGGCTGCAGGATAGCTGCATTAGGATAGCCTTTTCTATGAAACGATTATAGATCAGACACTATCATTAAAATATCAAAATCTAATTTGAGGACAAGGTCAGTATGAACTGCATGTACCCCACATTTCTCTATCACAGCCTTATATTAAAAGTAGGGTTGGAAGGGTTAGAAGAAGCGTTAAGGATTAATGCCATACTATTGCATTACCTGTATCCTGAGATACCAAAAATATCGATATTATTTAGTAAAATATACAGCACAGAGCCCATGTAAACCGTTTTAAATTACAAACTTTGAAACAGTATAAATTGAACCAAATACTCCAAATGTATGTAAATAGCGTGTTAAGATATTTTCTTTTTATGTGACCGTTCTGTCCGACTGTCCGACCGTCGCCGTTACTGCAGCCGAACAAGGTGACCGACCGAGTTCACGACATGTGGCCCTTCGGTGGTGAATATTCAAACTGCTTCTTAATAAACCATAACACTTAATACTTAGACCAGGATCGCCTTATTGACTTCATACGGCAAACCCACTACACCAATCACTAATTCGAACCGGTATCTAGGTAGCATGTAACACTGTATTCGAAACGCACAGTCCACCGGTAGAAAACTGGATATGTAGGTAATGTATGACACTTACAGTCTGCCCGATAATATCACCCACGACAACCTTCGTGCTGTTAAATAATTATAATACACATTAAGTAAAAGTCCCCTCAAGTTCCCAGGACAGAAGTGTCAAAGATCTGACAAAACGCAGGCAATGTAGCATCTGCAAAACACTAACAAACAACTAAGTAAGTAGGCGCCCCTACTCGCAATATGCGGATGGCATTTATTCGGCCAAGTAGTTTTATTAGAGCAGTTATTTTGTACGACAGCGGCTCTTAAAGATCGGCGCGCTCACCTGATTTGTGCATCAGTAACATCGCCCTGTCGGGACGTCCGGAGATCTCGCTTGGCCCCTTATTATGGGAATAAATAAACCCCCTTATGATAAACACCCCCCCCCCGTGTCTGAGACCTCGCTCACAGCGCAGTGTTACTGTACGAATTACTCTGTCTCACTTTCAAGCGACTTAAAATCGTGATTCACTGCCTTCTCTATTCCCGAGCCCGCCCCCTTCACACGTGATGCGCAAGTTAACTTCTCATTGGCTGGCTGACCGCAGGGAGGTGAAACCGAGTACCTATCTAATCATAGAGGCCTCACTTAACAACAGGTGTTTTACCAGTTGCTGTGTGTGCCAGTCGTTCTGCGTGCAGCCCTGGGGTCTCTAAGGTGCTTAGGAAACATATTTTCGTTTCTCATGTTGGTCAGAGTAATTTTATAACGGATGTCGTGTCGGCAAGAGTATGGATGTGTGCTGTCTGATGGCTCTCTCAGATCTTCCGTTTACTAAGGGTATTGTTGTCCTAGATAAGCTTATAAGCAGTACATTGGAAAATATTTGACCACTTGAGGTACTTGAGATATCCAGTATGTAAAAGGCTTCCTATTATATCAAATACAGTCTGCTGGTGAGTCCATTTAAATAGTGTCTGATAACGCCACAGAAAGGACCGAGGTGCTTTTATAATGCAATCCCAATATTACTTTACAGTCAATATCAATATTTATAATTGTAGTGAATACAATAGCTGTACATACTGTGAAAGTGCTCCAGACATGACAGCACATTTTTATCGTTTGTTGTTCTGGAACAAACATGTTGGTCAGTTATATATTCAGTCCATCCAACCATCCATCCTTCAGCTGCCCCTGTCCAGGGTTACAGAACCTTTGGCATTTGAACCTTCAACAAACCCAGTGTTTGCACCAATTCTACCATATGAATGATATCCTACAGGTCCAAAATTAAATGGGTGTGGCTCTGTGGGGTAGACCTTTGTTCTCGTGATCGTTAGGTCACTAGTTCCAATCCCCTGCTCTACTCAGTGATTTCACAGTTTGTCCTTTGAGCAAGGCCCTTAACTACAATTTCTCCAGGAACTGGCTGATTCTGCTTTCACAATTGCTTGCTGCTTCGGATAAAATCTTCTAATAAATAAAAAAAAAAACCTCGGAATTGTGCTTTTGGACTAAACAATAAACTTGTGTGTTTTCTTTATTATATATTTTTTATACAACAAACTTTGTAAAACCCTACTCCTCTGCATGATCATTTTCAGAATGCATAACCCATACGATAATTCCAGTAAAATGAAATAAGCACAAAAACGCTGCTGACAAAATGAATGAAACACCTACGACTGTCTGAACGATACTACTGCCATCTAGTGACAATTCCGGTCCTTTTTCTTTCTTTCTTTCTTTCTTTCTTTTTTTACAAGTTTGCTGTTGCTACTGACATTTTAAAACAATGCTGCCGAGAAAATCCGATACTGAAAGCAAATATATCAAATGTTAATTAATTTTAGCTGATTTCAAACATCGAATTAAACGCGTAGTCGATTTGTTTTAGTTATTGATATTACATAATGTATGCTATGTTACACAATGGGGAAAGTAAATGAATAAAATGATTTGATAGAGAGGACAATGTTGAGTAAGAACTCAGAACTTTGATGATTTCTGTGACTTACAATCTAAACATAGAAGCGATGGATAATGTAAAGACCTAATACTATGTTAATATCAAAGACATATTGAGTGGGACCACTGTTTGCCTTTTGGACAATTTCAGTCTTTCTTGGAATGCAGTCAAACAAGTCCTAAATTATGGGTGGTGGGACACTGGAACATTCTTGAAGTAGAAACGTTTCTTGTCCTTGATGGGTAATGTAGGTGGATATCGGCACATGTCACACTCTGTAGTCCAGAAAATCCCATTAAGCTCATGGGATATTCACATCCGATGACTGGCGCAGTGGTTACAGCGCCATCGCCACTCCAGGAATGATGACCCTTCGCTTCTCTTCAGGCATCATTTGATCTTTTTGGAACTCAAGATGTTTTGAAAACTCACACAAAGCTGCTGATGGTAAAACCCATGTAACATATACATTCGACCTATTTATGACTCATCTTTGTAGCTGCGTTTGTGATTTAGTAAAATATCTGTTCCTTCGTTTCTTTTTCTGTCTCTGCCCTATATGTGCAGTAATGCATTTATTTCCCCCGATTTCCTACTCCAAGGAGTTTTACTATGGGACCGTGACAGCTTCCATGCTGTGTGAAGCACTTTGCCTTCAGTCTCCTCCTCGTATCCCGGCATGCACGGCGCTCTTCTCCGACCGGCCAACTCGGACTGCGAAACATGGCGGCCTTCAGCAAGTACTTGACAACTAAGAACTCCTCCATAATCAGCGGGGTCCTCCTCATCCTTTTCCTCCTCAAGCAGAGACGGAGGCCCGCCAAACCCAACGGGTACGTGGTGCGATCGCCGGGGACGCGAAATTCCGTGGCTGATTCTATTGTAAATCTAAATAGAAAAGTCGGGTGGAGGCAACCCGGTAGATACATATGAAGTCAGGTGTAGCGCGGAGGACCTCGTCCGAATAGGGGAGTCCGGGGTTATACGTGCACCCCCAATCGCTCGTTTGATACAGCTTGACATGCATCGGCGGCCCAGCTCAGTTCCGTATCGGTGCTGTTTCCCGCAAACAATGGCAGCTTTTGTATCCGATAAGACCGAGATGCTGCAATGTTGCCGGTAACTTGGGCGATGACGCGGCACAGCCGGCGATTAAAAACCGCGTAGGTGCGACCGACGCCTTTCTGGACGGGAAATGCATGAGAAAAGCCGGCATCTGGTGCTCGTCGGTGTCGGTGCAGCTTAACATCGTCCGCAGCCCCGTTTGACATTTACCACCCTTGTTAGGGGGACCGTAAGGGGGGAGACGCACCTGCAGTGTGTGACACACGCCGCAGGGACATCACACCCGCTGCCTCTCATGTAAATATCCAACGCACATACAAAGCCGGTTTCTTCACTACTAATAATAATTTTATTTGTGTTTTCTAGAAAGAAAGGCCAATCAGAACTGCAGGTCAATAATGATGTAAGTACTCCATAATATGTTTGAAAAAATGTTTTTTTTTCACCAGTTATCATCCAGCTCCTCGTCTTAATGTTATTTTGTAAGATTGTAATTTTAACATTCATATGCATGTATTTGATGGGTCACGTAACGCCTTTTCTAACGATTCGCACGTGGTTTTGCGTTTGCAGAAAGAAGCGAAGAAGGAGAGAGCTGCCGTGGACAAGGTGTTCTTCGCACGTCTCTGTCGGATCTGCAGGATTATGCTCCCTAGTATGTTTTGCAAAGAGGTTGGTGTGCTTTATTCGTCATTGTATCGTTAATTGTTATCGCTGGATTTTGAAGTCCACCTCATTTATGGTTCAGATATCTAGTTTGTGCATGTTGAACGCCTTGCCATCATTATAATAAATGGTTTTAGAGCACCAATATGTCCTCTGTGGCCTTGTGCCTGTTCCGTGAAGAGCTATTGCGACACTTTTACGGTTTTGTCCGAACACCCAGATGAAATCTGTCACAGTAAACTTCTGGACTTTAAAATGTGGCGTGAGGCTATGTTGAATATGTATTTTTTCAATTTGAATAGTTACTCCCATACCTGCTAGTATTACAACATAATGCAGTATTTGTTACAGTGTCTAAATATGACATTATTAAATTATATATGGATGTGTGTGTCAGTGTAATGTGATCTGTTTGTGAGTATGCTTAACCTTTTGCACGCACTCTAGAGCAACTTTGTTGGAAGCCGCGTTGAATGAACTGAATATGAATATGACGAAAGCATAAACATTTCAGAAAAGATTAAATTCTGTAATTATTCTCGTCTGACCATTGCCAGAATGTTACAAGCCAGTTAACAGTGCTGATTTCACAAGCTTCTACAGGTGTTTTGTAAGTTATCACCCAGTGTCATTCCAAAAATATTCAAAACACTTATGTAACTTTTTTTTTTCTTTTTTAATTGAGGTTATTTGTACTAGTCACTTGATAGTCACTGTATTCCTCTACCTTTGTCCTAGTCGGGATATCTGGTCCTTATCGCAGTGATGCTGGTTGCTCGTACCTACTGCGATGTCTGGATGATCCAGAATGGAACAATGATCGAAAGGTAAGTTCCCATATGTGTCCTGAGCCCCTGCAGACTCCACGGACACTGGGCCATTGATAGGGATCAGGGACTAGGGAAGTCCGAGGGCCGTCTGCTCGTACGAGCAGGTCGCCTCGTCCCACAAGGCACTTTTCTCTCGCCTCTGAATGGAGCGGTATCATATTCTGGGTATTCTGGTTTTTGGGTTTAGCCATGCCGCTGTGGGACAGAACAACTAGCAGAGACTGGTAGCTTCTCTCCATACAACAAAAGGGGTGTTTTGTCATTTTTCGTCATCACATACCATGCGCGTAGTTATTAGGTCATAGTTCGTAGCCAACTTGCTTTGACTTTCACTGGTTTGATATGCAGTTTTAATGCCTACGTGCTAATTACTATTATTTTTTTTAATCCCTTGCAGTGGTATCGTTAGCAGAGATATTGTGTTATTCAAGAAACACTTTTATTCCTATATTTCCGTCATTCCTGGGGTAATTTTCATCCCTGTGACGCCCGCATGGGGATAATGAGATTTAATAACTGTCTGCACTTGTGGCTGAGTAACTCATTAATCATTGCAGAAAGCATTTGTATGGCTTTCAGAGCAAGAAAACTGACCAATTTTTTGAAGGTGTGAAATGGCTGTCTGCCATTTCCGGGTCGCGTTTCGCCTGCTTATTTCACCGTCAGGGTAGACACCCCTGCTTCTGTGACCCGTCCGCTACATGTTCTGTCTACTGACACTGCTTTCTTTTTCTGCATGATGTGGTTTGCAGTGCAATTATTGGTCGCTCAACAAAAGATTTCAAGAAGTACTTGTTCAACTTTATTACCGCCATGCCTCTTGTAAGTGTATCTTTAAATTTTAACTTTTAAAGAATATTCAGGCGAATAAGCTAAGGTTGATACCTTGATTTCATTGACTGTATTATGTGGAAATTAACGTATTTTACTTGGCAGGATTTAAGTAGTGCCCTTAGGATTAACCCCCGCCCTGCTAATCACATGGTAACGTGCCCTGAATTAATGAAAGGGATCTTGTTGAACGGGCACAGAAACTTGTGTTTACCAATGTTTAGATTCAAAAAGGCCTGAGTTTTCTTGCAAAGTGCTGATCACTTGACTTTACCATAACCGGACATTCATTTTCTGTTTAATAACATGTACGGCTTGACGAGTCATAATTGATGTGAATGGCAAGATCTTCAGTCGCATGTATCTACCATAGTCAAAGAACTGTTATTTTAAGTGGAGGAGAATTATGGAGACACAGACTCCAAGCAATGGAAATACTTTATCGCCAGATTAAAGAATAGCAACCTTATTTGTAATGTAATATTTTTTAACTTTGAATATTTTGCCTCCTTGTGTATGTTGTGCATCAGACACAATGTGGCATTGATGATAGTTTGACAAAGGTAGAGATGGTGGAGGTTTGTCGTTTTTGCCAAGTTGTCCGATAAGTTCTCTTTTGACCCTAATTCGTTTAGATAGCTTTAGTGAACAACTTTCTGAAGCTGGGCCTCAATGAGCTGAAGCTGTGCTTCCGTGTCAGACTCACCAGGCATCTTTATGATGAGTATCTGAAGTAAGTGCTGCCGTTCCTTCACCCATGCTTCTCTGTTCTGTCCCTGAAAAGGGGCGGCTTTGCTTGAACTGCCATTATTTCACCTACACTTTCGTTGCAAATTGACTAAGGTGGAATATTTAATTGCTTCAGATATCATTTTATAGGAATGTGTCTGGCTAAATTTTTCAGGCAAAAATTATTTTCTGTAAGGGAAGAAATGGAATCTTTTCATGGGGAGAAAAAGATTTATTTGAATCTTAAAATGCCCACCCTTAGAAGAATTTGATTGGGACCACTTTGTCTGTGTTTTTCTGTCCCCCAGAGGTTACACCTACTATAAGATGGGCAATCTGGATAACCGTATCGCTAACGCAGACCAGCTGCTGACCCAGGATGTGGAGAAATTCTGTAACAGCGTGGTGGACCTGTACTCGAACCTGAGCAAGGTAGCTCCCCAATACATTTCTTGTTCCTCTCTTCTCACAGCCACCCAAGTACATCCGCAAAAACACAGTTGAATGATCTGTAAGACCCTTTAACCTAAGCCCAGGAACTTAAAAAAATGTTTTGCACCAGAAAGCCACAAAAGCAGTGTAGAAAAAAATAGAGGAACAAGATTTTTTTACCATTTGCATTGCAGTTATTTCGTAGACATTTTGATCCAAAGTGATATACATTTGAGAAAGCAAGGTTCGCCTGTCCCTGGGACAGCTGAAGGTTAAGGGTCTTGCTCAAGGGCCCAACAGTGGAATCACTCTGCCGACCTTGGAATTTGAACCGCGACCTTCCGGTTACAGGCACAGGGTCCCAATCCGCTGAGCCACACGCCTCCCTTCCCCCAAGCACAAGAAAAATCTGATAAATGATTCTCTAAACTGTAGCTGACTTGTGAAACGCATTGCATACAAAATTTGGGCAACAAGCAAAAATGTCAGACTTCATTGTGTGGTGAAAAAACGACTGGGAAGAACCAAAATTCTTTGAAATTGAAGCAGCAGAGTAGTTATAGCTTTAGCTAGCAAGCTTGTCTAGCAGTCTAGAGACCTAGTGTTCACCCTCTCAAAGACTGGAGGTCTTCCAGAGTCAGTCAGATGTGGCTGAGGGCGGGATGAGTCACTTATAGACACAGCGCCCAGCCAACTGGGGTAAATAGCTCTCTGTGATAAGGTCACATTGTACCTGGCTCATAGAGCGAATGCTCACCATGACAACTGCTCATGTCACTCACTTAATTTGTCAGAAATAATATTTCACTGATGTGTAGTAGTCTTGACGCGTGCACATTCTGGTACAAGGATTAGCCATCACTTTTTAATTGTGGCAGTATGGGGAGTTATAGGAAAGACAGTGGTTTAATGGCTTAGAACCTCAAAGCAAAGTATTACTGGTGACATATAAGGTTTTGCGAGTTGGTGTTTTTCATTTTAATAAACAAAAGATGTAGGGTTTGAAGAATGTAGAATGTTATTTATGTAGCTTGGCATCCAAATTAAGTCATTTGGTCTGTGAGCTCCAGAGGCTCAAGATGGCTGGTGTTTATCACAAAAACATATGTTGTAGAGCTGCAGCTTAGTCTCTGATGTCTCCAGCTGATGACTCTGATCTCAGAAGAGTTTACGCTCTCTGTAGTGGATGAATGAAATGGCTCCAGAGTTATTGCCTTTAAAATGGAGGGAAAATGTAATATATGCTTCTGTCTTGCAGCCGCTTCTTGACATTGGACTGTACATCTTCAAGTTGACAAGTGCTATTGGAGCACAGGTAAAGAGCATCTGGGTTTTTAATGGAAAATCAGGGTACAGACTGTCTGTGTTCAACTTTGTTGTTATGTTGATGTTTAAAAATGTCAAGGGTAAACAAAATGTTTATTAAAATGTCTGTCCGTTGTTGATATCAGGGGCCTGCTACTATGATGGCCTACCTGTTGATCTCCGGCCTCTTCCTGACGAGGTTACGGCGCCCCATTGGTAAAATGACTGTGACGGAGCAGAGGTATGAGGGGGAGTACCGGTACGTCAACTCCCGGCTCATCACCAACAGGTGGGTCCTGAGATCGCCTCCCTATCACTGGGCCATACCAAATGAATTCAGTCAGCCACCGCTAACACTGAAACTCTCTTTAGTATTAATAGACAGCAGCTCACGAGTCAGCATTAGATTCTGCTTGGTTGTTTTTACCTGTGGTATATTCCAGAGGAACCTGTCAATACTCTGTCTTGGAGTCTGACATGTAAACAGATTCCAGTGCATTATTTTCTCAGTGAAATGTCTTCTTTGCATGCAGTGAAGAGATCGCTTTCTACAATGGAAACATAAGAGAGAAGCAGACCATTCACTCTACCTTCCAGAAACTCGTAAGAACTTCTTACAAAGAATACACACACGACAGTAAATCTTAAAGTAGGTCTTCGTCGGTGCCCTTCTGCAGCATATATAATATATTTTTACATTTAATTGAAAAAAAAAACACATTTTGAATATATAGGCTAGAAATAAGCCTATATTTCCTGTCACCGATTCTGATTCTTAACATATTTTTGCAGGTTGACCATTTGCACAACTTCATCTACTTCCGGTTCTCCATGGGATTTATAGACAGCATAATTGCCAAATGTAAGAAAAACATTATTTGTCTGTAACCATAAAGAAAAAAAACAGCAGTCTGTCTGTAATTTATGCGTATGCTGAATGGCCATTACGAAGCTGGGCACATTTAGCATGTAAACACCCCCTGGCCACTTGTACCCCTGCAGATCTGGCCACCGTAGTGGGCTACCTGGTAGTGAGCCGTCCATTCCTGGACTTGTCCCATCCTCGTCATCAGCAGAGCGCGCATGCAGAACTTTTGGAGGTAAAGATAAGAACAGCTAATAGAATTACTGAAAAAAAATACCACAAACTGCTCCTTCATCATAACTTGCTAATGCACACCAAATATGAGTCTTTAGAGTGGACAGCTACCTGAGAACATTACAACTGTAAATGCAGCTCAAGGAACTGCATAATACTAACTTTATATTAAATAAAACTGGACATAAATACAGCTAATATCCGAAACACGTAGAGTTTACGGAATGCAAATAGGTGTCATAAACCTGTATGTAAACTTACATTATATCTTCTCAGTTTTGAAGTATATGTTCTTTAGTAAGGACCATTAGTATATTTTTGGTTCTTGTTTTTTGCTATAATGTATCTTGAATGGTATGGGAAGGTAAATCCAATTAACATAAAATTTGACCTACGTAAGGGTTTGTGGAACAAACTACTGATGTCAGTTGAGAACTGCTAGTACCCCCCTTATAATGCTCAATTCAGACAAAGTTTTACAGACCATCTTATTTCATAGTCATGCAATGAAATGTCTTTCTGGTGCAGGCTAGATGTTCAGATTGATTCTTGGATTTTCCTCCAGTATGTGTCCAGGTGTATGTGTATTCTCTTTTAAAAATGTCACTGGCTTGCAATTTCAACTTCTCTTCTGCTTTCAGGATTACTACCAGAGTGGTCGCATGCTTCTGCGCATGTCGCAGGCTTTGGGCAGGATCGTGCTGGCTGGTAGAGAGATGTCCAGGCTGTCCGGGTGAGTTATGCTAAGTTTCTGAGCTTTTCTCCTGTTAAATCTTTCATTCGTTCAGCCATTCCTGCTTCCTGAGGGTCTCCAAACTCCAGCACTGTATTTATTTCTTTCACTCTTACAACCCATTCAGTGTAATTTCAATTAAAAACAAACAGTGCAGTTGTAATAATGCAGTGACATTTTCACGAAGGTTCACAGCTCGCATCACTGAACTGATGAAAGTCCTGAAAGAGCTGAATGCTGGGAAATACGAGCGAACCATGGTCACTCAACAGGATCGAGGTAGCAGCTGTTATGTCATATTTTGGTGGTGTTTTGGGTCCATGATCCTGTAATCATCAGAGCTGTAAATCTGAAATTGTGGTGTCCCTTCCTGTCTAATTCAGAGAACTCAGAAACTGTGGAAAAACTGACTCTCGTCCCTGGAAATGGAGAGATTATCAACACAGACAAGATCATAAAGTAAGACTTTTTATAGTTAGGTTGTACCCCTTATATTAGGGAAAATATGTGGTGGTTTATCATTATTAGTTTCTGATTTTTAAAGTGTCTAGATATTGTTATAATTCTGGCAAATGAATGCAGGTTGTTCAATGTGATGATGATTGTTTTGGTGGCAGGTTTGACCACACGCCGCTGGCAACTCCCAATGGAGACATTCTGATCAGAGACTTGACCTTTGAGGTACTTTAATGTTTAACCATTCTGCTCACGCACCAATAGTTTAGACATAAACACTGTCCCTTTCTGAGTCTAAATAAAACCAAGAGAGGATGTATACTGGGGAAGTAATCAAGTAACCTTAAGGTGTATCTCACTTTTTTTTTTCTCATCTAGGAACTCTTATGGTCAAGAATTACTCTACTTTTACTATAAACAGTACTATTTTATCTGGGTTGTAAGTGCACATCTGCTCAGAACAAAAATCACAATTTAACATTCAAGCATTTGCAAATTAAGAGTAACAATAAAAATGAGTCAAAATTTCTTCTGCTTCTGAACAGTTACTGGTATCTAGTTGGATACCAGTTCCCAAACCTCTCCTTAGGGCCCCTCAGCCATTCCATGTGTTTATTAAATTTCACCACTAGCTCACTTAATTAATTAGCTTAATTAGTTCGAAAAAAGTCAATGAGATATTGACGAGGTGTACTAGTGGTAGATTAAAAAAAGGGTTAGGTGTATTGTGTGGTCGCTGCAAATAATGGGCTGATTTTAGTAGAGGTTTTGAAATGGCTAAGCTAACACACGTTCACAGGCATAATCGTGTAGTTTTGTACCAACATGAAGATCATTTAAACATCATTTTCTTTGGCTGCCTAAGTCTTCTGCAAAGTACCGTAGGCGTCTTGGTTTAGTTTTGAAGAACTGTTTATTCTCCAAGCACAGATGAACATGAATGTGTACATTATGTGTTTTCTCTTAAAGGTACGGTCTGGAACTAATGTCTTGGTCTGTGGTCCTAATGGCTGCGGAAAGAGCTCACTCTTCCGTGTCCTTGGAGAAGTAAGTGTGGCGTGATATTTAATATAAGCTGCGGAGGCTAAACGTGACCCATCATCCATAATGGCGTAACAATGTGTTTTTATTTTATTAAAGCTTTGGCCTCTCTTTGGTGGACGTCTGACCAAACCTGAAAGAGGGAAATTGTTCTACGTTCCTCAGGTATGTTTTTAACTTTCTTGTGGTATTCTATTTTTTTTTGTCTGCATAAATGTTCTTGTTTCATCTTTTATTAGTGATATCTGACAATCTGCGTAGTGTCTTGCTGACGATATCAGACAGTTTGCGTTGTGATTGCAAAGTGATATGTAATATCTGTTTATTAGCATTTCGGAGAGTCATCCTTTTTGTGGACCCTTGTCTAGGATTGTATTGAAGTGTAGGATCTATTGACTTCATGTCTGTGACATTTTCCTACAGAGGCCTTACATGACCTTGGGGTCCCTGCGGGACCAGGTGATCTACCCAGACTCCCCTGAAGATCAGAGGAGGAAAGGGATTTCCGACCAGGTATACTCTCCCGAAGGAGCTGTTTGGTGCCTTAGAGCAGGAATTCCGTACTGCCAGTTCGTGGTCAGTATCCCACCAGTCCACAGAACATTGGCTGGTTAATTTCCAAACATAATAAATAAGTCACACCTTTTTGCAAGACCCTGAACATTTATGTGTTCTGCTCACATTAAAAAAAAAAAAAAAGTATATGACAAAACCTGTTAAATCTACTCCACCAGTACCCCCCACCCCTGAAGCCAACCATACTAAGCAAATGTTAGGAAATAAAGTCTGTAAGCAGTCAGCAAACAAGTTGGTGTTCATGATATTTTCATATTAATCATGTGTAATAGGAACATAAAGTGACAAACGAGAGGAGGCCATTCGTCCCATCGAGCTCGCTTGGAGCAAATTAAACTAATAATATAAAGTTGCCAGGATCTTGTCAAGTTCAGATTTGAAGGAATCCAGGGTCTTGGCTTGCACTACCCCTTTGGACAGACTGTTCCACGCTCCAATTACAAGCTGTGAGAAGAAGTTCTTCCTCAGGTTCCCCTGCTAGTTTTCGACTTTGGCCACAGGTTCTTGAATTAGAACTTAATTTTGAAGTAACAATCTGGATGAACAGCATATAGTCCCGTTACTATCTTGTATACCTGAATCATGTCATTCCGTAGTCTCCTTTGCTCAAGGCTAAACAAATTCAGCTCAGCCAACCTCTGCTGGTAAGACATCGCCCTATTGCCGGGAATCATTCTTAAATCCTCTGATACGCAAAATTAACGTACAGTGTATACTGGCCCGCAGTCAGCAGCCCCTGCGGCTCGTCTCCCTGACAAACGTGTTTCCATGTGGCCCAAAACCAGGTGCTGAAGGAGTATCTGGATAACGTCCAGCTGGGACACATTCTGGACCGAGAGGGCACCTGGGACACCGTGCAAGACTGGATGGATGTCCTCAGCGGAGGGGAAAAGCAGAGGATGGCGGTGGGTGTTTTTGTCCTTTATTCTTCTTTGGGACCACACTGGAAAGTAGAACTAATGCCCAGTCAGTGTGGGACTTCAGAGATGAGAGATGACCTTCAGCTCGCACAACGGGTCCTACACCTCGCACCCTGAGGTGAAGATATACAACTAATGGTGAAAGCACTACCTCACAGCTGTAGGAAAGGCTTCCCTGCTAGACCTCTAACCACTTCTATGACTCACACTCACACCACACCTTGCTTTAGTCACCATTGTTGTGTTTTTTTTTTTTGTTTTTACTTTTTTTTTCTGGATAACCTGTTTCAGCTACAGCTTCATGGGATGGTATGATGTCACAATACAGTCGCTCCACCAATCAGCACCTTGATGAGCCAGCCAATCAGATACTTCCTTCACTATCATACATCGCACATCTTCAAATTTATGAGATTTGTGGAAGAATTATGTTGAGGGAAAAAAAGAAAAGTGAAATGAGTGACCTGATATTTGCTAATTAGCGGAATCGCTTTGCCACAACCTATAAACAGTAGCTGGTTCATGTGGTAACTCCATACAGAATACTGACCTCACTAGGATTTTTGGAGAGATTGCGTTAGGTGGAGCATCAGAGATTGTATCTAGATAAGTGCCTTGGTTTTGAACGCGGCTTCAGTGATTAAAATTGTGGACTAAAATGACTTTATTTTGATTTGATTTATTCTCTTCTTTATGTAATGTGTCCTCCCCCCCCCTCCGCTTTCCTTTGATTGCCTGTACCGTCTAGATGGCGAGGCTCTTCTACCACAAGCCTCAGTTCGCCATCCTGGACGAGTGCACCAGCGCCGTCAGCGTTGACGTGGAGGATTACATCTACAGCCACTGTAGGAAGGTAACTGCTGAGAGACGGACGCGCGCTAGCCGAGATCCATGGGGACGCATCGCCGAGTGTGGGGCTGGCTTAACGACCGTCGCTGTTTGCTTCTTAGGTCGGCATCACTCTGTTCACAGTGTCGCACAGGAAGTCTCTGTGGAAGCACCATGAGGTAAGCTTAGGAAACATTTCAGAAACGTTTCAGGAAATGGTCAACACTGTAGCACAGTTTCCTAAATTATATAATATTTCTACTGTTTCTCTTGCCCAATGCACTGTTTCTTTTACTCATCCATCAAAAAATTAGAATTGTTTCCAATGCTTCATTAGCAAAGCTAATTAAAATTTTACCCAGTTCATGCAGCAAGTTATTTAACTGAATACATAAGGTCAATGTACTTTGCAAGCTCAGTATAACCTTTAGTATCACCATAACCCTATGCTCCCTGCCAGTTTGCTTATAAATAGGTCATTGTTTACCCTTCTTAAAGTGACAGGTGCAACTACACCTGAATCAAGAAATCAGTTGAGTTTGGATTTGTGCGATCTTGTTTAGTCTAGATCAAGTTGAGATCATTTTGATTTATTTCGTTTTTGTCCTGCAGTACTACCTCCACATGGATGGGAGGGGGAACTACGAGTTTAAACCCATTACTGCAGAAACCGTGGAGTTTGGCTCATAAGTGGCGTGTGACCACAGCGCTCTCCAGTGGCCAAGGCTGATGATTACCACTTAACCAAGCGGTCAGCTAGACAGAGTATTGTTTTTAATCAGATCGACCCGTTGTTCCCAATAACACTATTTAAATTTCTAAAGATGGTTTAATAATAAATTTGTTAATTGCTGTACAGTACATAACTTGTAATTAAAAATCCATTGTCTAGTCTTGAACACTGGACTGCCTTCATTCAGACTATTAAATAGGCTAATCCCAAAGAAATATGTTGCTGTCATGTTTCTAAGGATAAAATTTAATTTATCATGGAATTTGTAAGAGTACAGCTATGAAGCTTGGACTTGTGTGATCTTGTTTATTCTAGATCAAGGGCGGCAACCCAGGTCTATCAGTACCAGAAATGTTTCTCGTCTTTTTTTATTTAGTTTGTCATGGGAGTGCATGGGAAGGTACGTGGATCCAGGTCCGTATGTGTCTAGCGTAAATCAGTAACTGATCTGGACCTGTAGTGAAGCCATTTGCTTTTTTGTGTATGATTTACTGAAGCTACGGCTGATTTAAAGGCAGTAACCTACCTGAAATTCGTCAGAGGCCTGGGACACGTACTCTCTCTTCTCCCCAGCCCCGTCTGGCCCAGTAACCCATTTTTTCTCCACTCAAAAGCCCTGTAATATAATCAGCACATTAACTGTTATTGTGTTTGTGTGTGTGTGTGTGTGTGTGTGTGTGTGTGTGTGTGTAGGTGTGTATGCGTGCATGTTTTAGTGAGCTAATGTAACTATGTCCGATACTGTGCTCAGAGTGTCTGTTTAGCCAGAAACTTCTCCGATACTGAACCTGGTTTGTGAAATACCCAGGCGCTGTGGGATCAGAAACTGTTATGCAATGTTTGTCGTCTTCTAAGGTCTGGGATGATGGATAGATATGCAAGACCACAGGCTCCTTTTTTACTTTATGCTAAGGGACACTTAGCTGCTGTCTCTGCAAACTGATGTAATTACCTTCTTGACATTTCAAAACTAAAAATTAAAAAACACAACACCTTTGTAAGATTCCTGGTTTTATACAGGACTGTGGCAACACAAGAATGTAGCCGTAAATATGTGCATGGATCTAGAATAAGCTGAACTGTACATTTTCATTAAAAAATAACCTGTGAAAAAATACTGTGTCTGTACTCAATGTCTATATTCATCCCTTTGCTAATTTTTTGATGGGAAGGTGACGCTGGAAGCAGGCTAGGGGGTGCTGTTGCAAGCGTCTTAAGGGTTTACAGGTCAGGGTGATTCTCCACATGGGAAATGGTTGTTAGTTTATGTGTGTCCTTTGACTTGACCATCCATCTTCCAGCCACTTGTCCCGGCCAGAGTTACGGGGGGGCTGGAGCCTATCCCAGGCAGCAAAGGGAACAAGGCTGGGACACTCGGGGAGGCATCACAGTACATTTAAGAACCTTCAGCCTTAAGCTTCCAGTAAACAGGAATTTCTGTGATGTTACACCCAGTCAAAGGTCACTGATACCACCAGCCTCTTAACATTATTGATAATCCTTGCATATGTACTTTCTTGACTGCATTTGGACATTATCATTATTTTTGTCCAAAGATTTGTTAAATAACTCTTTACCTGCTCTGACAAACCAAAATTATCTAGTTTAATTGATATAATTCTGTTAAAGCTAAATTTTCCTATACCTATGTAAATCAAGAGGTACTACTTTTGCTAAAGTTTTATATTAACTGTTGCAATAAATGTCTTAGAATGCCTTATCAGTCTTTATTGAATACCATTACATTTATTTATGTGGCAAACACTTTAGTCCAAAGTAAAACATATCACATGATGATTATTATTAAAATTTGCTATTTTAACAGTAGCTTATTCGTTAACATGGAAACCATTGAAGAAGAATCACATTCTCACCTTTTTAATTCAGGAAGTTCTCAGTTGCAAAGATACTTCCTGTGTCTGTGCTCAGAAAGTGAAAGAGTTCTGCGAGTTATAGTTGAGGATACACCCCTACCGGAGCTGGTGAAGACCTGTGATCCATGGCAGATATGCAGATTGTACCTTCGCTGCTCATAGTCTTCCTGCTCATGTCGACAGGCCGGCCACAAGGACACGGTAAAGTATTACAATGTTGTGTGTTGGAAGCGAGGAGAAACTGCAATATGCTGTTAGAAAGGGAAGTACAGCTTAGAGACTTAACATTTATCAACATGTTACTGCTGCTGCCTGCCTGTTTATCATTGTCCAGGGAGTCTACGCTTTGTTGGCATTGGTGACTGGGGGGGTATCCCAGGCAACCCATTCTCCACCCCCCTGGAGAGGGCAAATGCCGTCGAACTGGGAAGAGTAGCTGATGCCATAGGCCTCGACTTCATCCTCAGCCTGGGTGACCACTTCTACTACAGCGGTGTGAAGGACATTGAGGATTTTCGCTTCACAGTAAATACCAGCTAGTTCTAGTTAGCCTGTTTTAAAGTTTCTGTCACAGTCATGCTACAAAGCTTTTCCCCTAACAAAATATTTAATATCCTTGTATAAATTTTTCAAAAATAGGTATCACTGTTTTTTAGACCTTTGTTAGACTACAAGGTGTCATGGTGAATTAAGATAAAACATATTACTTTAACTAGTGAGATCCAAAGTGTACTTTCACTCAGCAAACTATAACCCAAGGTCACAAGATTATCTGATATAAGTGATGTTTATGCCATCTGGTGGTGATTCTGTTAAATGCTTTTAAATATTATATTAATTTATAATGTAATACATGTAGGCCTAACTATCAGGACTGAGGCCTTCATTCCACATGAATTCAAATCAAGGGCACAATCATTCAGTTGTTTCTCTTAGCTGTAAAAGTTGTTAGTTAAAATGTAACAAGTTTTGTCATTTTTAAGAAACCGTTGAACTTGTTCTTCTATCAGAAATGTAATTACAAAATTTACTGTGATATTTAGAGATGATTTTCTGTATCGCTCATTAATTGTAATTTATTTTGCCTTTTCAGGTGACATTTGAGCAGATCTTCAACCACTCATCGCTGCGTAAGCTTCCCTGGTATCTCGTAGCAGGAAATCACGATCACATAGGAAATGTCTCGGCACAAATATTTTATTCCACAAAATCTCCAAGATGGTAGGTTTTTTTTTAACGCTTGTCGTCAAAAACTAAGTTTCTGGTTTCTTGTTCTCTAGTTTTCTTGGAAAAAAACGCACAGGTTTCATTAGTCTAACTTTATTGTTGTTTACCCAGGTACTTTCCTGAGCTGTATTACAAGCTACAGCTGAAAATTCCACAGACTTCCTCATCGTTGACGATACTCATGATTGACACAGTGGTGCTGTGTGGCAACACATACCAGGAAACTCAGCCCCATGGCCCAGAGAACCATGTGGATGCTGCTAAGCAGCTCAGTTGGATCCAAAAACAGTTGGAGAATACTGAGTATGATGTTCTCCTGCACTAAGAACATTCATACAAAGACACATATTATACACACTCCATGAACCTCTGACCCAACACTGTTTGTAAATGTTGACTTGATGAAAGAAGTGTTTAATATCCAAGGAACAAATACAAAAAGTTCCAGAAAGCCATTTACCTGCTGAAGGATCTTTTGCTGAAGATCTTTGGGCATGTTTGGGGATGCTCACTCTTGAATCTCTTAGCATCCTCAAGTTCTTCACGCCTCAGAGAAGTTCTCAGCAGTTGGTCCTTCTGGATGCATTCCCAGGGGGGTGAAGGTCTATAGGTTTTCTGTAAACCATTGACTCATACATGAAGTTGGATGGTTCAAAAGATCACACTGTCCATTTGTCAGGCGCTAAAGTGTCTGGTTGACACCTGAGGTACAGTACTGTACAATGACTACTGTAGACCTACATTCCAGAGCAAACATGTATTATGGTCATATTAGTCACGCATCAGGAAGTAACTTGTTTCTACTCTCATTGGGAACACAATAGATTTTACCCAGTCACGTCCTGTTGTTATCTGGCGCATCAAAGAATTTGTCTTCCGAAGCATTGTTTGTAAGCTGTTCCTCCACAGTCTACTCTTTATTCCTACTCTCCTAACATGTCTTTGGCTTCTTCTCTTAGGTCGGAGTTCCTGGTAGTTGCAGGTCACTACCCGGTGTGGTCTGTCGGACATCATGGTCCCACGCACTGCCTAGTGGACAAGCTGAGGCCCTTGCTAAAGAAACACAATGTCACGCTGTATCTGAGTGGCCATGATCACAGCCTACAGGTTGGTTATCCATTACTGTCAGGCAGTGGAATGTGGTAAAATTTGCTGCGTTCACTCCCACAAAATCGGCATGCCCCGGCCTGTTTCGTCCCTGTAATGTTCTGAGTAAACTGCTGTTCTTCAACATTACTCGCTTCAAAAGTTCTGAAATGTAGTCTGGCAGTTCCTTTACATTTCTGCATATGGTTGTGCACAAGGAAAACTTGAGGAATGACACACATGCTGTGTGATCCACATTATGAAGTCCCCAAAACTGTAACGTGATTGTATTACTGTCAGGACAGCTTGAAACTGGAGGATTCACCCTCCCTCTGAGAAGCTTTACTTTCTGCCGTGACCAATAAAATTGTAGCTGTTGTGCCGCAAAGACAAATCCTATGTGATTCTTCACAACAACAGCCTCATAATGCTAATTTATGGCTTTGCATGCTAGCTATTAATCCATAAATAAAAAATGATATATTCTATGAAGTTTTGTGACGTAAACGGTAATTTAGTTAAAGGAAGATGTTCTGTACGTAGCGTTTTGCAGAAGTCTTTCGCCCATCTCTCTGAAGCAGCGTATTAACTGTTGTCATTGGTACTGGCAGTTCATCCAGGAGGACGATGGCAGCGCGTACGCCGTCAGCGGCAGCGGCGCCTTCGATGATCGGTCCGCGCCGCACAGGCGCAGTTTCCCGGCGTCCTGGCTGCGCTTCTCCAGCGCTGTCAACAATACCTCCGGAGGGTTCGCTTACATCGAGGTCTCGCAGGAAAAAATGCTCGTCAGTTACATCCAAGTAGATGGGAAATGTATTTATCAAGCTTCTTTGCCAAAACGCAAAATCTAAACGCTACTGATCGCAGTTTTCTCTCCTGTTACAATAACTGATTGTTTTATTAGCCTACAATCACAAAAATGCAAAACATTTTTGCAGGATTGCCGACTATGACGCATCTGGCATGACACTCAGACACTTTCAGACTCACGCAAGAAATTTTATGGTAAATCTATATGGCAAATATCTATATAATCCCTATTATTCCATTATAAACCTAAAATTGGATACATCGAAAGCGTTGGGGTAGTTTGCAAACCCTACAGACTTTTTATAATGTAGTAAAACTCTTACATACTTGTAAATGCGTTTGCAGACTTGTCGCGAGTTGAAAATCTCACGCCAGACATCTGACCAAAGTTGGCCACCCTGTTTTTGTTTTTTATGTGTTTGATCAGTATTAAGTACGTACACGATTGGGTTTTTATGTCTCTGATTTAAAGATGTTGAATGCATGTTGCTAAACCCAGCGTGTCCGAAGTGAAGATGACAGCATGGACAACAGACTGGAACAGGAATACAATCTTTGTATAATAAAATAAAAATGTATGTTATTATTTTATCAGTACACATTATCTCAGGGAAGTCTGCTGTATTATATAATTCTAGAGGGCTTTTCATTAAACATCTATAAAGCATTAAAATATGCCAGACAACATCTTTGTAAAAAAATATTTGTGATAAACTTAAAAAACAGCAGCACATAAGGAATGTACAAGGTTATTCTAACTTAAAATGGTCGCGAAATATATTGTAGTAGTTTTCTCGACCTACACACCAATCACCTACTGAACCATGTCAAAACAACATACCTGTGTTTGCCCTTAATGTATCCTATATCACGAAATAATTAGTACTAATTAGGCATAACATGGACATCTACATTTAAAACCACCATTTAAATCCCGGGTTCAAATATCGATAACCATTATTTAACTGTTCAATAAAAATATGACCCAAAACCTTTAAATACTACACATCCAGTAATATAGCATAATATACAAATACATCTGTTAACATATAATGAATAAATTAAGGGCAGCTTGTAAACTATGTATCAAAATACATTATACAAATACAGTATCCCATTTCAAGGCACTAAGGCTGCAACAAATCATCTGAGAAAAATAAATAAATAGTTCAAAAAAACGCAGTGCTTCAGTAAGAAATTTTGCAGTGTCTATGAGTCCTACTTAAAAATACCTTTCACCAGTTAAAAATCATGCATGCCTCTAGACATGTTATATGTTATTTTATTAGCGGGCTACCAACGTTTCTCAGAAACAAAACAAAGAATTCCAGTGTTTGGCAAAGGAATGTAGAAGGGTATGCACATCCGGCTCAGTCGTACCATGTCCCCATGACCCGGGTGGAAGGCCTTGTCTCTCACACCTTCTTCAGAGGTACTGCCTCTTTTTCTGCATCCCTGCTTCTCTTTCTGTGTCTGCAGTATACCACAGGCAGAGTGATGACCCCTATCAGCAGGATGACCAACAGGATACATCCCACGATCACACCAATGCTGTATTCTGCAAGAAAGCACACAGAAGACTCATTTGTCATGCTTAAATGAGACCCCACCCACTCGACCAGCCCCTCCCACTCTACTAGCCCCTCCCATATTCCTGGCCCCGCCCGCACCACCTGCTCCGGCCCACCTCCACTAAACTGAATACTAAAGCTTATCAAATTCACACCTTGTGCAATTCAGAGTTGAGCTACACCATACCTTCGATTATAGATTTGTCTCCGTCCGGCGAGCACCGCATGGTGCTTAACTTCCCATCCTGCTTGGTCCCGAGGCGGGACGGCAAGTATGCCTGCACATTGAAGCAGTAGCTCACGCCCCTGTCCACGTCCAGCACCACCCTGCTACTGCTTGTAGTTTTCTCCCTCTGTTCAAAGGAAGGTCAAGATGGCCCAACTGTTAGTTCAGCGCTCAAACGGAATGCTGTAGCAGTCAGCATATAGTACAACACTGCACGCTCCCGCGCCACAGAATTCACCTTTCCAGTGCTTTGTGCTTTCCTGTAGAAGACTTTATACTGCAGGTCACTCTTGAATATGTCCCGTATGTTAAGCAGCCTCCTGCCACTGTAGATGGCAGTGACAGGGTCTTCAATATCAAGTGTAATTTTGCTTTTGTCTTGGGTCACATTAATTTTGAAGCGAGGAGCTCCGATTTCGGCTGAAAGAATAGGAAATATGGAAAGTGACAGGACTGGATGGAGAGGGAGATGGTCACACATGCTGTGGGATTTCGGCTGCCATTAGCATTGATGGCTACTGTGAGGAATACCTACTGTCATGGTAGGGGCAGAATGGAGGGGATTTGGTGTACGGGAGCTCCACTGCATCGCTCAGCGCGCCCGGCATGGGCTCAGACAGAATATCAGCGATGTATGTGGCGTTCAGGTCAACCAGCATGCTGGTCAAATCGCAGTCTGTCTTCTCAGTCTGTATACAGTGTTCATTCTTCTCTCCATCTTTTCCCTGGCTGATAAAAAGGGTGATTGCGTCATTTCATGTTCTGCTCTACTGTTCAGTGTTATCTACAGCCAAAAACCGCATTTCATTCATTTCATTTAGCAGACACTTTCCTCCAAAGGGATACACAATTGAGACAGCAGGGTCAGCTGGGGTTAAGGGCCTCGCTCTGGGGCCCAACATCATGCCATTTCAGGAACCACTAAGAATGTGTTTAATGAATCGGAGTTAGACCTTACGATGTTTAGAGATGTTTATAAACTCTAACTGGAAATTTGTGCTGCTAAGAATTCAAAGCCACAAAACACTTTACTTGAGTGGCAGAGTTAACTTAGTTATGCAGTTACTGCTCAAAAACAAATCATGAACTAATACAGTTCCTGCAAGAAATACACGACTGTCATGATTGATTAATGATGATCGGTCATGGGATCAGTATGTAACTAACACTGTTTAACTAATGCAGTAAGAGTGTAGAGTGTACTAGAGTGTTACTAGAGTTTTAATACTACACTATCTGTGGCTGCTCAAGCAAAGTGTGACCAAATGTATTAATTTACTGCTCAGCTAATTCTACAGACCTTAAATGCATCCAGGACAATGTATTAGATCATATTTCAATCAATCAGTTTATTTCTGTAAATATATTTAACAAAAAATGAAGTAATATTTTCCTGAAGTATACTGAGACTAAGTATTGTTCAGGCTAAGCACGGCCCTGTACTGGACCAATGTTTGGAAGGTGAATGAACAGATTATGGGATGCTGAATGATCCTCCTCTCTGATCGTCACTTGTATATTGCTTTGGACAAAAGCGAATGCTAAATTAATAAACACAAGGTTGTACAATGCCCAGCATCTTCAGTAGTGCACCTGTACTTTTGTATTAATCACTAGGTTGAACAGACATTGTCATATAAATCATTTTCTATACTGCATTTGCACACACCCTACTCAAACGAGACACAAAATCAAATTCGGTCACTAAGACAGATATCAAAAAACAATGAAATATCAACACATACGTTAATGCTTCTTTATCTGACATATATTTCCACGAAACGGGTTAATTTTTCAGTTTGCCTGTTCGGTGACCCTCAACTGGGAGGCTGTTGTTTGCACTGTGATTTTCCTTATTAAACCTAGGAAATTCCAAGGAGGGGACTCAATATATTGATGTGTTTGGGTGTTGTTGCAAATTATCACTACAAACAAATGTGCTAACTCTGGGGTTAATAGCAGAGGTGGAGATTTCAAGTCCAGAGAGTACAAATCCAGACCAAGATTTTGTTTCAACCAACTAGTTGAGTATAGAGAGCCACAGCCACAGAATACTCTACTGGTTGGTTGAAACAAAATCTTGGTCTGG
>JAODLD010001297.1:12486-31093 GCA_026781065.1 Mormyrops boulengeri | reverse complement strand
TACTATTTGACTGTGACTCTTTATGCTCAGCTGGTTGGTTGAAACTAAATCCTGGTCTGGATTTTTACTTTCTGGACCTGAAATTGCCACCTCTGCTGGATCTGGACGGTATGGCTTGACGTGCTGGTAATTGGCTTCCGGTCTCCTGTGTGCTCTGCTGTACTGCTGACCTCCAGTATCTCTCTGACCTTCCACATTCTTATCTGTAGTGGCGTGATGTAACCCTACAGACTAGTGACATCTCCTACTCAGTTTCTCACCTCGGTTTCCCATGATGGAAAGCACAGAAGAATGATATCATTCACTCGGTTTATCAAATATGACATAAGACCACAGTAGTGGTGTATATCACTATGCGTACTTGACTGTATTCGTTTTCTCATCTACCCATTTTACATCATCCTCCATTGCTGAAGACCAGTTCCAATACTCAAGAACAGAAGTACAGATGGTAAAAATCCCTGGATGTCATTCTTGCCCAGTTCCAAATATCAAAGATACATCGGTTGCATCCTTGACGAATGAGACCAGCCCCATGATTCATTGCATCCTAATTTCATTCTTGGGAGGCAAGTTACCAAGACCACTCTTGCCAAGACCACAAGTACGATCTTTGTGTTCTTGGTATTGAGAAACACCCAATGTGTCCTCGGTATAGTTTCCCATGACATAACACCACACAACAGTGACATCATCAGTAGATCTGTGCTCTAGAGTTGAGGAATGGGTTGGGCGATGGTTACCCAGAGATATCATGCCTTTCCTCTCACCCAGAGGCCTGTGGGAGTGACGTGCCCTGGCGCCAGGTGTAGGTGAACCCCGTTAGCTGCGTGCTGTGGCTGCTGTTGCCAGCGCCTTGTCCTCTGTCATCCACTTCTTCTCTCGGTTTAGCTTCTTCCTTTTTCAGAAGGACATTAGTCACTCCTCTGCCAGGTTGTACACATTGTTCCTATTGTGTCTGACCTGCATGTTCAGAGATCTTGGTTTGCGAGCCGCCTTACGGGAAGCTCCACTCTGCCTCCGCTCTGCCTCCACTCTGCCTCCGCTCTGCCTCTCACCCTCTCTGTGTTCTGCCTCTCACCCTCTCTGTGTTCTGCCTCTCACCCTCTCTGTGTTCTGCCTCTGCTGCCTTCAGGTCCATCGTAGCCTATCAGCCAACTGGGGACAACAGCCACACCTTCGAGGCCACGGCCATGCTGAAGTCCTTCGGCGTTTTTCTGGGTGTCTTCAGCGGCTCCTTCGCCCTTGGCCTGGCCACCGGCGTCATGACGGCTCTGATATCCTCCCCTCACTCGTCCGCCTCTGTCTCGCTTCTAGGACTGGCTTAGTCTCCAGTCTGCCACTTTTTTTGCGGGTGGTTTAGTGGTCTCCGCATCGGTTAGCTGGTGCTTGGTGTCAAACCGATCTCCCGTTTCCCTTGACCGTTCTTCACGTCACCAAGTTCACCAAGTTGCGGGACTTCCCCCTGTTGGAGACAGCGCTGTTCTTCCTCATGTCCTGGAGTACCTTCCTCCTGGCCGAAGCGTGCGGCTTCACAGGTGACCACGGACACCCCTCCTACCCCTCCCACTTATAGAAGGGTCAAAGAACATTAGATACGCGTGCGACCCAGCTCAGGGCCAGATTTTGCTGTTGGTGCTGATGAGCTGAATGAAAGCTGTGAATTCAGGCTTCTCAGAATAGCGCAAAGATCAGAATCAGAACTTTATTGCCAGTATGTGCAAATGTACCAATTCAGTTCAATTCCGTTTATTTTTATATAGCACCTTTCACAACAGAGTCATCCCAAGACGCTTTATAAGGATGTGTTGTGATACATTAAACATCATTAGAGAGAGTAATACAGAATGGGAGAAAGGAAGGAAAGATAGTTAATAAAGAAAGCCAGATGACAATGCAGGAGAGGAATCAAGCTCCCAATTAGGGAGAAAAAAAAACCTCTGGGGGTCCAAGGTCAACTGGCTGCCCAACCCTCCCTGGGCACACTAACATTACTGAACACAGAAAAGAGTGGATTTCCTTGCTAAAGGCTAGGTATAAGCTGTGATTAAGGATCAAGACAAAGTCCATTATCCACATTGGCCTGTGTAGGTACCAGAATGGTTTATGGTCCAGTGCCAAACATGAAGTGCTGGACCACACTTACAAAACATACAGGGGAACACTTCACGGAACACTATGTGCAAAAAAAAAAAAATAAGAATACAAAAATTTATGGAAGAGACAGTGCAAGACATCTTAAGATTTTTAAGCCTTTACTGTAGATATGCCATTAAGACCACTGGGCTTTCAGAACAACTTAGATTTAAAAAAATGAATAAACGTGTCAGATGTAGAGGTTGTAACATGACATAATATGAAAGTTGGGGAGAATCAAGTGCCTAGTGATGGAGACGAGTGGCTGCTGGTCTCTTGAGGGGCATCCTAGGCTGGCTTTGCTGTTAATCCCCAGCTGCACCGGATGCTGATGGTAGACCACCGGCTTAGCAGTCGAGCTTGGCTGCCCTGATGTTCTCGCTGGCCCTGACACCTCCCTTTCTATTATACCCGTCCTTGTAGGTGTTGTGGCTGTGCTCTTCTGTGGAATCACCCAGGCCCACTACACCTACAATAATCTGTCTCCGGAGTCCCAGGACAGGACCAAGCAGGTGGGGGGGGGGAGCCGCCGCCGCACTGCATCTGGGTTGCGGGTTTGATTTTGGCCAGAAAGCTGTATCCTGCAGTGTGGTCTTGTTTATCGTCGTTTTATGAGCTCACAACTGTTCAAGACAGCGGTTGTATCGCGTTTCAGAGTCAGGCTATTTGCATAACCGATCGAGACAGAAAGTTCCACCCCAAAGTACCAAAGTACCAAAAAAGAGCCCCTCCGAATACGATATGCTGGTTCTGGATCAGTCATATGTTTGGCACAGTCGTGCTTTGTTGTGCTTCCTTTTGCGGTTTAATGAGTGCAGTAAATATTTAGACTTAAGAAGAAAAATCATTATTGAGAATCGTGATCTCAAAACAAAAAAAGCAAAAGAATCGTGGTTCACATTTTTTTTTCCAGACTCGTGCAGCTCCAGTGTGGTTCTACCCCACAGTGCAATGCAGCAGAGATGGAAAGTTCAGGTCCACGGAGTATAAGTCCAGACCAAGGTTTGTTTCAACCAACCAGTTGAGCATAAAGAGTCACAGTCACAGAGTACTCAACTGGTTGAAACAAAACCTTGGTCTGGATCTGTATTTTGTTGACCTGAACGTTCCGCCTCTGCCTGTGTAAAGCGCCCGTACCACATAGCCACTTCTCCCCTTCTTCTCCCCACGGACAGAACCTCGAGGTCTCATCGCTCTTTGCTTCTCTGTTACAGCTGTTTGAGCTGCTGAACTTCCTGGCTGAAAACTTCATCTTCTCCTACATGGGACTGACGCTCTTCTCCTTCCAGAACCACATCTTCAACCCCATGTTCATCATCGGGGCCTTCGTATCCTCACCGCCGTCAGTCGGTTCAGCTGCACGCTGAACCGACTGATACCCGGAACAGCTCCATGCTGTTCCGGGTATCTGCCGGTTTCCCCGCGGTTCATGCACACCTGGGTACCTGCCGGTTTCCCCGCGGTTCATGCACACCTGGGTACCTGCGTGGCACATGTGTGACACTTGTCAGCTGGTGCTTTTAACTGGGTGGTAGACTGGTTTACTGGTACTTTATGTTATACACGATAAACTCAGTGGCACGCACACTAACCCTAGCCATGTGCCCTTTTCTGGCTGAGATCCAGCCCCCCCGTAACACTGACCAGGATAAGTGGTTAGAAGATGGATGGATGGATGGATATACATTACAGTACTTACATTATAAGCAGTTTAAAGTGATTTAGCTGAGTCCTCCTCTGTGGAGGTTCTCCCTGAGCTAGCTGCCCTGCCCTGCCGCCGTCTCCCGCTTTCCTGTCCTCGCCAGGCTCTCCTTGACTGCGCTCCCAGCTGGCTGTGTTCCTCGGCAGGGCCGCTAACATTTACCCCCTGTCCCTCCTGCTCAACCTGGGCCGGAAGAACAAGATCGGCTCCAACTTCCAGCACGTCATGATGTTTGCAGGTACTGGCGGTCTGCAGGGTACTGGCGGTCTGCGAGGCCAGAGATAGGGGCCTTTGGAGAGCTCCCGCCCGTTTCCCCTTCTAGTGCTGATAGGGTGTCTCCCCCCTCCCTCCCAGGGCTGCGTGGGGCCATGGCTTTCGCCCTCTCCATCCGGGACACGGCCACCTACGCTCGGCAGATGATGTTCTCCACCACACTGCTCATCGTCTTCTTTACCGTATGGGTGTGTGGCGGGGGCACCACGCAGATGCTGTCCTTCATGCGCATCCGGTGAGTGTGGGGCACTGAGACCCTGGGGATGCCTTGCGGGCGGCCACGCCCCACCAGCACCTGTGTAGGGGTGATGGCGGAGGGCGGTATCCCCAGCTTTTACGTGATTGTACTCTGGGAGTCATTTTATTTTTCCTTTTGTCCCCTGACAGTGTCGGAATGGATTCGGATCAGGACCACTCTGTAAGGATCACAGGACTCTGCTTCTCAGTATGAATTCCTTGCTCCTTGACCCGCACCGTCTTAAACAGTGTGTGTGTGTGTGTTGGAACAGCTGAACGCCCCCGATGGATGCGAGCGCCGGGCGAAACACGACAGCGCTTGGCCGTTCAGAGTCTGGTACAACTTTGACCACAAGTATCCTTCAGCGGTAACCAAAGGACATTTTTGAGTAGAAGTGTGCTTATTGATGACTTTCACCAAAGGTCTGTAAGTGTGAAGGATTTCCTTAAGCACATGCACAGTGCAATCCTGCTGGGACACATTGTGGTCTGAATCTTCTAGCTTAGTAGAGTTTGACCAAAGAAATGTTTATGCTCCATTAGCAGTGCTCTGTGTTAAATTGCAGCACCAGCAACATGCAGCAGATGGCGCTTTCTCTTCTAATCCTTTAGCATATGCTTCCATCTAGGTAAACTGAAGGCACAGATGGTACCATCCACTGTGTTACTGTTACTGCTAAGCGGTGCCTCACCTCTTGTTGTTGAGCCTTTGACTCCAGTCCCCCCCCCCCCAGCTATCTGAAGCCAATCCTGACACATAGCGGCCCCCCCCTCACAGCCACTCTGCCTGCTTGCTGGGGCCCACTGGCACGGTGTCTCACAAGCCCTCAGGCCTATGAGGTGAGTCGATGCTAAGCTAACATGACAGTGCTGCAGTCCGTACGCGTCTGCCGGAGCTGTGTGACAGTGCTGCAGCAGCTGCGTGACAGTGCTGCAGTCCGTACGCGTCTGCCGGAGCTGCGCGTCAGTGCTGCAGTCTGTCGGAGCTCTGCTTTGCCTTCCTTTGAGTGTCTCCCAGCCCTCACCTTCCACCCTGTCCCCTTCCTCGTGCAGAATGAGGGCCAACTGTGTGACGACGACTCGGACCTGATCCTGAACGACGGCGACATCAGCCTGACGTACGGCGACGTGGCAGTGAGCACGGACGCCTCAGGTGTGCGGGCCTGTTCCGCCATGACCTCGGACGAGGCCCTGGACCGCGAGCTGGCCTCTGGAGAGCACGAGCTGGTGATCCGCGGCACACGGCTGGTGTTGCCCATGGACGACACGGAGCCTCCCCTGGCCCTGGCGCCCCCCCCCTCTGGCTCAGACCTGCGGCGCCACCGGGAGTGAAAGACTTATCTTCTTCTCTCCTTCTCTCTCTCGCGCTTTGTATTCAGTCTCTCTCAACCTCCTCTTTTTTAGACAAACGTCGACTGTTCCGTTTGTCTGCCTCACCTCTTTCCTGCAAACATCTCGCACATATTTATTTATTTATGATTTATTTTCCCATGAGAAATTTTTTCTCTACACTAGACTATAGTCCAGTCAACGTGGCAATCTTCACTGATCTGTAGCAGAGCTTTCTATTAATGTGCATGTGCATCCTCAACAAAAAGCACATTGGCTGCCTTCATTAACCTCCGAGGTGTTCCGCTTTGTGTTTTCCTGTTTGCCTGCAGGGGGCGCCGTGAGAGCTTTCAGCCTATCTCGCACCCTCTCGCGGTCTTAGGTGCAAGTGCGTGAGCGTGTGATGGATCCGGGCGTGTCCTGGGGGGTGGGGTGTTCCCTTCTCACGCCACCAGCAGCCTTGGTGTGATGCAGATGTAAAGGTTGCGTCTCGCTGTCGGAGCCACTCGACGCATTTTGGGTCCACCACCAACCCTCAGCTGTGACCGTGACATCACTGCACCTGTAGCCAGACACTCCATGTGTGCGTGGGCTCCCAGCAGGGTTGGCTGGACACCAGTTTAAATCCTTTGTTTTTACCTTTTCTACTTGGGTCCAGACTAATTTTCAGAGGAGGTCAGCAGGTGCCTGCAGACCTGCCTTTTTTCCAAGCCCCCTGTAATCACTGTAAGCTGTGAATATAAAGACAGTGTGAGATGCATGTTAAGCTTGTAATAAAACAAGCTTTTTAGCAGCCAGTATGCAAAGGAATAAGGCGTCAGGATCGGGAGCTGGACCCAGACCTGAAGCTGGCCCTGGATGTGCCCTGGGGATGTGGCGTCCCGAGGGCAGAGTCCCGCAACTGTCAACACTGCCGAGTCTGGGGAGACCGCCATAGGAGCGGCGCTCAAGAGACTGGAATAACATCGCTTAGGTTTTCATAATGATCCTTTTAAGAAGCAGCCACAGAACAAAAGTGGGAGAGCAGAGTGGAAGGATTTTAAAAAATGTTTCTGTTGTTGCCGCCTTCGTCTCGTCTCTGAATGTTGCCTTTGGCCGGCGACCTGCGGGTCGGTACGTTCGGCACTGCTTCAGAACAGGCAGAGAGCCTTTTAATGGGCGTGGATGGGTGTGAGAAACAGAGCGGCACCGCAGCTCGGAACCAGGGGAAATGTAAACGGGGGGGGGGGGGGGGGCCTCGGAAGCGAGTTTCCCATAGTTTACATTTTTATACGCTCTAAATTGTGGAATTCAGTGAGTCGGAGCAGAGCTGAGGGTGTTGGACATGACTGCTGCGTGTGTGTGTGTGTGCGTGTGTGTGTGTGTGCGTGTGTGTGTGCGTGTGTGTGTGTGTGTGCGTGTGTGTGTGTGTGTGTGTGCGCGTGTGTGTGCGTGTGTGTGTGTGTGTGCGTGTGCGTGTGTGTGTGCGTGTGTGCACGCACAGCTGCGGAGGATTTTTAAGAGATTTTTGTTGAATTCTTGTAACTGTACGAGCACTGCAGATGTAGTTTGTTCGGGGGGGCGGCAGTGCATGTATATATATATCACCCAGTGTCTTTAAAATATCTGCTTTGAAATACTGACACTGTTCTGGTACTAAATCTTAACTGGCTGGGGTCCATGTGCAGCCGGTATGGCTGCAGTGCCGGACCCTAAGCTCCCTGCAAACAGGAAGGTGATCGACTGGCCTGTTACTGCCCGTCTCGCATGCGGGCCCCCCTCCCCCTTAAGTGAGGTCATTGTTTGTTGACGAGCCGCTGGGAGCGCTGTGTGGAACAGGAAGTCCAGACGCGACCCGGCGTCTGTGGCAGGAAGCCTGTTTATCGGCTGCCCCCACCCCCCACAGTCTGTCCGTCTGTCTGTCCGTCGGGAGCGATTTGGAACCAATATCCCACTATATCCCAGCATTTCTCTCTCCTTTTTTTATTTTTGAAATGCATGAGTTGAGATATCACCCTTCTGGTATCTTTCCTTCACTGGGGATGCTGATGTAGTGGGAAAGCATTAAAATAGAACGTTTGCACTTTTTGTACTTTATTTGGTCATGGAGTTGGCTGTATCTGTATCTGATGTTGGCTATATCTTTCGGAAGTGGCTCTTTTTATGCTCCGAGGGCTGAGAGGCTCACAGACCTGCTGCTGATGCTCTGAGTGGCCCCAGTGTTTCGGCTCCGTCCGGCCCCTGCAACATCCCTTCATCACCCCCCCCCCCATGACCCGCCGTCGTGAGAGTCCTAGCACGAGCTGCCTGTTTGAACGTGGCCGATCGTCTTCGTCCTTTCGGTAACGCCACGCAGTGCAGCTATGTACCGTCTCCTTTTCAAAGAACTATGAAGGTCGGCGTTGTCACTTTTCAGACGACATTATTTTGATTGGCTTGCACATCGAAGAGCAAACTCTGTCACTAAATATTAATAAAGAGTGTTGAGTATGTCTTTGGAAAGTCTACTGAAGATGTGTGTCGGTGTCTCCTGGCGCGATTGTCGGACTCCCTGGTCTGTTGTGTCCGTTCATTACTGTTGCTGTTTACACCATTGTGTATAACCTCGTTGCCTGTCTGTGTGTGTGGAATGATCAATAAAGAGACCCCATGTTTACTTAGACCCACCCCCTTTTGCGCTTATTCCATCCTCTGTTCCTTCGAGTTGTTTTTTCACCCTAACGGCATGTGAGAGACGTCCTGGATTTGGGACGGACAACGGCGCCGCCCGTGAGAGAGACGGCACCCGCTGCCCGAAAATGCCTGAAAGACCCTCTGGCTTATCAGGCATGGCGTCCGCTCCGTCAGCATGGCCAGGCTCCAGCGCCCGCGTCTCCTGGGACAGACGGACACTGATCTTATTCCAGCTTGCTCTCACCGGCAGGCAGCCCATCACTCAAGCTGACAGGCTGCTATGCATGAACCCATATCGCCATGATCATTTTTCAGGCTGTTCCAAAGTTTGGGGGAAGAATTCTCACGTCTAAATCAGGGTGCCTTTCCTCAGCACCAGGAGAATTGACAAAGCCCCTTCATTCTGTCGGGGGATCTACATGGGCTAATGTGCTGTTTTTCCACATGTGCTCCTGATTAGCCAGAGCCCCTCCAGCGGGCCTGATCAGGTGACGCACTCCTGCTCCTAATAAGGACACAACTGGCCATAAGAATGCCTGTTTGCTGGGATCGTGGACACATGTTATATTCACTTTTATGGGAAGCTCCAAAGTTTACTCTCACTTTAACAACGCTGTGATGTGGACGGTGAACTATGTGCGAACGCCGTGATGCGGACGGTGAACCGCGTGCGAATGCCGCGATGCGGACGGTGGCGTGAGGGCTCTTAGAGGGCTTCCCAAATGAAAACATGTCCCATCTGATAACATCAGGATATTAATGTGCCTTTCTGTGTATCTTGATAGTTCAGATATGCATGATATTAAATATAGAGTGTTGTTAATGGTATTAAAGGCCCATCCTAATCCATAGGGCACCACAAGTCAGCACCCCCACAGATGTGGGTGCCCTGGGCGGACACCTATGTCGCCCACAATGTTTCTCAGCTAGTTTAGTCTCAGGACCCACAGTATCGCTTGGTGAGTAAGTCATCACCCGCGGTCAAATGTTCTGGTTTTGACGACTTGCCATAATGACCCACAAGCAATTTGTGCCCGTTTAACAGAGATCAGTGACCCGGTTCCTGGAACCAGCATGAACTTTTAAGTGAGTTTCGTGTGTAATCGATTCATCGGCATGAAATGTTGAGGTAATCTACTTTGCGCTCCTTATAGGGGACCGTGAATACCTCCGGGGAAACTTCTGTCAGTGTAAATCACTAGCATGCACGAGGATTTACATTGCTCCAAATAACATACATCGAAATCTACTGCAAATGAGTTGCATTTTAGCGGTTTCAGAGAAGAATAATGTAAAAAGTAAGGGAAATCTTATTTCCTTCTTTAACGATGGCCATATTTAGTTAATTCCTGGTTGAGATCATTGTTGATATGACTACTGTGGCTTTTTGATCATATCCTGTCATGCTTTTTTTTCTATCTCGCTCTGGTTTTAAACGCCCAGCGCTGACGCTGTGCCAGTTTTCCAAAGAACGAAGTGCAGCCGCTGAGCGGGCAGGAGAGTCAGTCTGGAAGTCGGGAAATCAGGTGAGTTAGACGCTTCAGTGTCAGTGGCACATCGGGGGTTCAGTAAGGGCAGTAGAAGTCAGCCGATGTTATGTCCTCCGGGATTGAAATGAAAACCGCCGATGTCGTGTTGAGTTACGTTAAAGTTTATTAATAATGCACAATGTAGAACGGGCAATTCATAATGAAATGGATCGATCTTGAAGAGCAGACGTGGTAAATGGTCAACTTTCCAGATGATGTTTCACTTTTACGCTTGCATTAAAATCAACGTGTTTTATGCATAAAGTGCGCGTGTCTCAGCCTCCGCTCCGCTCACCTGTGCGCGCGTTTTAGCGGAGTCCCGATCCTCTATTTAACCCTGGGATATGTACCAATGCACAGAAGCGCCCCGTGCCCGCCCTGCATATCTTTGTAAATGCAAGCTCTTTTAAACGACATACTTACGAAGATAAGATCAGGAAAAACACCATGAAACGGTTCTAAAGTTTGTTTTTTCCTAAAACAATTTTTGATTCTATTGAGAACCAGTTAACGAAAAAGTTTTTAAAAATCTAAACAAGTCGTTATCCGTATTTTCGTCTGTACATGTTTTTCTTTATTATTATTATTATTTCAACTACAGTTTGAAGAAATCGGGTATTTCTTATGCTCACAGTATTGCTTTTACTGGAAAACGTTTTTTTTTGTAGAACTGCGTGTTTTGCGTCAGTTCACTGTTTATTAATCTGGATTGAATTTCTAACTGCTGTTTCTGGTTATAGCTGCGTTTGTCGTATATAATGGACTCCTGCATTTCCAGTGGACTGAAAAGTAGAATCACAAGCCAGACGTTAAAGTGTGGGATGCAGTAATACTACAATAATACTGAAGGAACCCAAAGCTGTTACTTAGGTACTCAGCCTAACTATGAAAAAATTACATTTTGGTAATGCTACTTTAAGATGTTTACTTCACAAAATGGAGCTCTGTTATAAAATCATAAGAATGTGTTGTTTAATCCAACTGGAAGTAACTGTAATATTTATTGGACAGACCGTGAAAGGACTTCAAGGCCAGTTTACAAAGTTGAAAGAATATATTAGATAAATATGTTACCCTAGAAACAAATGGTTCGGCTTATGGCCATGTAAGAGAAAGGAGTTACTCAGATAGTGACACATGCAGACACAGCCCCTCTCACACACGCACACACACACACGCTTGTATTCATATCTTTGTGGGGACTGTCCATTCATTTCTATGGGCAAAACTCTTCCAGCTCTGATAACCGTAACCCTACCCAGCCCTAACCTTACATACAGTATAAGTAACCAAACAAATTACAAAAGACATTTGTAAGCTTGGTTGTTTTGATTGCATTCACAGATTTTTATAAAGTTGAGTTTCCCCTTATGGGGACCAAAAAACTGGTCCTGACAACGTCAAAATAACAGTTTTTTTGTGAGTGTTATACATCAGGCAGCCCGCACCCTTCAGGAACCCATGGGATCGTTTTTACAACTGTTTTTCGCCATGCCAAATCTATGCTGTTATTCTTCCTTAGCAACGGCATAACAGAACCTGCAAGCGTCGCCACTGGCGTTTCCGAGCGCCAGTGTAACCATGGCGACCGAGGTGATGTCTTCCTTGTGAGGGCAAAAATAAAAAGCAAAACAAGTGTTCGGCACCCCAGCAGGACGTGAGCTCTGCTTCGCCCGCCTCTGCATACAGCTGTTTTCCATTCCTCCTCAAGCGGGCTGTGCATCACAGAGACGGAGCATCGTGGCCCTTTGGGGGCCTCTAAGTTGAGAGTGGAGATTGATGGCGATGGCCCTCATCATCGGCCAGCCTGCCCTGTCTTGCCTGAGGCTGCTCGTTCCCGGCTGTGATTCGCACACTTTGCTCCACATCGACGGCCACACCACTATACTGCTATACTCCACCTGAAAAGGCACCTGCTCACGCTGAGCCGTGATTGGTCAGAGCTTAACAAATAGGAGGCCGTCCTCAGCCGTGATTGGTCAGAGCTTAACATTGCCAAATAGGAGGCCTTCCTCAGTCCTTATCGCCTATTTAACCCAAGCATTTTTATCTAAAATAGGCTCCCAAAAAAGTGAAGCCATGTTCACGGCAGTTCAGGGCGGGGCTGCTTCCTTGCACCTGTGCAGGTGTGAAGCAGTGAGTCAGCGCGGCGGGCACGCCAGCTTGGGAGAGTGGGCGTGTCTGCGCTTCAGTCCTCGTTCACGCATACATCCTGACATCTTGCCATCTTGTTAAGGAAAGGAGGAAGTTGGGTAGGTAGGTAGGTAGATTAGATAGATAGATAGATAGATAGATAGATAGATAGATAGATAGATAGATAGATAAAGGACCAGTGCTTGATAGGGGTGGGTCCCTGTGGGGGTGGGGGACACCAGGCAGCCAGCTCGCCCCCCCGCCAGCTGTCAGGACAGATGCAGGGAGATTCAGGCTGCTTGCTGTGGCTTTATCACAGCTGTGGAATGCAGCCACGAGGACATCATGCCCTGGCGAGTGGCTGTTTCTCACCCAACCTCCGAGATGTCCCGCCAGTGAGAGAGCGTACTGTCCTGCCAGTGAGAGAGAGCACTCCACACGCCCAGTCTAGCTGAGCTGCGTGCCATTCTCCCGTGTTGGCTGACCCCTCACCTGCAAGGGTGTCTGCTCACTGCTGGCTTGGAAAGGAGGGCAAGGGTATTTAATTTTTTGGAAGCATTTGGTGGTAGGACTTTGGAAAGTGGAAAGTGAGGTTATCGCTCAAAATATCTCAGATATCTCAGTGGAGGAGGCGTGTCAGTGTCTGAGGATGGCGAGGGGCCTAGTGCTGTTGCTCAGTGAGTTCACACATTCCTAAGCAAGGAGCTCATGCACCTCCATCATCTCCTGAAGACCACCACTGCCCCAGAGCACTTGCAGAACCAGCGGGTTCCCTTCTCCTTTGATGGAACCTTGCCAGCGTGGAGATGAACCCCTACAATTTTTGAGGCCAGGCTTCCATGTTTGGAACTCTGTGCGCGCACAGGCTGTGGTCATCATGGTGTCATGTCCATCTTGCTCTGTCATCCGTTAATTAGGTCTTCCATATTCTTACATTTCAGAGAATCTGTTCTTTTTCTGTGTCAGGAAGGAGAAAGACTAAAAGGGTTGGTTTTTATTGACAAAGAAACTGAGAGGAACAGAGAAGTTCATAGGATACTGAAAAAGCAATGCAGGCAGGAGGAGTTTTTGGTAACACACGCACTGCACAGGGTTAAGACTGTGGGCGACTGACACCGATGTGACTGTTATACTGTGTTATCACTGTGCCTGTTTGACTTGGCAGCACTGACTTTTCCAGGCAGCCTGATGCTGAGAAACTGAGACACAATCATAGGAAAACTTGACATGCCGCTCAATGCCTCACCGTGATTAAAGTTCAGCTGCAGTTTCAGTAAAACCATATTCTGAGGTCATTACCCTTTAATGCCATCCATAGAGACCCAATTTAGCGGGAGCCTTGTTAATTTCCAGCAGAAATGTGAGTGTGTCATGAAAACAGCAGTTAAATGGCTATTTTAAAGAGTCTGGGCATTTTTGGGGGGTTATGAATAGCTGGCGCTGTTTGGAGACACAGCTGGAGTTCTGGCTTAGCTGGGGGGGCATCTCTGTCTGTGATACCTCTCAGAGACAGTCTGTAAACCAGTCAGTCTGTGGTACCTCTCAGAGACAGTCTGTAAGCCAGTCAGTCTGTGGTACCTCTCTGGGACAGTCTGCAAACCAGTCAGTCTGTGGTACCTCTCAGAGACAGTCTGTAAGCCAGTCAGTCTGTGGTTCCTCTCAGGGTTAGTCTGTAAGCCAGTCAGTCTGTGATACTTGTCAGGGATAGTCTGTAAGCCAGTCAGTCTGAAGTAACGATACACATAGAGTGAGGGAGGGATGGGTGCAGACTTGTATCCTCTCCATTCAGTCCCTGCCTTGTGCTGCCCGGAATAGCGTCCCCACTCAAAGGGACTCTGTGTTTAATGAGTAGTTATAGAAAATAGATGGATGGATGGAATTCAGCACATCTTGCATATTAACTGATTGTGCACCCAGTACTACTGACACAAAACAGCTTCAAGGCTGCACAGAACATTTATGAGTCGAATAAATTTAGAGTCAACAAAACCGCAGCCCAGACAGGTCTGAAGGAATTTAACCCCCCAAACACACGGCGAAAGGCGAAGGG
Organism: Mormyrops boulengeri; assembly: GCA_026781065.1. Taxonomy (NCBI): domain Eukaryota; kingdom Metazoa; phylum Chordata; class Actinopteri; order Osteoglossiformes; family Mormyridae; genus Mormyrops; species Mormyrops boulengeri. The sequence goes on along the minus strand of JAODLD010001297.1, from coordinate 17,052 downwards.
CCTGTACAGGGCGGCAGCTAACCCTGCAGTGGAGAGAGGTCTGATCATTACGTGCCTGGGTGGCTGGAGCTGTGCACGCTCAGCTACACTGTGCTTATTTGCGTTTGGGCTCTGTAGACGGCTGATACGGCCTGGCTATCTGCCGCCTCTGCTTCCCCTCTCCCCGAGAGGAGATGCCCTCTCCCGTCCTGTGCCCCATCCTTCGTGCACATTCACGCGGTTCACCCCAGACCTGACTGCTTTCCCAGTCCTACGCCCAAAACCCCAGAAAGCAGGAATTTCCTGTTGGATTCAGAACGCCCGGAGTTGCGGGGGACCCAGGGAGCGCCTTGAACGCTAGCTGCCCTTTGGGCCAAGTGCCAGTCTCCAGGACCGAGGAATGCGGAGAGGCAGACTGGGCACTGCAGGGTCACGGCCGCCGTCTCCTGCGGTTCCGTCTCGTCGTTCCCCTGACGCTGCCCCCTGTTGGAAGGCTGGAGCGTACCGACGGACTCAGTCGGCAGGGGTGATGTCAGTCGAACCTGGAGAACTGAAACAATGGGACAGAACTGTGAAAAGACCTACTGTCCCTTATTGTGAGAGTCTCTCATTGTGAGAGGCAGCTGTAAAGGAGCAGCTGTACATAGATGGGAGCCTGAAACAGTTAGTGTCAGCGGTAGTTAGTGGGTGTTTGGTCATGGGAGGAGGAATCCCATTAGTAAACCAGATGGATGGAAATGTAAACGTTATTGTATTATGTGTTATTGGGTTACTCTAATTGTATCTATTTGTTGGGGAGGGGGGGGTCAGAGAATGGGATCTTCTGGGAAGGCTTCATGAAAAGGACATGGCCATTTGTTTTGGCTGGTAATTCTATTACATTCTAGCATTTTCTCAGGTTAATTGCCCATCCAGCCCGGTCATTCTTTGCTGCCTGGTTGCTCTTTCCGTATTTATACATCGCCGAAGGTCTGAAACACAGACTCCTTTTGTTTGGATCGATTGCACAACGGGTGATGTAATGAACCGGGGACCTCATTCCCAGCGAAAACAGAAGGACGCGCTGTAATCTGTGGCCGGCGCAGGAAAGGCAATAAGATATATGAGGGTCGCTTTGCACAAAGTGAAATCTGAGGCGGCCCTGCTCTCCTGTGGCGGCGCATGCGTGGCCGTCCGGTCCCGGGCCCATAATGATCCGGGCACCAGCTTTTGAGGAGGTTTTACATGAAGGGCCCCCTGGCCGGCCGGATCCATCATGCGAGTCAGACAGGCTCAGGCTGGTCTGGCAGCTCTTACAGCCTGGGGGTGTCGCATTCTCCCAGCATTGTGTATACACGCCTGGTTACAGCCTGGTGGTGTTTACATGCACGACTCTCACAGCTGTGGGTGTCGCACTCTCCCGACGGTGTGTACAGGCGCAGCTCTTACAGCCTGGGGGTGTGACACTCTCCCGGCAGGTGTGTACGGGCGCAGCTCTTACAGCCTGGGGGTGTGACACTCTCCCGGCAGGTGACCTTTTTTGAGCATCGCTGTTTGACGTCGGCATCCTTGTCTTGCTGAGTTGTTTGCTCTGGCTGGCCTCCAGCCCTCTACATCCCACCGAAATGTCACAGGCGCGTCTCCTAGTATTCCTGCTAAACTTCTGCCATCACGGCAAAGGAATGCAGGCTTTAGTTTCTCATCAGCCCTTTTGTCTGACCTTATCTCCTCCTCCATCCTCAGACGGAAGGCACGCCTTTAACAGCCTTAATGAGCCCTTAATCTTGGGATGTTGTATACCTATGGCGTGTGTGTGTGTACATGTGTGTGATCACCTTCCTGTACATTAGTGGGCAGTTCTCTTCCACTGCAATCAGTGTAATTGTAATGATTTCCTTACTCTTTTCATAATTTAGCTGAATCTATAGGGCAAACTTGCCAATGACGAAGTTAAAATCATGTGAAATCATTTTTTACGCTAAAAAGGGGGAAATGGAATTAAATGAGGGTCTGGGGTCTTTCTGGCGTTGGGTTAGTGTTCCTCTAAATGAGCCGTTAGCACTAATAGCAGACTTAGTAAACTGGTAGCTTCAGGTTTTACCCCTTGCTGTAGTTCTGCATGGAGCATCTGGCTTTGGTTAAAACCCAGTCTGACTGAACTGTCGGGGGAGGGGGTTAAGGTATGGTTATGCCATGTGTGCATGACACAAAGCTTCCACTGAGGTGAGATAACACGCACACGCACACGCACACGTGTGCACACTCGCCCCGTCGGGCGCCATGACATCATGGCTCAGTCTCGTGCTTGAACACACATCTGCTGGTGATTTTCTTTTAACGGCTTGTGGACGTCGAGCTGCTTTGGCTGAGTTGCACCTAATTATTTTGACCAGCGAGGGGCTGGATTCAATAACAGGGAACTGTTTAACTTATTTTTGCTTGTGCTTATCTTCTGAAACCAAACGCATAGAAAGAGACATTTTAGAGGTGGCACTATATGTGAAGTGAGACGTAAGATTTAGAGTAGGGCTCACCGACATGGTGCCCCCAAGGACCACACGAGGTGCCCGCGGATCTGTTCTAAAAATAGCACAACTCACCAGTGAGCAGCGTCTAAGATTTAAGTTTATCCTGTTGCTATTCTTCTTTAATCACAATTGTATTTGAAAATGACAATATCTAAAAAAGCATTTAAAACAAGTTTATTATACATGATTTAAGAAGAGTGTATCGAACTGGTGGCCCTTCGGATGGCGGGGTACCCGTGAAGTAGCTCTCATTTTCAAAAAGGTTGGTGACCCCTGATTTAGCGAGTAACATTATGCTGGAGGACCGATCCTGAGTCCATCATTCGCATAGATATACCTCCCACGTTGAGTGACACTCTCTCTGGATTACACTTTTATTTAAAGATTTTATTTAATTGACCCTGTACTGGATCAGCATTTGGAAGACTAAAGAATTGATGATCTTTGACATTCATTCAGCCTGGTCAGGGTTACAGGAATGATACTCTATATGTTTATTTTAGAAATTAAATGTCTTTTCTAGTGACCTGATGGGTTAAACAAGAGCGCACAGGGCCATTTTCAACCCGTTACCTTTTGTACTCCTTATCTTTGTGTTTTTGCAGTTTGGCAAACCCACCAAGTCACACGGGCACGACCATGACGGAGCGCTTCAACTGCTTTTACTGCCGTGACGACCTGCACGGGAAGAAGTATGTGAACAAGGATGAGAAGCACGTCTGTGTGCGCTGCTTTGACAAGCACTGTGCCAACACCTGTGTTGAATGCCGCCGCCCCATTGGGACCGAGTCCAAGGTTGGCTTCTATTCTCTTCTGTCGGTCATGATCTGTGGACAGCTCTCTCTCCTCCTGTAAGGTCTGTCTCCGTACAGCTGTCTCTCTCTCTCCTCCTGTAAGATGTCTCCATACAGCTGTCTGTCTCTCTCCTCCTGTAAGATCTGTCTCCATACAGCTGTCTCTCTCTCTCCTCCTGTAAGGTCTGTCTCCGTACAGCTGTCTCTCTCTCTCCTCCTGTAAGGTGTGTCCCCGCACAGGTGTTTGTCTCTCCTCCTGTACGATCTGAGACCACACAGCCCCCACACAACTGCCTCTCCTCCTGTAAGATGTCCCCGCACAGCTGTGTGCCTCTCTCTCTCTCTCTCTCTCCTCCCCCACTTGTATGGTCTGTCCTCACACAGCTGTCTCAATTCCCTGCTCTAACAGCTGTGCCTCTCTCCTCCCTTGTAGGAGTTGCACCATAAGGGCCGTTACTGGCACTCGGACTGTTTCCGCTGTGCCAAGTGCTACAAGTCGCTGGCTGGTGAACCCTTCAGCGCCAAGGATGACAAGATTCTGTGTGGGAAGTGCAGCGCCCGCGAGGACTCGCCCCGCTGCCACGGCTGCTACAAGCCCATCCCGCCGGGTATGTTCACCTGTTGGACCCAACCAACAACACATAAACACACCTAAGCCAGACAGAGTCTGCAGCGCAACCCGGCAGAGCTCTGATTAGGACGCATTGAAGCGAGGGCTGATGACAAGGCTCCTGGATCAAGGCCTGCACAGCTGCACTTAGGAATACAGGCACTATTTCATATATACAGTGTTCACTGAAAGTCTTGGGAAGCTTGTTTAATTCAGCAACCATAATGCAGATTTATTGGTTTTATACAAAATCATTATTTATTCTTGTATTTACAAAAAAAAAACAAATCACATTAGAAACAATAAGTAGTTTTAAGTAAAACATTAATTTCAAGCAGTAATAAACTGAAACCCAAATTATACTTCTGAAAGAGCTGTTCTGAGTTACAAAGTTCATTGACAAATAGCATTATTGGATGCTTTTTAATTAGTAACACTTTAGAAATAACATAAAGCACCAAACATTTGTGTTTAGTTTCCCTTTGGGAGCCACTGACTACAATTGCAATTAATAACAAAATGGCAAGATGAGAACTGAATGAGTCAGACAAAAAAATAATGACACTTAAAAAGAAAATGTCTCTGTGGAAGATATGTGCAGATATGTTAAACTTTTGTTATGAAACCAATAAATTTGCAACATTTTTACAGAATTAAACAAGCGTCCCTAGACTCT
>JAODLD010001297.1:1861-12386 GCA_026781065.1 Mormyrops boulengeri | reverse complement strand
CTGTGAGCTCTGTAATTACGTGGGAGTAGACATGCGGCGTTGTGCCTCACAGGGACGCGGCTCTGACCGGGCTCTCTGTGAGCTCTGTAATTACGGGGGAGTAGACATGCGGCGTTGTGCCTCACAGGGACGCGGCTCTGACCGGGCTCTCTGTGAGCTCTGTAATTACGTGGGAGTAGACATGCGGCGTTGTGCCTCACAGGGACGCGGCTCTGACCGGGCTCTCTCTCTCGCCAGGTACCCAAAACGTGGAGTACAAGAACAACGTGTGGCATGAAGACTGCTTCACCTGCTACCAATGCAAGCGGCCCATCCACTCCCAAAGCTTCCTGACCAAGGGGGAGAACATCTACTGCTCCCCCTGCCACGAGAAGAAATTCGCCAAGCATTGCGTCCACTGCAAGCAGGTGCAGCAGCGGGGGGCCATGGCCAAGGGAGGGGGCGCCCTCGCTGGGGCTTGACACGACCTCCCGCCTCTCCCGTCCCTGCAGGCCATCACCTCCGGGGGCGTGACCTACCAGGACCAGCCCTGGCACTCCAACTGCTTTGTGTGCCACAACTGCCGCAAGCCGCTGGCCGGCAGCAGCTTCACCTCGCAGGACGACCGCGTCTACTGCGTGGAGTGCTACAAGAGCTGCGTGGCCAAGAAGTGCAGTGGCTGCCAGAACCCCATCACAGGTCAGGGGGCATGCGTGTACACACACACACACACACACACATCAAGAAACAGGTGGAAAATCCAATTCCAAAATTTAAGACATATTTTGCAGTTGTAGACCGGATGCTGTGGTTTGGGTTTTGGGTGAGTCACACTGATTTTGGCTGCGCCTTGAGAGGCAACCTGACACCTCACCGGCCGTGCCTTCGCCCACAGGGTTCGGCAAGGGCACCAACGTGGTGAACTACGAGGGCAGCTCCTGGCACGATTACTGCTTCAACTGCAAGAAGTGCTCTCTGTCACTGGCCAACAAGCGCTTCGTGGCAAAGGGTGAAGCCCTCTACTGCCCCGACTGTGCCAAGAAGCTGTGAGCGGCTCCCCCAGGTGGCGGCGGGGCCACCTGCACCTGGGTCACCAGGAACACGCTCGTTAGATAAATGATACTAAACGAGCGGTTAGTTTAGATTTTGGAGACAATCACTCAGCCCTGGCTTCTCTATACATCTGCTAGTAATTTCATGCTTTTGGTGAACAGCGCTTTTCTGTAATACGCGGTTTGGTCAATTTGACACAGTAATGATTATTATCTTTCATTTAGTGACATTACCCAGTAGCTGCTGGCTTTTTGATGCTTAGGGTTAATACTGGTGAAAGGAGGGAGCGTGGCTCAGTGATTTCAGTCATGATTCCTTACATTACGATCACCAAGTGCTGACATTTACTCAGTGGCACGTGCATGACCGTGCCGTAACTCGCTCAAAATCAATAAACACCGACTTGGCAAAGGCTCTCTCGTGTAGTGGGTGTAGGTAAGCTACATTTACAGCAATGTCTGCAATAACATTAGAATCTGTTCACCACATGTACACGCAGCTGCAAAAATAAAAGGTGACCACTTGGGAAAAGAAAAAAAAAAAAAAAAATGTATACATAGTTTTTCTGAGCGCAGACATTTCAATAAGAGAAGGATCCTCGCCCTGTTGGTGTCATTCCTTTATTCAGACATTTTTACATTTTACATCAGATCAGTGGACATATTTTTACAGATCCACCCACACAGATTTAAACATTCTTTCAAATTCTGGGTCTCCCAGCCCAGGTGAGCATATTAATGTTTTTACAAGTTGTAGTTACAGTGCCAGATGGAGGCGCTGTTGCATGTCAAGTTTGAGAGCAGGCAGGGGTGATGATACCATTCCACTGTTAAATACACAGTGATGCAGCTGAACATCTCTCTACTGTACAGGGTCATCAGAACATCTTTACATTAAAACCCCCCACTGCCATCAGCCAGTGACCCCTCCTCACCTCAGTCCCTCACACTGCATGGGGATCTGCATCACGCGCGACCACCTGAAAGTCCAACCAAGCAGTGGCGCTACCCTCAGCAGACAAACCCCAAAACAGGATACGGGAGACACACAATGGCTCTGCCCAGTTACTGATCTTCTGTTGGTCTGGTTCTTTAGCATTTTGAGTGGAACATCCTGTTGAGTAAATCTGGTCAGAAAAGTTTAAACTTGCAGAGCGGCAGCTTGGAGGCTGTCCAGCATAGCACTTAGAGAAAGAGGTTACGTTAACAACATGTGTGGCGAGACCTGCCAGCTTACAGTCAGACATAAACAGCTCATGCTTCATAATTAGTAAGCAGGAAGGGTCATCATCCCTGCTTAATATAAAGGGGAATTTATTAACTGAATGGCGGTTTGCCCTTGTTAGATGCCTGACAAGCAGGAATCTGGTCCTATGCAAGTTTGCACACAGGCACATGGTTAGCCACCTAAAACCTGAAGGGCCGGCTGAGCAGAGGGATGAGTGTGACCCTGCACCTGCCTGTGTGTGTGTGTGATATTTATGGCCCGAATCCCCTCTTTGCCAGGTGTGAGCATGTTCAGTATAGCTGCACACACCAAGCAGCCAATGGAGGTAAAGGGAGACAGGAGATTAAAAGCAGAATGAAATGATTCTGAAACGCTCAGCGACATGCAGGTTACAATGAGGGCTTCCAGTAACCGGAGAGCAACAGGGGCCTCAGCCAGCAAGCCAGGCCTCAGCCACCAGAGACACTTCACGAATGACTAATACCGATTAAATAAAACACCATAATTGTGAAATACACTTTAATATACAGGTCACCCACAATACATTAATGACCAAAGTTCATTTAACACAAAAAGGTATATCACGGTAATAAAATCAGCTCATCTAGAGGTTTTTAAACCATGTAGTGAAATGGTACAAACCACGTGTGAAACAATCAGAATCGACATCCCCTGTGAGGTATTTGGCCACTTAGGTGTGAAACGTGCTTTTGGCGATTCTCAGACCTTTCCCACCGCGGAGCTCTCTCACCATGCAGACACCTGAACACGGGCTGCCCTCTTGTGGCCGACTATAAAAATGACAAATTAATGTGATAAAACAAAGTGTTCAGTCTGTGCGGATATTACGACTGTGTGTGGATCAGTATTTGTTCAATTACGCTGAATCTATAAACTGGTTAAAGACTTAAAACCAGTGAAAAACACACCTCCTGCAATCTCAAGACAGAACAAGATTCCAAACAGTTAACATACGAAGGGTCGTCTTCCTCACTTACACCGCCTTCCCTTAACCACATCCTGCCACTTTACACTGATGTACCGTGGTAAAGAACCTTCAGAAGCTGACCGTGATGCTTCAGGTCTCTGCTCTGAGGTTTAGCTGTAAGACAGAGAAAGCAGCCAATCTCTGACGTCCCTGCGAGAAAATGGTCCCGCCCACCTCAAGCTACCCGAACCCCTATTGGCTCGTAGCTGTTTACATGATTTTTCATATTGACAGGGATGACACTCAGTCCTAAAAGGTGACGTGAAGCTTGGGTGGCGTATTCCGGCCCCACACCGTCATTACAGTGCCCCCCAGGAATGTAAGGTTCCTGTGGGGGGGGGGGGGCGTACCGCTGCTATCCCCAGCTGCTCCCTGGAAGCCTGCAGAAATATTGGTCAAATTTATTCACACCATCAGGAGTCAAATTTTTTAGCTGCTGGACTGTTGACTGCAAAGCTAACAAATGACATAAATTTCAAATAATGTCTGTATAAAGTGCATATTGACATACAGAGACGTTAATCAGAGTGGTAGCTGGATGTAATCAGAGCAGAGACCCAGTAACCATACACTACACTAATCCGATCCAATCCCCGGAAGCCTTGGGACTCGAAGCCACAGAAAAACCTCCTTCAAACATGTTTACGCTGAAAACACCATCAGACTAAACAGAGAAACCATTTGATTAAGATGTTTTTGTATAATAATGATGTTTTATAACAAGAATAATGCTATGAACGAGAGCCATTTTGTGTTAGGATGTGACCGTGAGCGACGGTGAAAGTCAGGACAATTTTTTTCGTCCCTGAAGGTTTTTTTTAATGTTTTCTTTAAGAGGTGAAAAATGGCCGACCCCCCGTGCCTCCACTCCGCTCCCGCTTTGCTCCTCCGGTCCTCTGTGTACGTCAATCCTGGTGAGGCAGCTGAGAGGTGGCACCAGAAGGCAGGAATGCTGGAGTGCAAGAAACATGGGCCTGCAGGGGGCGCCGTGGAGTCACAGCTCTGAGGGGCAGAGAGAGGAGAGGCGAGGCGAGGCAGGTTGGCTGGACGCCATTTCAGCCATTCTGCAAATAACCTAAACCCTTCAAAGCAAATTGTGTGCAATCCAGCCATTTCCCATAACCACATAACCAGAGGGTGTGGCACAGACACATGGACTGCACATGCTGGAATTATGAGGTTACAGTGCCACCTAGAGGGCGACTAACTACAATCAGGATCACATAGTAATGGTCAGGCCTTTTGCAAGGGAGGGGGCACCATTCCAACACCTATAAAGGGGGATACTCATGCAGAGCTGTCGCCCAAACCGCTTTCGTTTGGCCACTTGCTGACAGCTGGCAGTGCTAACTTTTGAATTCACCATCTGAAATTTGGCTTGGGGGGAGGGATTATAAGGGAGTGCTTCCTGGGGCCCACACAACTTTAATTCCCCACTATCTGCTCCTGTGGAGGTGTTGCCGATAAAGGGGCTGAGTTTAAAAAGCAGAGATAAGTCTCTTTAAAACCTATTCTGACCAAGGGGGTGTTCCACAAAGCCGGATCTCGGAGTTAGTTGGGTTTAATTAAGCTAGAAGTCACCGTTGTCCAATAGGAATGCTCCTTACCTAAACTCTTATTGGACGATCATCACTTCTATGCGTAGCTTAAGTTAACCCTAAGCTGATTGAGATATCTTGCTTTGTGGAACACCCCCCCTGGGGTAAGTGGGATGGCATCCAGGTGCTCTGTGGACATCACTGGAGTGGAATCTGCCGGGTATGGAGAGGCAGACCCAGAACCGTCAGCACAGGGAAATTTTCTTCTTCTCCCCACCTGACACTTTTCAGGAAGCCAGCGACAGTGAGTAGCTTCCCCGTATGCAGCAATAACAGTGCTCAGCTAGCATAGCAATTGATGCCATCCACACCAAAAAACAGCAGCATCATGTCAATCAAGGTGCCAGCAAGAAGACAGAGTGCTGGAATGGGCTGAAAACCTGTCAGACAAGCAGTGGGAGCTCTGCCAAACCTCAGGACATTCAGAAAAGCCAACTGCTTCACAGTGATGCCCTTCAGCACGACACTGCTCGAACCCCTACAGCCTTCGGTGATGCCCTTCAGCACGACACTGCTCGAACCCCTACAGCCTTCGGTGATGCCCTTCAGCACGACACTGCTCGAACCCCTACAGCCTTCAGTGATGCCCTTCAGCACGACACTGCTCAAACGCCTACAGCCTTCAGTGATGCCCTTCAGCACGACACTGCTCAAACGTCTACAGCCTTCACCGCACATCCTATGAGCTTCTTATGAATGCTCCCACTAGTGCTCCTGGAGAAGCATGACATCTATTCAACGGTCAGACCTGGAGACCTTCGCTCAACACCATGTTAAGTGACACAGCAAAACCTTGATAGACCACAGACAGATGGTGGACCAGACGGGCTTCCAAAATCAGACATGCTGTCCTGCAGGCCTTTGTGGCAGCAGGAAATGACGACACAAAGGGATAGTGGTCTACACAATACCACAATATGATATGAACATAAGAACATAAGAAATTTACAAACGAGAGGAGGCCATTCAGTCCTTCAAGCTCGTTTGGGGAATATATGCAAGAAAGCCAACGCACTACTGACAGTCAAAGCGATCTCCAGTCCAGCGGTCCCGCCCCAAGTTAACATTTAAGTAACGGAAACCCCCCCTTAATTACCACCACCATTACTCACCAGAGAAAGCCTCAACAGGCTGGCTCGGATTTAGAGCCCTGTCCTCGGGGGGGTCCTCGGCGTTGCATACATCTCCCCCAATTACTGGCCAGGTCTTGGGATGCACACCCTTATCAATGAGTTCCTCAAAACTCCAGGAGCCCACCCTGCACTTCTGAGTGGCCAGTGACCCACTGTTGGGTCCCTCCTCCATCTGCTGCGTCTTTGGTGCTGGGCTGCGGGTGAACCAGGAAAAAAAAAATGGAGAAATTCAGGGTTAGGCAACACATACCTACATCACGCAAAGTGATCCAGGACGACTTACAGCTCTCTGTTTTATTCAATCAATTAATGACTTCATATTAGAAAACACTATGAAGTGCCATTCTAAAACAAAATCAGGACGAGGACATTCATCCATTTGCTTTACCCGCTTGTCCAACGCACGAGTCCAGAGCCTATCCCAGAAAATACAGGCACAAAGCAGGGAATTACCCAGTACAGGGCGCTAACCCATCGCAGAATGTGTGCACTTAGCCTAATTTAAAATACCAAACTCATTTTCACAGGAGCCTCTAGGGGGCGACAAAAGACTGCCAATTTTGTTGTACTGACGCTCTTCAATGAGTTTTGAGTGCTATTTAGATCCTAGATTCCTTACTCTTACTCAAGGGCCTAGTGATGATGTGGGTGAGTGCCCCCCCCTCCCGTACAGTACCAGTTCCGCCCCATACTGACCTAACGGCCATCGGTTCTTGCTGGAACATAGTCTCCTTGTTGTCAGTCCTCCTAGTGACACCACAGACAGACAGGTCCTGCAATGCCACTGGCTTCTGCTCAGGCCAGCCCCACCCTTCACTCGTCACTTCGCCGTCATCCCTGATCTCCTTCAGGTCCTCTTCTGCAAAATATACATCACGTCGTACACGGCCATTTTGACACATGGTGAGGTTACCTTGTTAAAAATCAAGCCAAGCTTAATGTAAGACGGCGCTCCTCGAAGGCTTCACCTTTGGCTTCATGGTCTTCCTCCTCATTCTCATCCAGCATTCCTTTCTCCTCTCTCTGCAGTACATGGAAGAGACTCGCACCTAAGTCTCCCGTTATTCAAGTCAGTTCTGACAATACGGTCGGCCCTCCGTATCCATGGATTTCATGGGAATCAACCAACCGCGGATTGAAAACATGCAAAAATAAAAAAACCAAAAATCCAGGAAGTTTCGAAAAACAAAAATTTGAAATTTGCCAAACCGAGAACGATGCTGAATCCCCATCGATGAAGTGGTACAGGCATGCCCTGTTGTAGCTTGTGTCTGTATTGAACATCTATAGTCATTTTTCCTTAAACAATACAGTATATTTACACAGGATTTACATTGTATCAGGTGTTGTAAGTAATGATTTATAGGATATGGAAGATGTGCGTAGGTTATATGCAAATATTGCATCTTTTTATACAAGGGACTTGAGCATCTACAGATTTTGGTAGCCATGGTGGGGCAGGGTCCTGAACCAATCTCCCATGAATACCGAGGGACGACCAATGTTCTACTGTAATTCTCAGAATGATGCACATCCATCTAAAAAATACAGAACTCAACCATATGACTCAACTTGTCAGTTTTCATTCAAAGTTGAGAACAAAAACACATCATCAGCCGAAGAGTGTAGGAGCAATGAGCTGGGTCATCTGCCCTTTGGTTTCCATGCACCGTATTTTGCTTTGAAGCTGCTGGAATGGCACCTTCACTCAGCGAGAAAGGGTCCTCACCTTACAGTCGCTCTGGTCCGCCTTGCGCGTCCTCCTCATGATTTCCTCGATTCTCTTAAAGGGGACAGCACCGTACATACAGACATCAGTGCCCGATTCTGGGTATCGTGGAGCAGGTTGACCAGCTGGCTGCTTACCTTCCTCCTCTGCATGCGCTCCTGTTGGTTCTTCTGCAGGATCCTCTCTCTCTCTCGCCTCTGTCTCTCCGCTTCCTCCGTGGCTCGGGCCTCTGCCTCTTCACGCTGGTGGATGGCGTTCCCACAATGACTCTCCCAAAACAACCAGTTACATACAACACATGCACAGCCACAACCATGCATTTAACAGGGATTAATAATGACAACCAGAGGCGGAAAGTTGGTTGAAACAAAATCTTGGTCTTGATTTGTACTTTCTGGACCTGAACTTCCCACCTCTGACGACAACCATACACTGGTTAACTCTCCTGAGAAGGCCTGGCTGGGGGTAAGAAAAGGTCCTGTCATACGGTCTAAGGCGTGTGACACACTGATCTGACGCTCACCTCCCTCTGCACCTCCACTCGCCTCTGCAGCTCCTCCGCCTCCAGCCACTGTCTCTGCTCCTCTGCCAGGCGGGTTTGCTCCTCCTCCTCCTTCTTCCTCTCCTCGGCACGGATCCTCTCCTCCTCTAGCCGCCGGGCCCTCTCCTCCTCTGCCAAACGCCTCTCCTGCTCTTTCCTTAGCCTGTTGTGAACCGTGCACCAACCGATATAGTTACCAACGACACCGACAGCGCAGTACGAATGACCACCTGCCCCTGCCATTTTGTCATGGCACCAATTGTCATCATCTGGTGGATAACAGGGTCGTTCAGAAAACACATCCCATAGGATGAGACACGTCTGTAATACTCGCGAGTCCCATGATTCCCAATTCAAGATCTAGAAAACATGCTGTCGCGCATCGACACCCCCTCCCATCCATCTATTCCTGACTCCTCCCATACCCCTCAATTACCGGATGGATCAACAGGAAATGTAAAAATGCATTAATTTGCATTCACCTGAATGCTCCGAGTCCTAGTTGTGACATAACATAACATAATGTCAATGTCTTAAAATATCATTTATATTATTTAAATAGAATATAAATATTTAGACATATATATATTTGTCATTTGCACTATGACCAACATAACAGTAATAACTAATAGACATCAATGGAAAAAATGAATAACATATAACGTCATATAGACCCCACTGTGATTTTCTTCTGAGATTAAATGCTTCCACTACCTGGATTGTTTTTCACTGTACACACAAGCACCAGTTAGCTGGCAAAACACTGCCCCACAGGCGCAGTGGAGTGTACCAAAAGTATATATAAATGTACCAGATCTCACACTTGTGAAGGCTAAACACTAGCAAACAAACAAAAAACAATCAAATCAGCATTTTAACTTTGGAAATAAACATTTTTTTATAATGCTACACTAATTAAAGATGTGGATGTAAAACGGCCCCGCTACAGTAGGCTTAGGCAGTATCTACCTTTTCATACAGTCCGTTTTACCCAAGAATATTCAGATAATCTCACACCCCCCAGTTTCAGAATCACTGACCTGTAAAACGATCCTGGGAAGTTTGAAAAAGACACTTTCAGATTTCAGATTGCTGTGTTCACAAGATGGCGTGTGTACGCGCCTCCCTGCATGCCCTCTGCTGCCACCCATCACTGCCATGCCAGTTTTGGAGTGATTTGTCTCAGATGCACCAAGTGTGGATATTCATTCCCAGTAATAATTTTTTGTGAAGTGGTAAAAAGATCCAAAGATCAGAAAGTAATCATATCAAATAGAGTCATCCTGTTCACAAAGCCAAGCATCTTATCTAAGATACCTTCGCCGTTACTATCAGGTGCTGCCTCATTGTTAGTGCAATTTGCCTGAAAAATTTGATCAGGTCCAGATCTTCAGCCTTACGAGTCTTTCAAATAGACATATCATAGTGACAGGATCAAGTGTCTGAAACTGAGTTACTGGATTAACGATATGCAGCAGCACACCAGTCACAAAAGGATATGTATTCCCCATTCGGGGAATATAACAAATATGTTCCCAATGTCTATAATATACACATATTTTAACATCATCTGAAAAATACTGGATAGCTATTAAGAGACATGTGAAAACCTTTGGAATTTGATTTGACTATAAATCATCTGCCCCTCTGGGCCCGCCACCAGTGTGGTGTGGATTGGGTGTGAGTGGAAGGAGGCCTTTGCATCTAGGTATAGTCAGTCTCACCTCAACGCACAGATTAGTTCTGGAACAAAACTCCTGGAGAGGGGCTGGACTCTATTCCACTCTGGAGGTGCCGGGCTGGTGTGTATGAGAAAACAGCCTCCCAGTTCTGTTCTACTTTGGAGTTCACCCCAGTGACCAGAGGGTCAGCTCACTTTCAATTATAGTCGGGGGATGGGTTCCGTCTGCTGTCTGTGCTTATGCACAGAACATAAATTCAGATTACCTGGCCTTTTTAAAGACCTTGGGTGGGGGGCTGGAAGGCACCCCCTCTGGGGACTCTGTTGTTCTACTGGGGGGCTTTAACACAGTGAAAACAACAGTGAAACCTGATTGGGACAAACATCCTAGGCGGTAGCTCCACAAACACTGTGGTGGACACCAGCAGGGAAGGGAGCCGGCAGGCTGCAGGAGGCCTTCCGAGCTTGGTTAGCTAGTGGCAGGTACCGGCAGGCTGCAGGAGGCCTTCCGAGCTTGGTTAGCTAGTGGCAGGTACCGGCAGGCTGCCGGAGGCCTTCCGAGCTTGGTTAGCTAGTGGCAGGTACCGGCAGGCTGC
>JAODLD010001207.1:0-31432 GCA_026781065.1 Mormyrops boulengeri | reverse complement strand
GTCCTCCTTCAGGTCACAGCTGGAGATTGCAAACACGCGACGTGTCCTTCAAAATATCAGCAAACCTCCCTCGTCGACCCCCAGTCCTTATTGGCATCAACTGAGGCTTGAAAAGTGCAAAGATGTTCCTCAAAACTTGTTCTTCGTTCATTTGACTGGGAATGATTTTCAATTTCCTTCATTGCATCATTTCAGCAAATTGGCCTTTTCAGATTTGTACTCTCCTTGGAAATCCATGTGCACTGAGGGTCTCTTTATACTTGTGGACATGCAGAGTAAGAGCTCGCTGGGAGATCGACTGACTGACGGGAAAAGGCGATGCAATCACTTCGCGCTTTCCCGTCAGTGCGTTTTTTTCTTCGGGGAACTCGCTGGCGCATTAGCTCGGGGGACTGCCGAGGAATCAGGCCAGCTCGCGGCCGTCTCCTGACGTCAGCTGTGATGCGTGATGCTGTTCATTTCAAAGGGCCATAACTGTGCTTCCTGATTTAGCAGGATCTCAAAGAACAATGGGCTGTGATTGCACTGACTCCCAATACGTTTCTTAATGCCACCCACACCAACAGACCCGTTCTGCCCTCCTGCCCTCAGAGGTCCTATAGACAAGCATATAGTCGTCTGTGTCTTGATATGAATTTCCTGTTTTGCAGGCAGCACGTGGGCCTGCCTGTCATTGGCCATTGAGAAGACCTTGTTGGCTGGAGATGATGCTGCTTGTATAACGTGAGCATAGCAGGTGATGCCCAGAAGGCCATAGGTATCGAGATCAAGGCGAGACCCACACATGGTGGCTCCCGCTGACCGTAGAGCAGAAGGCCGGTTACTGGAACCACCCAGGGAGAACAACGTAAACATGCAACTGTAGCTTCCTGTTAAGTGGCTTCTGAAAGCGCTGCTGTGAAACCAGAAAAGTATCATTTTCACTGATACGGTCTAAAAAGGACACTGATCTCTAGAGTCTAAAAATACATTAGAGACGTGTAAAAATAATTTCCATCCTGTCTGCGTGCAGCACAGAAATAAGTCACACACTAAGGAACCTGGGTATGTCGGATACACGGCAGTACAGCGGCACTCTTCATAGAGAGGCTTCTGTGAATGTATCTCCCTGCCATCAATAGCAAAGCACAGCTTCCTGCTTTGGAGATCCAAGGCATTTGAAGAGGCCCTCACAACACATCCATACAACTACCACGCCAATGTACCGCAGAGACGAGAGCAGCAGCTTCTGCTCCTTTGTCACGATTCTTAGAGCGTCCACCCCTTCTAGTGAAGCGAGATGTCATCATCAACAGAATCAGAATTCACTTTACTTGCCAGGTACAACTGCATGCACCACGAGTTTGTTTTGGCAGTATTGGTGCTTACATTCACAGATAACATAGATGAGCGAGAACATAAATTGAGAAAAATAGATAAGGAGAAATAAAATAATAGAATAAAATAGTGCAAGCAGTGAAATATAATTATAAGGATATTAAGGGGAACAGAGGTATATTGAATACTGGATATAAAAATATATGGCGTTCAGTAAATGAAAAAAAAAATCAGCAAAATGAGGGCAGCAAATGGAAAAGTTTTGGCCCGTCCAGGGAAAGTGTTATTCTGAGGGACTTTACTCGTACTTTTACAATCAGCAGCCCAGGCTACATAATAATCAGAGGCTTCAGTGACCCCTTTGAGGGCAGTGATGCTCTCGTCAGTGTGGTAAGATACTTGGGTCGCCAAACTTTTCTCCAGAAGCCTCAGATGTTATAATTCTATATCTGATCCAGCCGTCATGATTGTGTGTCGTGGTGTCAGGGCTGGCGCCCATCCGACCCTGTCCTGCGTCTTCCGTTTTGACTGGCAGGTGGCTGGCCATCCTGTTCCCTCGTCCATTGTCCCTCAGCCCTAGTGTGTTTTCCCAGTTTCCCAGACTGCCCCATACCTCAGTGGGTTGAGCATGTGGCTTGAAAACAATGAACTCTCTGGTCTTGGGTTTGAGGCTGGCCAGGGACCAATCTCACCTGTTTATGTGTATTTTATCGTTTTTGTTTCCTCAGCATGTCCTACTTACTTTGTCTGTGACTGTGATTCTTCCACAGAAGTGTAATACTTTTATATCACTGGGAAATACACTATATTACCAAAAGTATTGGACACCTGTCTTTACACACACATGAACTTTAATGACTAATAACATCCCGCTCTTAAAACATAGGCTTTAATATGGAGTTGGCTCACCCTTTGCAGCTATAACAGCTTCAACTGTTCCGGGAAGGCTGTCCACAAGGTTTAGGAGTGTGTTTATTGGAATTTTTGACATTCTTCCAGGAGAGCATTTGTGAGGTCAGGCACTGATGTTGGACAAGAAGGCCTGGCTTGCAGTCTCCACTCTAATTCATCCGAATGGTTTTGTATTGGGTTGAGGTCAGGGCTCTGTCCAGGCCAGTCAAGTTCCTCCACACCAGACTCACTCATCCATGTCCTTATGGACCTTGCTTTGTGCACTGGTGCGCAGTCATGTTGGAACAGGAAGGGGCTATCTCCAAACTCCACAAAGTTGGGAGCATAAAATTGTCAAAAATGGCTTTGAATGCTGCAGCATTAAGAGTTCCTTTCACTGGAACTAAGAGGCCAAGGCCAACCCCTGAAAAACACCCCCACACCATAATCCCCCCTCCACCAAACTTTACACTTGGCACAATGCAGTCAGGCAAGTACCGTTCTCCTGACAACCATGCATCCATTGGATTGCCAGACAGAAAAGCGTGATTCGTCACTCCAGAGAACACGTCTCCACTGCTCTAGAGTCCAGTGGCGACGTGCTTTACACCACTGCATCCGACTCTTTGCATTGCACTTGGTGATGTAAGGCTTGGATGCAGCTGCTCGGCCATGGAAACCCATTCCATGAAGTTCTCTACACACTGTTCTTGAGCTAATCTGAAGGCCACATGAATTTTGAAGGCCTGTAGCTATTGACTCTGCAGACAGTTGGCGACTTCTGCACACTGTGCGCCTCAGCAAGCCTTGTCCCCACTCTGTTGTTCCCGGTTGCTTCCACTTTTTTACAATACCACTAACAGTTGACCGAGGAATATTTAGTAGCAAGGAAATTTCACGAATGGACTTATTGATGACGCTTGAATTCACTGAGCTCCTGAGAGTGACCCATTCTTTCGCAAATGTTTGTAGAAGCAGTCTGTATGCCTAGGGGCTTGTTATTTCTATACCTGTGGCTATGGAAGGGATTGGAACACTTGAATTCAATGTTTTAGAGGGATGTCCCAATACTTTTCCCAATATAGTGCATCTTGGTTCCATGTTACTTATCTTAGTGTAGTAATTCCCAGTGTTTGATTAGTGTTTCTTATTTTCAGTGTTTGTTCTCTAGTTTTGTGTTCATTAGTATAAGTTACTGCACCTGTTGCCTGTTTTCCCTGTGCTGTTGTTATTGGTTAATTGTCTTATGAGTCGCATCTGCCTCTTCGTTAGCTTGGTTGTCTGTTGTATTTAAGTGCTTCCCCCCCTTCTACTACTTAGTGATTCATTGTTTGAATTATTGGTATGAAACTAGAAACTGTAAACTGTATGGAGTTAAATAGCAAAACTGTTGAAGAGGCCTGGGAAAAAACACATTATTGCAAGTGCAAGAGGACTTCATACGTGTTTCCAGCAAAACTATCCATCCATCTTCCAAACCACTTATCCTCCTGGGTCACAGGGGGCCTATCCCAGAAGCTACGGTCACGAGACAGAGAACAACCCAGGATGGGGGAGCCAGCCCATGGCAGGGCACACTCACACCTACGGGCAATTTAGTAACTCCAATTAGCTTCAGCATGTCTTATGATTGTGGGGGAAACCTGAGGAAACCCCACAATGACATGGGGAGAACATGCAATCTCCACACACCTGTAACCCAGTGGAGACTCAAACCCTAGTCCCAGAGGTGTGATACAACAGTGCTAACCACTGCACCACCATGTCGCCCTCCAGCAAAACTAAATCTAGGAAATGGCAACCAAGGTAGTTTACTACAGAAATTAAGAATATAGTCAGGAGGAAAAGGGCTCTCTTCCAGAAAAGGAAAATAACTAATGATTTTAAAATAAAGCAGGAGTATCTAAATCTACAAGTTGAGTTAAAAATAACATTAGACTCGCCAAGAGGAATGTAGAAAGAAAGATTGCATTGGAGGCTAAGGATGACATTAAAAGTTTCTACCAATACTTTAACTCCAAAAAGGCTCTGAAAGATGAAATCACTAATTTGCAGGATAGTAAGGGCCTTATAATTGAAAATGAAATTGATATAGCAAATGAATTTAATGATTATTAACTTACCACTATTTTGTACAAATACAGCGTCGTCTATGACCAATATATGTATAACTGAGGCTGATGTGGTACAAAGCCTAGCTAAGCTCAAAATAAATAAATCACAGGGCCCTGATGGCATCTTGCCTATAGTTTTAAAGGAGATGAGGTATATTATTATTCCCCCGTCTGTGCCATGCCGCGACACAACACGTGGTCGTATATCCATTATGAAGTTGGTCGCAGAAAACTGACCGAGATTTATAAAAAAGAATTCCTGAGATTTTAGCAAAAAATACATGTAAGTTAAATGTAAAGAAATAGATTTTGTGAGAACTAATCCCAAAAGCTATACTGTGATAACTAGGCTTAGGCAATGTCTGCCTGACTGACATATGATGTCAGTGGTGAAACGTCACAATGGAGGTAGCTCGGTTATCTTGTCAAGGTACTTTAAAATTTTAATGCAGTTCTTGCATAAAATTTTTTGCGCCTATTCACATCCTACCTTCCCTAAGTCACCCGCTCTTTCCTTATTATATTATTTGTAAACATGAAATATTCTAGGTGAAATGCGCAGGGTGAGAAATGGTGGAAAATAGTTAATAACAATATAATGATTAGGAATTATTTATGACAGGAATAGCAGAGAACGGGAGAGATTGCTCTGTAGGTAATTTTTTTTCTTCAATTTTGTGATACAAATAAAGAATGCCCCCCGATTTACTCAGGTAGGTGCAAGCGGGGTAGATTTTAAAATTATTTTTATGTTGGCACTTAGCAGAGACACAGGGTGTGATGTCTGTCAGTGATGGATGATGACATCATCTATTGGCCGAACCCTAGTCACAACCCACTGAACCTGCATCATCTTACATAACTTTCCCTGGTACATTTTCTCTTATGACACTGTAGATATGAGCAAACACTCTACTAATTTGTTATTACATTCTGTTTCTTTATAAGAGACACTGGTGATCATTAAAGAGCCAATGTCTCGTTGGCACCAGAAAGAAGAATCACTGTCTCACTGTGAGAAATGAGTCACCTTCACACTGGCACTGGCAAGAAAAATCACTGTCTCACTACTAGAAACACAAGTCACTGTCTCACTGGCACTGGCAAGAAGAAACACTATCTCACTGGCACTGGCAAGAAGAATCACTGTCTCACTACTAGAAACACAAGTCACCGTCTCACTGGCACTGGCAAGAAGAAACACTATCTCACTGGCACTGGCAAGAAGAATCACTGTCTCACTATTTGAAATACAAGGCACTGTCTCACTGATGCTAGAAGTCTTTCATCTCACACAGAGAGCAGACAATGCAGTTCGGCTGAGCTGCAGTGGCAGGAAACTGTAAGAAATCACAACCCTCTGCAGCAAATTATGTAATGAAAGATCAAAGACTGAAAAACTGACTCTGCTCAGGTTAAGCTCTTCTGAAGGTTTCTTACACAAGCTGTCCATATGCCAGTTTCTACTCTGGCGCACCTCAAAAATTAGCTGGTTTGACAAATAAAACAGAGATCTAGCTGTCACAATTATAGATTGTAAAACCATGTAACTACAATTCTGAAGCCAAGACTACTGACACCAAGGGATAAAGACTAGAGATAAAATTTAACAATGCAGTGAAACAAAACCAGTAAGACAGATATAATACAGTGTAATAGAGTAAAGAGGCTCCCAACTGGAGCTTGAACAAGTGGAAATGCTTATCTTTTTATCTTATTTCTTTTGCTAGGTTGCCTATAAAATCCACAGTTCAGTTAGCAAGGAACATGCATGGCTTTATTCTGACGTGGTGGGATATGCAATGACCACGAGTATCACGCCTTGGTTCCCCCTGCTGAGGCTGTAATCCCCTCAACCCCCCAAAAGGGGTGGCACCAGATTCCTAGAGAGTGATGTCATGAGTGCAGGACTTGGGACTTCGAAGAGCATTCCCTGGGCCTGTGAGAAGGTTATGAGAATTAATCCTGTGGATTCGATCGGTCTGAGAGGTCTGGGTGAAACAGGCCATACCACTCCCAGTTGGCCAAATACTGCAGCTAATCCTGAACTTTCCAAGAAATCAGAAGACGGTTTGGGGTATACGCAGGGGAACCCTCAATGATGTGGGGAACAGATGAGACATCTCTGGATAGCATTGAACTTGTAGCAACCGGTTTTAGGAGGGTTACATGGAATGTTAGATTCAACAGGCTTTCATAGATCAGGATAGTGCATTTGCTCAGTCCCAAATTAGTTGACAATCTGGACCTGGAACCCGGTGAAAAACAAGGTCCAATGGTTCATGAGGACTGAAGCAGCTGGTAGTTTAGAGATATGAGAGCTTGTTGTGGTCAGTGATCACCAGGGGCCTATATCATGAAGCAGAGCTTCTTGCTTAGCCAGATAACTTGTTGGATTTAAGGTTGTCTGGGATACATGAATGTGAACGGAGATAAAGTCCAAAGAAGTCTGGTAAACAAGGCAGCTACACTGAAATTTTGTATAAGATAATAACAGCAGCCGATTATGAGAGCTCCCTCACTGAGGCGCTCACTCTGTAAGGGCTCAGACCTTCTTAGGATCTAAAGTGAACAATGAACATGATTTGGTGATTACGAATTTGCACTTTTCCAGCCTGACCCTGAGTAGTCACTCGAACACCTGACACACCTGCTTGAGGTGCATCTTCTCATCTATAGGCTTTGTCAGTATTTTGTTGAAATAGACAATGACAAACTGATCTTGTCCCTAAAAAAATCATTTCCAAAGGACTGGTAGACAGTATGAGCGGTGAAACGGCCAAGAGACCTTAAAAGTTATGTGATGTGAAACCCTTCCACTCATCGTCCTCTAAATTCTAATTAATTTTAAGGTTGTGTGTACTTTGGAAATCAAGTCTGGAGCATATATTAGCAGTATAAACTTTCAATGTATCGGCTCAAATAGGAGGCGGTTTTTAAGCATAATGACACATACCCATAGAATGCCATCCTTCTCACTCATTCAGAGGTCTGAGTTGGAGGACGAAGTAGAAGGGTGTAGGAACCAGGGGTTTGGCTATAAAGACTTTACAGCTTTAGACCTCTGAGATGAAAATTGGGTAGACATGTCCCCCTTGGGGTGGGAGGGGAGGAGCCACACATCAACTCTATAGCACAGCCATAAGGTCAATGAGAGGGCAGAGTTGCCCATTGTCTGCTAAAGGGGGTAGGGGTAGTCTGTTGGGGGCTATATGGGGTTTATGTATCTGGAGTATTACGCTGAGGATGCCCCCCCCGTCCATCAGCCTCTTAGCTAATAAAGCTGCCAGCACAGACAGCCATACCTTCTCAATTCGACAGGAGAGCTTTACTGGCAATAGGATCAGCACGATAAGATGTGCCGTTATTTATGAAGGGATCCCTTCACCTTCACAAGCTGAGTATTCAAGGTAGCAGTAGCCGACTATAACACAATATACTGTACAAATTCCCCTTCTCCTATTGGCATAGTGCCATCCTGGCTGGACGGCCACATCTGACCCAAAAGCAAAGATTCAATCTACTACAGTCAAGATGAAGAACTCACTGACCTCTCTACGGTGCCATACAGACTAAACCCAATCACCTTCTGCTGTGCCCGATCCTCCTGAGAGTGAGATCACACGCTAGAGAGTACCTCCTTAATTTAGGTAGACCATTGTCTCTTTGGAAGTCAGATAACCTCTGTCGGTAAGCTGTAATGAGGGCAGCGTAAAAAGAGATGGAGACTACTAAGGTGATGATTGCAAGTATGCCATCCCAGTTCTCACTACTGGACCAAGACTAAGTAATTCATCAGTGGCAAGATATGTCAGACTCAATGGAATAAAGAGTTCTATTAATTAAGATTAAGCTTAAAGAGAAACCAACACACAGGAGAGTACTACATGGAAACCCTCTTCTAATGATGAGTACCACCATCAGTATATTACTGTACAGCTTCTCCACATCACCTAAGACTTCACATCTCCTCAGACTGGAGGCTTAATGTGTCTGCTCCATCTTGACTGCATCTTAGGGTGCACTCACACTAGCAAATCTCTACCGTGTCCAGGCACATTTGTCCCCCAAAGTCCAGTTTGTTCAACTAGTGTGATTGCTGGGTACCGTGCCCTGGCCCGCTTGGAGATGTGGCCCAGAGCCCGGTTAGTCAGACTCAGGCACGGTACACATCTAGCGTGATCGCTGGATACTGTGCCCTGGCCCGCTTCGAGATGTGGCCCACAGCCCGGTTAGTCAGACTCAGGCACGGTACACATCTAGCGTGATCGCTGGGTACTGTGCCCTGGCCCACTTCGAGATGTGGCCCTGAGCCCGGTTAGTCAGACTCAGGCACGGTACACATCTAGCGTGATTGCTAACTTTTGCCTAAGTACGGAACACAGACATGACGTCGTTGATGTGACTGACACTCGCATGCACACATGTACACTATACATGGACTGGACCAGGATGGAATGGAGCAGGTAAATTGTAATATTACTGATATTATCTGATAATGTTTTATTATCGGTTATATTCTTTAGTTGTTGTTAATGACTGCTAATTATAATTTTTTTACACTTTTATATTTTTATTAAATATTATATATAGTAATTATAACAACTATTGATTATTATTATTGTTATTATTATTTTTATTATTATTATTATAATACTTCTAGTGTAGAAGCATTCTCGCTCTTATGCAAAGACGACAAATCGCCGTGTTGCATACTATAAGTGGGCTGTGTGACTTCGTGCCCAAAACGACCAAATAAGCCATAAGGACAGTAATCATGAATTCCATTCTGCTGTGTGATAGGGCTTTCCTTCCTACATTTTCTTCAACGCAAAAAGTCGCACGGTGATGACGAGCGTGCTTGGGCCAGGATCGTTATGTGAGCGCAGTCCAGCAGGGGAGTAGGGAGGGGGGGCAATCATGCTTGGGCAAAATACAGGGCAATCAGGCCAATCGTGAGCATGCCCTTAATGGGCTATTCTCATGAACCTGAGAAGTTTTTGAAAAAAAAAATAGTTACAATGAAATACTGTCAGACTTTCCTATTGTGCTACCTTGGTGTGTCTCATAATTATCAGTTATCCTGCCCTGATTGCCCTCATCTGTTGCACCTGTGTTTCAACCTTCATATGCAAAGGCTTAGGCCCTGGCTGGCAAGTCCAGCGTTAGTTGCATTTGTAGGTGTAGAGTGGTGGTCAGTTTAGTGGTTGTGTTGTCATTGCTGGAGGTTGTGTCCATGTCTTCCTTGTAACCTCTATTGTTGTAGTCTACCCCATGTATTGGCCAATAAACCTCCAGAACTCACAAAGTTTGACTTTGAAATGTTTCCATGGACACTATTACTTATACATAATCTAGTCCAATAGGTGTAATATGAAAAAGGCCCAACCTTTAACATGGCCAGAGTAGCCTAGCCTATGTTATATTTAAGACGTTCCATCCAGTTATATTTACAGTACTGCTACAGACGCTATAGCAGGTCTGTTTTGGAACGTTTGTTTTTTTTCCGGTTAATGATCATGATACTGACTGCTCTAGCTCTCTCACACACACAGACAGCAGACACGATTAAAAATACATTCAAACTCAACTAAGAACGCACTTGGTCCACAGACTTTTTGAGTTGCTGATTTTTTTTTTTTTAATTCGGGTGAATATTTAGCTTCAAATTTTATTTTTAGCTCCGAAAAAAATTTGCGAAGTCTGGACCTCAGTGACCTCATAGTTGGCTCTGACCTGGCTTTACATAGCGGTTGTGTTGTGGCGGCGGCGTTGTAATCTCTGTAGCCGTACTCTTCCCCCTGTATTGGCCAATAAACCTCTTGGACTCTCACCTGCTGCCTGCTTTCCCTGCAGTCCGGCCTGGCCGCTTATCACAAATACACTGTTTTTTTTTTGTGTGTAGAGCAATTAACGTCAACTTTTTAGTTATATTAAAATTATTCTATTTGTTACTCTGATTTAATGATTTTTTAAACCATTTTACTCCAAACGGGCGGTCAAAAATCTCATTACACAACCGTTTTGGGATGAAATAACACAAAATTAGATCACATGTTTTTAAAACTTTCAATTGCATTACATGCAACGCACAATAAAGAATTGCTTTGTACGATGCATATTTTTTCGCTGATTTTGTCATTTTTTTCCTCATCCCTACCTCTGTTATGGACTAGCACATAGGAGAGAGCTCGGTATTATTAATTTAAACGCAAAGGTCTGGTTTTCGGCTACAACGTGTGATGCACAGTTAAATGTTGGCAGACACCAAGAGCACCGGTAACAGATATTCATTAGGGGTGAGTTTCATGAAACCTTCTTATCTATCTTTCAACACAGAATTTACGAACGACGCATCATTATGAAGGCTTTGGGAAACCAAGATCTTTACTGGATTTGATGAAATACTTTTATTACAGGAGTAAATTATAATAAAATAAAACTGGTTAACTACCACAGGGGCAAAACTGACAGTTTTATGGTGAAGTTGTATCATTTTGTCTGTCAAAGCAGAGTAAGAGTTTGCAGAAACTAAAATGCAGTTTTCCAGTGCCAGCTACACAGCTCCAGTCACGTGCATCCACCCCGATAATCTCTGTTATCGCTGTGAGAGGCACTGCACTCTGAATTAAATATTTTAAAGACATGATAACTGATTAAGGCATTTGTGTGGGACCCGGGATGGTGCTCTAATAAAATGCAACCCATCAGAGTTCGGAGCCTATCACCAATATTTTCATTTTTTACACAGTCTACGAACCCACTGTATGTACGATCGGTCATGCGAGTCGGTCGAGTGCGATTTTTAATGTTTTTTCCGAAGACCTAATCAACACCTACAAATCCATAAATTAACATTACGTCATTCTGATCATTTGGAATCTTTGATCAGATTATGTGTGACATTTTAATTAGATGCAAGTTAAAACGCTTCTCCAAAGATTTAGTTTTATTATTCTTCATAAGAAGGCATCAATAAACCACGGTCCGTTACGACGCTCATCTGCTGAAATCATCCTTGCGTTTTTGCACGTCAAATGCAGGGTAACGTGCAAGCAACATCGACAGCCCTTCTACTAAATGAAGGAGCCAAATCGACAGCAAAATCGACAGAAAAAATAGGATAATAATGTGAAACGTTCACAAAGCTTATATGAAATGCATCGTTAGGTAATTACATTTTTTCAGATCATAATTACATAATCGCACATCACGCTGGCTGTTTTACGCCTTTGGTAGACTCTTTTCTTTTCTCTGTAGTTTACACTATATGCTGGTCTGGATCCATGCTGTAAATATTGTTAGCGACTAGCGCAGCTGTGGTCTACTGACAAACCAAGGACCTGTGCTTTTATGTTGCGGTATGTTAGAATCAACAGTGCAAATATTTTAATGAAGTATATGACTGTAAACCGGGCCAGCTTCATCCCTCTTTTATTGGATGAACCTTGGCACATGTGGTAGGCCTAAGTAAGGATATGCATAGGCCACGTGATTGAAAGGAAATAAATTCTGCAATAGAAGATTCATTTTATTCCCTGCCTTGTGTCCATAGCTCCCAGGATAGGATGAACAGGACAAGCGGGTACAGGGAGAATATTACACCTCTGGGGCAAAGCCGAAATGTGAAGATGGGAAATGAGGTAAAATTTTGACCACGGGGGTCAAAGAGAAAAAAATATTATCAGTAATTTCACTAACAGTAACAGTTAACACAGCATTAATACGTGGGGTTCAATGGCATAGGAAGGAG
Source organism: Mormyrops boulengeri (assembly GCA_026781065.1). NCBI lineage: Eukaryota > Metazoa > Chordata > Actinopteri > Osteoglossiformes > Mormyridae > Mormyrops > Mormyrops boulengeri. The sequence continues at coordinate 19,357 of JAODLD010001207.1, read as the reverse complement.
TTTGATATTTGTGGTGGATGCAAATTAATAATTTAAATACAAAGGTCTATTTATATGTATGAAGCCAAATTAATTTCCCCAAACCCCGTTCCTGTATACGCCACTGGTGGGGTTAAATTGTGATATAAAAGCAGACAGGAAACCAACGGAGGGAAGTGAACAATTCACTAAAGTGCGATGGTATAAATAAAAGGGTGAAACAAGCTTAAAGAATACTTAAGGCCTGGAGATGACCAGAAAAGAGACGTGCTTAAGATGATCTAACTAGTGACTGTTTAGTAAAACCCACGACGGTGCATAAAAAGCAGAAATGAAAACAGCGGTTTGCACTTTCTTACTAGAAGGCTAAAGTTAATTATAACAAGTGCTGTGTTTACCCACCTAAATATATCTGAATCCAGGATGCAGCAAAATTAAATTAACTAAATTAAATAATAATGGAATATTTTAATACGACTAAACATCCTCTCAACATAGGCCAACGAACTGGATCACAAGACAAATAGTCACAAAGATAAATAGGCCGTCTTTTCCACCGTATTAACACTGTTTCAGAGAATGTTCCACGTTCCACGCAACTCGCGACTACGGAGTTTCAAGTAAGGTGAATATTTACATAAATAAATATAGCCTATTAGGGTATTTAAAATAAAATAGTTTATTTCAAAACCGTCGACAATCAAGCAGAGTCACTGCGTGGTTATTAAGGCCATCATAGATAAATCGTTTAACCAGTCCTTTTCATTGAGGTTAATTTAGGCTACTTCTCCTGAGAGACCAAAAAGATATTTTGTTAATGAGACTAAAAGCAACGATGATAATTATGCAGCAGTTCATCTATAAAAAGATCTCAGCAGAGGAGAGCAGTTTTTAACTTAATTGCCACAAAATGGGTCCCGCGAATTAATTGCACTGTTTAACCTTTGGGATTTGCTGGGCTTAACTTTGGCTGAATATAATACGGGGTATATGGAGATGGTGGCAACTAGGACAGCCATAATGATAACAACCACAACTGATGGGTTAACTCTCCACACGTGCACTTTTTACTAGGCTCCATAAAAAGCACAGATCTGTTACCTTTGCCCGGACCTGTCCCGAAGTGGACACCTTCCTGATGAGTCTTTGCGATGTCTCCTCTTGTTCTCCATCACTGTCGGACGACTCATCGGCCGCGTCTCCCGGGGCTAAACGGTTGCTATCCTGCACGGACAGGGTCGCTGGTGAATGCTGGACGTTCAGAGTGTTGGGTTTCATTTTTGCGGCCATGGGAGATCAGAGAGTGTGGTATCTCGTCCCTCCAAGTCTCCGAGTTTGCTCTGAAAAAAAAAGGGAAGATATTGCCAAATCCCAAATATTGTTTTACTTTCATAACAGATGCAACAGTGTGCATGAAATTCGCATAGCCTATTAATCGTGATTGCCGTGAGAGCGTTTAGAATATAAAAACAATTAAAATGCAAAGGTATCACTGTTATAACTAATATAGACTACGTGAAGAAACCGTTTTCAAAATAAAGAGAACGCACTAAAACGTGTCTCAGAAAAAAAATAAAAATTTAAATGTGTCAAATCCCTTATCAGTGTAAAACACGTATCGTTTTGGATACCCTACCGTGTTTTTTTTATTTGATTGGTTTTGTAAGTCAGTTTCCACCCCACAAAGACCGAATCGTTGACTGAGAGCTATTTCTTGGTTTGTTCAAAACTGCCATTTTTCGGAGACGCACGTCTCGACGCCCTGTTCTCCGGTGAAGCGCACACAGATCACTGCCGTGTATTGATGGATGCACATTGGTATCGGTTCTAGCCTTGAAATGCGCACAAGTGTGCTGCTGCGCTCCAGCGATGCGTACGGCCAGAGAGCCGGCTTCAGCAGATAAACACGGATCGGAGAGCTTCAGCGGATAAACACTGATTGGAGAGCGCCAGCTTCAGCGGATAAAGACGGATCTGAGAGCTCCAGCTTCAGGCTCTATTCGCACACCTCTAGTAAGTCTATCAGTGGGATCCGCAGCTTCAGGTGACACACACAGACTCCCGAGCTTTAGGAGATACGTGCAGACCCACAGCTTCAAGTGATTCATGCAGACCCCCAGTAAGCGCGGACCTCCAGCTTCAGGTGATACGGGCAGGTCTGCGTTACCCGCTATCGGTGCCCAGCAGACAGAAATGCCTCCCGTCCGCATACTTCCACTTTAACAATTTCCGCACAGACATTCAAAATTCTGAAGCGCAACTCTTCAGATGTATTTTAAGGACATGCAAAAGACCACCCGCGCTATAATATTTACCTGTGCCGCCGTCTCCCTCCGAGCTGTACATTAAGCTGTCACGGATTGAAACTGTCATGTATTACACACGGACCGAGAGTCCAGTCCCAGGAGGGGGAGGGTGACTGAGGATGCCAGCACATTCATCCTGATCGACCTTGGCCATACAGCAAGACTGCAACTCTGCGACAAATACTGCCATTATGTCGCCTTCCTACATTTCAAACGCACGTTTCCATCTTGGGGAAAAAAAACAGCACACTGACCTTCGCTTTTATTTCACCGACGTGCCTTAATATCTTACCTGTTCAGTTGCACCCTCGACAGGTGGTCACCTCTAAACACGCCAACTCCAGTCTTACCACGGGAGCGCTGTCATTATAGCGGTATATTTGGCTTTTTGGTTGCATCGTCTGTAACCAGCGCTTCTCTTCCTAAGGCTTCGGGACGCCAACCTGAGCGATGCATGCATATCGTTTTACCGTAATGCCGCACACGTTTGTGCAACAGGGATGGACATAATTCACACTGCTTATGAAATTTCCTTCAGATCTTCCGATCACTTTCATTTCATTCTGTTTCGTTATACTTAGCAGGCGAACAATACACTTCACTTACATGCCACTTATTTAACATGGTGAAGAGCGTCATGGTTTCAGCAACCCCCAGACATTTTGCACAATTGCTTAAGCCTTTTTTTTTTACGTAGTTGCGTACGGGTCAGAATTAATCACAAAGAATTTTGCATAGTAAATTAACCAAAGCACCGCAGTCAATTAATGCAACAATAAACACTTTATTGGCATGAAACTGAAACTAAACTCGCTTGTGTATCATTTAGAGGAAGCTACACCGAGGGTCAAATAGCCCTCAGAAGATCTTAACAGATTTAAAGTAAACGTTTGCTTTGTATTTTGGTTCTTGGCTGCCCCCTGTCGAATTTCTGCGGAAAGACATTTCTTCCGTATAGCGTCCTTCACTCTCCACTTCTATGATTCCGCTTTGTATGAAGGATTATTAATTGTGCCGTATGAATGTTATCATCCAGTATATTGTCCATGCACAGATATATCAGATAAAAGTGTGCAACTGAATAAACCTTTCTTGACGGATCTTTTATATAAATCTTGCATGTGCTCTCTCTCTATATAGCCATCTGAGATCCAGGAAAAAGCGTTTTAATTTGGATTTTTATTTACATAACCAAACGGGAAGCACGGTGCTGTAACTATTAGCACTGTTGCCTCCCACTTCTGGGAAAAGGGTTTGAGTCTCCGCCATGGCTCCATGTGTGTGGAGTTTGCATGTTCTCCTCCTGTCGTAGTGCGGTTTCTTTGGGTACTCTGGTTTCCCCCGCAGTCCAAAAACATGCTGAGGCTGACTGAAGTTGTCAAATTATCCATAGCTGTGAATGGTGTGTGAGTGTGCCCTGTGTTGGGCTGGCACCCCTGGGATAAGCAGAATCAGTAAATGGATGGATGGAGAAATTAAGTGTTGGCACGGTTAAAAGCGTAGCTACACATGTGATTTTATGCTAAAGCCTGTCCTCTTTAAGCGTAGCCCTACACATGTGATTTTATGTTAAAGCCTGTCCTCTTTAAGCGTAGCTATACGTGTGATTTTATGCTAAAGTTTGTCCTCTTTAAGCGTAGCTACACATGTGATTTTATGCAAATGCATCTCCTCTTTAAGCGTAGCTACACATGTGATTTTATGCAAATGCATCTCCTCTTTAAGCGTAGCTACACATGTGATTTTATGCTAATACCTCTCCTCTTTAAGCGTAGCTACACATGTGATTTTATGCTAAAGTTTGTCTTCTATAAGCGTAGCTACACATGTGATTCTATGCTAAAGTTTGTCTTCTATAAGCGTAGCCACACATGTGATTTTATGCTAATGCCTGTCCTCTTTAAGGATCAGCAGCACTTAATTGAACGGCATGGATAGCATGAGAGATATGAGCAAAATCATAATGTGTATCTGAGGAGGATATAACAGAATTAAGACATACGTCTTAGTATTAGTTTATTATAAATTGAATTATCTCAGCTTTTAGCGCAATTAATTGGAAGCTCTCCGGAATGATAATATTATGTTTAATGACAGAAGCAGTTTCACACAGATGCTCATAGAATGTGTGTTACTGGACAGAAGCATTTGGGTGACTGGTGCTAACATATAACACCTTCAACAGCATCACATCCCCCCCCCCCATTAGGCTACTATTTATTGTCTGCCAGGCCAAGCACCCCCCCCTTCTTCTTCCATTTAGACGGCCCAACAAGCTCAATCCAAAAGAGTATTACATCATGTTTGTTAAGCTATGACTGTACACAAAATTCTTACTGGAACAATCAGAAACAATCGGAAAGTAACAAGGTCCCTGTCTAGACCAGCACATTGCCCTCCGTTTAACCGGATTGGCGAAAATTAATGAGAATGTTGTTCTGCGAGCTTATTCATGAGAATAATTCCATTGTATATTTGCTTTGAAGATGATTTCTGCTGTTTACCCACAATTTCCCAAAAGCTATCCACCCTCATACATTTACTTAAATGCAGTGTGTGGTCGGGATGCATGGTTGTTCAGTAGGTGGCGCTGCTGTCCCACGCCTCTAGGAGTAGGGGGTAGGAATCCCAACACCCAACGCTTTTCGTGTCTCCTCCCTGTTTGGCCAGCAGGTGTCGCTGCCCATCCAAGTCCTTTGTGTGTTTCCTCAATTCCCCAGGATGCTGTGCGGCGCTATGGGCTGAGCATGTGGCTACTGACCCATCAGTCGTGTGTTTAAGTCCACCCACCTCTGCTTTTGTATTTAATCGATTTTGTTCCCTTGTGTCTCCTTGGTATTAGTTTTTCTAGTTCCGTGGACCGTCTCTTTCCTTTCCTGCCTGTAGCACACCCTGCGTCCATGATGGAAACCCCCGAGTCCCTGAAGGTTGGGAGGCAGATAGACTTTTCTTTCTCTTTGTTCATTAGGTCTTAGTAATGCCACAGATCATTTGGGAACCGATAAAAAAAAATATGTAGTTGAATCTGTAGTGTGATTTTGTCACCAAGCGAATTGTTATGGAACTGACCCACCTGATTTTCTGCCGGCCCACCCACGCTGAGATCTCTGGTTCCGCTGTTTACACACACATTCCAAAAAACACATGCAGTTACATCAAATTTTGGTCTCTAAATTGTATGCACTCCCTATAATGGATTGTCATCTTGTCCAGGGTCTCCCCTGCTACAGGCTCACCATGACCCTGTACTGTGTTAAAACTCATGAAAGATAGATGGATAGCTGGGTGAACAGCAGTAATATTAGGGGAAAAAACTTAACTTTTAATGGTCTATTTTCCACTAGACTACATGTAGACATTTAGAAGGAATCTTGAATCCCTTTCCAGCAAACAAAACCTCATGACTCATTCTGACTGCTGTTGTTTTAACAGAGATCAAGGTGTTACATTACCCTATGAAATGTATTAGGTTCAGCTGCATGTTCTGTTTTTCGACAGGATTTTAATTTAGATTTTTTACTTACATAAATTAAGTGCTGGGATTGTAAAAAGCATAGCTCTGCGCATGTGATTTCCTGTTAAATCCTGACCTTTTTCAAGAACAGCAGGACTTAACAGCGTCAAGTTTACCACGTACAGTTTCACAAACTGAAGAAAAATGAAGTGTTTTAATCTCAAACAAAACAACAGTTCTAGCTACAAGGACATACACAAATATTTCCAAACACTTTTTATCTGATGTGTTCAACCAGAGGGCTGCCAGTTTGGGGCCCAGACAGGACGCTGCTATTGAACTTCACAGAAAATGCAACACACGTTGAATTTGTATAAAATGAACGTTTCTAGTTGTCCTACTAATAGATTCTGCGACATAAAAGTAGCAGGGAATTCTGCGCCGGTGAGCGCAGAGGGTTTCATTTCATATACATACACCCATCCTTCAAAACCATGTTCTGCTCTGACCTCAAGGGGGTCAATACAAGGGATATGAACAGCTAATTAAAAAGGGGTCTGTGCAGAAGCTATAAACACAGAAATGCCTCCGACCTGTGAAAGCTGTAAGGATGCAGTGGGCATTTTAGCTCAGTATGAAGCCTGTATGTGATGCAACCTGCAGTTCTGCTAAAAGCCTCCATGTTGTGCACCTGACCTGAGTGCCGCTCTTCCTCTAGTCTTTCAAAAGACACACCGCTGTCATTTGGGTCACAGCTCACCCCCTGCTGGCAGCTCCACTCTGTGCCTTAACCCCGGCAGTTAACCAAGAGGCCAAATCTGCTCTTTATAGCCAAAGAAGGTGGCTTGGTATTAAACTGGAAACAAAGAAGGACATGCAGCACTGGCGTTTTCTGGCCTCCAGCATGGATGCAGTGAATGCAGTTAATTCTCCTCTTCAGATTAGCCCGCTGCTGGGTAAACATCATTAGACGCATGAATTGGGGTCTTTCATTTGTGTTTATTTACTGAAAGCCATGACAAGTGGCTGTGAGTGCCGAGTAGGGGTCTGCTGAGTGATGCGGGGCTGTGCTGCAGTGAGAGCAGTGCGTTCACCGTGGGAATGAGCGGTTCTAGCAGAGACAGGAGTGGGGAATATGAGCGGCCGAGGCTGCACACTCAGCGCAGTGCGGCTGGCTGTCTGTGTGTCCTGCGTGGCCTTTTTAATGTCGTGCTCTTACAGGAACATGCATTAATGACAATTCTTTCATTTTTCCCTTTTGCTCCGTGTCTAGAACCATTTGGTAACGTAATGGATAGCCACACACTCCTGTCAAGAGCAAAAGGGGTAACTATGTTAAAAGGCGCTATATAAAAATTAATAACATTGAATTGCATAATTCATCCCCCTTAAGACAGACATACATAATACTATACGGTAATCGAGGAAATGGGGAAGCAGATCGTCTTCGTTCCCTAGAGGTGACTGTCAAAGGACCATGTGGTCCGAAATCGGGAATGTGGAAGCCACATAATTCTCATTTCAACAGCAATTTGCCGTCGAATAAAATGAATAGAGTAATAGGACATTAATGCTTTTTAAAACTGAGTGGATAAAATTTCATGTGATGCTGCCAAGGATGAGGGTTCAAATCTCACCCCTGCTCTATGTGTGTGTGTGTGTGGCGGGGGGGCATGTATGTATTACATTGTGGGGACATTTGGTCCTTGCGATGTGATAAAAACTGGTTATTTTGATGTTGTGGGAATCACCTTTTTGGTCCCCACATGGTGGAATTCAATGTTAGACAGATCTGCAACTGCAGTCAAGGAACTAAAAATGCGAAAAGACTTCTATTTTGTTTGGTTACATATGGTTAAGGTTAGGGCTGGGTAGGGTTTAAGGTTAACATAGTTGGAATTAGTGTGTTGCCCATAGAAATGAATGGACGGTCCCCACACAGATATGAGTAGAAACATGTGTGTGTGAGTGTCTGTGTGTGTCTGTGTCGGTCTGAGTGGTCACGCATATATTACATTGTGCTGCTCTAGAGTAAATTTCAAATGTATTAGTTCAAATACTAAATATATAAAGTATAGCCTTAAGGTAGGGTTTGCATTTTGTATATTTAGCTGATGCTTTTATAGAAAACAAAGTACAGTTCAGACGGCGGGGTCAGCCGGTCCCTGGGGCCACAGGGGTTAGGGGCCCCGCTCAGGGGCCCAACAGTGACATCTAATGACTCATTTATTTAATAGCATCAGATCATCACAGCCGATGACCTGATTGGTTAATTACATGCCTTTAATTACTAACACGGAGTGTAAGTGTAGCTGCCATAATAACAGCATTAGCTAATTAAAAGCACAGTAGGATTTAACATGCAGGAAGCACAAGTTGAGGCTTGTTAGTCTGTACATTAATTATTTTGACCGCTGTACATAAGATAAGGATTCTGCTGGGTAAACAAACAAAAGCTCATTTCAGATGAACCCTATTCCGAATCAAGCTTATATTAATTTATGTGGCACTTATTTAAAAACAGCTTGTCCAGTCAGAAAATTAAATGTGATTTCAATGTGTGGCGGAGCATGCCACATTATTTTTAAATCAGTGGGCAGCACAGTGCTCGGCCTCTGGGTGATTTCGGCTCTGAATGTGTAATCATTTATAATTCTCCAGAAAAAAACAAGGCGAACCAAGTGCAGAACATGACTGTTCCTGCCCACAAATAAATCACGTACAGTATTGCTGCAAATTTAAAAATGTGAACATAAACCACAGTGATTTAAAGTCAGTGAGATTAGTTGTTTAATGTGATGATGGTACAACTGGACAGGGACCATTTCTGCTTACAAAAGCTTCACCTGGTAGACTTGAATGCTGCTTGAATGCTGTGTAAGTAATATGAATTAAACCGTTGGTATGTTAAAAGCAAGAGGAATACTGATAATCCTTAAATGAGCTTCTATAACATAATTCCTGCAAATATTCAAATCCTGGTAATTTTATGACTGTCTGACAGTCTCTGTCTGACAGTCTCTGTCTGACAGTCTCTTGCACTTTCTGGTAAAAACAAAATTTTATTTTTAAAGGCTGCATCCAGGAATTGGTCTAGTTGGACTGGTGAGCGGAATCGTGTGACTGGGGTAATGGGAGCTTATTTGGCATACAGGTTTAACAAACAAACAAACATCCATCCATCCATCCATCCATGCATGCTGGGTCAGTAATTGCACACAGGTGGCCAAATGGGTGTGTCACGTGACTGCCCCACCCTGAAATTCAGCAATCATCATTCTACTCATACATCCAGCTGGGGGGAGAGTTGCACCAGTTCCCACGAACGGATGAGCTGAGGCCAGGGGAGAGAGGATCGTGTCAAAGCTATCAGCTTGCTGCGCTTCTGCCGTGTTTCATAAGAATTTTCTTGGGAAAACAGTAAATAGCATCTATAGCATCACTCAAAAGCCTGTGACAAAGTGATGTTCCCAACCGGGCTTCAGGATGTGTCGCCAGCAGCCTTCACTGGCTAAACAGGATAGAATCATACTGCCATCCAGCAGACAGACTCTCTGTCCATCTCCTGCCTCATGCTGAGAGGATAAAGATAGCCTGCCTGGCTGTTCTCCTACTCGCCCACTTCCTCTTTCCTGTCTCAGCGTGATGCCCAATCAGATTCAGTTGGCTGACAAACAAGCCTCAGTTAAAGTCATCAGGAAGAATGACAGCTCTGTTTGATGACAGGATGCAGCGTGAGGTGACTGATGGTCACTGAACATGCCACCAAAACTGAGGAGGGGACAGCTGAGTGCTGTGGCATGGATATGCGGCCAGGTACGGTAGCGCTGGGGGCTCCTGGGTAATCACCATGGCTGTGTGAGATGGAGGGGCAGTGGATGTCCTGGGGGAGGACCAGTGGACAAGCCGCTTCTCATACCTGTAACTGATTATTAGCTAGTAAGTGCAGTTTGTCCTCTGTTACAGTGTTTCTCAACCCGGTCTTCCAGGACCCCCCAGACAGTCCACGTTTTTGAGAGCTGGGAGGGAGCAAGAACGTGGACTGTCTGGTAGGGAGCAAAAACGTGGACTGTCTGGTAAGGAGCTGGGATGGAGCAAAATTGTGGATGGTCTGGTAGGGAGCAGGGAGGGAGCAAAAACATAGACTGCCTGGTAGGGTGCAAAAACGTGGTCTGTCTGGTAGGGCACTGAGAGGGAGCAAAAATGTAGACTGTCTGGTAAGGAGCAAAAACGTGGACTGTCTAGTAAGGAGCTGGGTGGGAGCAAAATTGTGGATGGTCTGGTAGGGAGCTGGGAGGGAGTAAAAACGTGGTCTGTCTGGGGGTCCCTGAGGACTGGATTGGCTCTATTGGAGCCAAACTCCATATTAAATGTTTGCTCTTATTGTGTGTTGAGCATCCCAGAAGATGCACATCTTTCAGTTAACTTACAAATAAACATTAGGCCATATTTCCTGAGCCCACGCTCTGGACTGGCGGAGCTGTTGCCTGATAGATGGATGGATGGATGGATGCAGGGGCATTGCGCAAATCACACAGAAGACATAAAAGTACACATATGCATATATTAATGCTCTTGAAACTATTACACATTCAAACATGTCCAGATAACCTTGTTCACTGCCACTGGGATGTGAGTCGTGAATGTCATGACATGTCCCCTGGGAATTATGAGGGATGGGGGAGGGAATTAAGAGATGTGATCTGACGCAGGAAGCTTGGCTATTGGCCAGATTACCCTGACTGCAAGTTTACTGTAAGTATTCACAGTCACGAAGGCTTGTTAGTGGTTTATCATGGGTGTAACGGTAACAGTTTTCTCACGCTTCAGTATGTGTCATGGCTTTTGGACCACGGTAACAGTTTTGGTATCTTTAAATTTAAGAAGACAATAACAACACATAAAACTTTAACCAAACAATGAAATCTTTATTTTTCTATATAACAAGTCTCCATTCAGAAAATTGGCAGCATGACTAACTTGGCGTAGGTTATGTCTCTAACTATATAGAGTCAAAGAGAGAAAAGTATTGAAATTAAAAGTGCTTGTTAATTTTGATAATCTGTAGGTGTTTTGTCCATTCTATTTTAAATTAACAGTGCACCTAGTGTATGTACAGTCTCTGTGCAGGCGATATAAAATTAAGTTTTGGAAGAATCCAAATTATCTTTATCTTTATAAAGAAAAATTATTTTATTTGACAAGAACATACATGAAGTACATCACTGCTAACGAGCAGCCACAGACAATGGCAGCACAGTAATTGTAGATAGATAATCAACACAGTGGAAACCACTTACAGTGATCATGGTTATAGCGACCAATCGCTTATATGGATCAAAAAGCTTGGGGCAGAATCATTCCCGTACAGCCTGAATTGAACAGCCTTAATTGAATATTATGTACAGTACTGCACTGTATTATAGCATATTTGAATTATACACTGTTCAGCAATTTAATTTGTACAGTACTGTAATTTGAAAAGCGTTTCAAACAGCTGTACTGTGTTTTGAAATCGTCAATAAAATTAAGTAAATAGCTACGCTTCCCATTTCATTACCTTGTATTCATGTAATAAATATACAAATGTCAATTAGATGTTAGGGACATAAAGAAAAATATTTTTTTTTTATAATCATCATCTGTTTATAGTGATCAATTTCACCCAGGCAGACATGATCACTATAAGTGGGTTCCACTGTATTACAAACTCCACAACCCAAGAGAGTGCAGAATGTTTTTGATGTAGCAGACCTCCACATAAAGGGGGCAAAAAAATGTATTGTAGTGAGTGGTCAAGTCATTTTAAATGAAATATTTTCTTAGTCTTGTATTTTGTTTGGTTACTTACGGTTAAGTTCAGGGCAGGGTAGGGGTTAAGGTCATCATTGCTGGGATTAGGGTTTTGCCCATAGAAATTAATTGATGTGTGTGTGTCTGTGTGTGTGTTTCTGTCTCTGTGTGTGTGCGCGTCTGTCTCTCTGTTTGTGTGCGTGTGTGTGTGCGTGTGTCTGTCTCCTGTGTCTGTGTGTGTCTGGGTATGTGCGTGTGTGTGTAACTGTGTGTGTGTGTGTGTGTCTGTCTCTCTGTATGTGTGTGTTTGTGTGTGTGTCTGTCTCGCTGTGTCTGTGTGTGTGCATATGTGTGTATCTGCGTGTGTGTGTGTGTCTGTGTGTGTATCTGCGCATGTGTGTGTCTCAGGTGAGGAGAGAGGAGGTGGCCACTTGACTGAAATTCACTGTGACAGACCGATTTAAGCAGCGAGTGCCGAGTGCCTGTGATTTAGTATTTTTAGTGTCCTTTGTATCACACCTGATCTCCACCTCCCTCCTCATCATGCACATGGAGATTCTCTTTCAATTGTACGATTATTTGAGAGGAGGCGACTGCAGCAGTCAAAGGCAAAACCAACCTAAATTAAGGAATTTTGCTCAGTGTTTCCAGTGCCTGTGTACTGACCAGAGGGTACATCCTCGCATCCACCCGAGGGGAGCCTGAAGTCTGGCCCAGGAAGCAGGCTTGTGCAGCACAGCTTTTAAAATATAAATATAATACTAATATTTTAAATTAATACATTTTGTTGAGTTGAGCATATTTTGCAAAGAGCAAGTTTTGTTAAGATATAGAGAATTTAATTGTTTCTAATCCCCATGTATCAATGTAAAATATAAACAAAACTCATAACTTACAGCTTAATTACTCATAAGTTATAAGCAGCAGATAGAAGCAGAGCCTGCAGGTGTGAACGCTGGTCACCGGCCTGCCGTGTGGGTTCAGGGCACGCCCACGCGGCGCTCACAGCGTCCCTCCCACCAGCGCGTGACTCAGCTTGCATCCGTCACTCTTTCATGCTGCTGCGCCCACTTACACCTACTGCTGAGTGTCTGGGCCATGAAGGATGGGCGAGTGAGGAGGCAGCTGCTCGGGGAAGAGGAGCATTGTGGGAAATATGGCAGAGCTGGAGATAAAGTGCCGCGACCTGCCACACCTCAGCTATGCGTGCTTTTAAAGGCTGGAGGAGCATACAGCCATGTGACCCTAAGAATTTAAGGATATGACCACGTCAATCTAAGGTACACAGGAAACGACCACATAAGCTTAAGATACAAAGGATATGCCGACATTATTCTAAGGTATAAAGGATACTGCCACGTAAATTTGAGGTATAAAGGATACGATCACGTGTACCTAAGGTATAACCGTATAAAGAATACGGTCATGGGAATCGAAAGTATAAAGGATATGGTCATGTGAATCTAAGGTATAAAGGATATGGTCATGTGAATCTAAAGTATAAAAGTATAAAGGATATGGTCATATGAATCTATGGTGTAAAGGAAAACTTTCTGACAGTCGATGTCAGAGATTGATAGATAGGAAACATCTCATTGAGGTTATTTCAGCCAAAGGGGGAAATACTAGCTATCAGGGCACAGGGTGTATTAATTGTTTCCTCAGTAAGAATTGGCATCTCAGTTATTTGTCTTTGTTCCTTGTTTTTGCATAGGTGATGCAATTACATCAGCTTTATCAGAGATATAATTTGAAAGAAGAATTAATACTGATATGTTGATATTTCTTAATAAAGAATTAAATATTTAATGGGGTGTCCTAATTTTTTCATATGACTGTACGTATGATAAGAAACACGCTCACTAACTGATATGAGATGCATTCTTTCAGTCGTATATGACACCACACTCACTCATTCACTTATATGTGATACCAAAGACACCGATTCATTCAGATGTGATACCTGTTCATTTTCTGCACCTGTCCAGAACCTATCCCAGAAGCTACAGGTGAAAGGCAGGGAACAACCAGGACAGGTGCCAGCCCATCACAGGGCACACTCACACCCACTCACACACATTTGGTAACTCCAATTCAACTTACTGTAGCATGCTTTTGGACTATTGGGGGAAACCAAAGTGCCTGGAGAAAACCTCCCACCAACACAGGAAGAACATTCAAATTCCACACACAGAGCCATGGCAGAGACTCAAACCCTGGTCCCACAGGTGTGAGGCAACAGTGCTAATCACTGCGCCCCACATATGTTGTTGAACACTCATTCACTAATATATGATCTACTCATGTATATTATCAAACGCACATCTTCGCTCGTGGCTTGGTGGTGCGGCCCTTAGCACTGATGCCTCCTGCCTCTGGGACCTGGGTTTGAGAATCCCCCATGGCTTGTGTGCTCTTCCCGTGTTTTCATGGAGAGGTTAATCGGAGTTCCTGAATTATTTGTAGGACTGAGGAGTGTGTCCTGTGATGGATTTCCGTCTGTCATTCACTCACATATGACACCACACACTTGTTTACTCATATGTGACACCAAATGCACACATATGATACCACACATAATCATTTACAGAAGATTGAACATTCTAGAGGAAATGTTTCCAGTATGGTCAATGTCAACTTCACACCTTAGAGTGAATAATAACAGTTATTCACGCACATGACACCAAACATATTTGGTCCCTGAGGCATGACACCAAAAACAATTTAGGGCCTGTATATGATCACATATAGACTTCTTTACTCATATGACCACAAACATACCATTTCACCTATCTAACATACACTACTATCCGTAATTATAAGAAACAGTCTTTCACCAATATGTGATTATATGTGTTTTCGTGCCAAACAGCCATCAATTAAAAGTCAGGATCGTCGTCGATTATAAAGTTTGCATGATCGTCCTTCATGTGAATTGGAATAAAGGCGGGAGTGAGTTGCGTGCGTCGCTTTAACTTCAGCGTGACTACGGAGAATGGGGAAGGTTATCAGCGCGGAGAGCGGGCGAAGCCGGTCTCCCTGCGGTCCGAAGAGGGGCGCCGCGACCTTGGCTAAACTGCACGCTGTGAATGAAATTCCAGGTTTTTCGATCGCATCGATCTCAAGTATTTCCTAGCCCCGCTGAAATGACAGCCTTTGTGATTCACAGACCCGATGAATACAGCGGACTCTCTTGACGTCAGAAGTGAGAATGAGCGCCGCGTCCAATTGGGCTAGAATAGGACTGGGAAGCTGGTACTGGAGAAACTGCGATCGTCGCTGGAGATGCATGTAAAAGGAGGAATAACGCGCCGAACGCTACGGACTCCCTCAAAACTGCACCGAAAAATATAAGGAACTGGTAAAAAAAAAATTTTCCACGACCCTTTCTTAGACCCCCGCCCCGTCTGTGCCGCCAGTTTCTGCTTCTCCGTCTGGCTGTCACGGAATGCTCTGAGATTAAACGTAAAAAGGCACCATCTCAACGGCAATTATGGAATTAAGAGAGTGCATGGGATGAAACGCACGGCAAGTCCGGTTAGTCTTAAAATGTATATTTATTAGTATTTATCTATTTAAATTATTGCACTAATTCAAGGGACAGGTATTGTGAGTCCTCGTGGCGGGATTGCACCATTTTTGCTTCACTTTATGACCTTTGCAGTTCTTTATAGCTGCGGATACAATTTGTATCAGAGCCGGGGAGCATCTTGGGGAATGACTCGCATGTTTAATGTTTGCTGGGGTCTGTACCGCTACCCGTGCATGTTGCCGGTTTTGCTATATAGCTCCCTTGCGAAAATAAAGCCGTATTCCCACACATAGGAAATATGTCCGTAAAGCCCTACGCTCTTTTTTTTTTTACTGCTTCCAAAAATAGCTTGTCGAGCGGCGTGATGTCAACAGTCCCAATGTGAGGGATATTCTCGCTTCAGTTTAACCCTTTATTGTCGCCATGGAGGTGCGCTTAAGTAGTTCATCAAAACGCACGGAGGGGCTGATCGACGTGTGGTGGAAATATTCGCTTTTATTTTTGCAACCGTAAAAAAAATGCCGATTCAGTTGACCTTCGTGTTGGAAGTATGAAGTGTGTATATATAGGCGAATCTTGTCCCAGTTAAGGTCCTTTTTTAAACAAACGGACCAATCTGATGTGGTTTAAGGTTATGCGAGTGTGTAGTAGAAATCTGATTTAGATTAGGGGTGTGGGTATTCCGTTCAAGTTTTAATGAGTATCACTCACACCATCTCCTTCTCATTCCAACACCCGCACCCCCTCTCTCCCAGCTATGATTCACTCACTTGCCGCAGCAATGAGCAACCAAGTCCAAAACAACTCTTTCCTGAACTCCTTAACCTGGAATTTTCTGGATGGGAGGAACTCGTCGCCGGTGAGGAGCTCCGACGTGCGCCCGGTGCCGGTGAACCCGTGGGACATCGCGCTCTGTGTGACGGGGACAATCATCTCTTGTGAAAACGCAATAGTGATCGCCATCATTTTTTACACGCCCACCCTCAGGGCACCCGCCTTCATCCTGATAGGAAGCCTCGCCTTCGCGGATCTGCTGGCGGGACTCGGACTCATACTCAATTTTATTTTCACCTATATGCTGAACACGAAATTCGTAACCCTGATTTCCGCTGGACTGCTGATCGCCGCCTTTTCCGCCTCGGTACTGAACATCCTTGCGATCACGGTGGACAGGTACCTCTCCCTATACAACGCGCTCACCTACCATACGGAGAGGACGGTGACTTTCACTTATGTCGTTCTTGTCCTCATTTGGTCGATCTGCATCGCGCTGGGTTTACTGCCCGTTTTAGGATGGAACTGCTTGAAAGACGAGTCCTCCTGCAGCATCTGTCGCCCGGTGACGAAAAACAACGCCGCCCTGCTGGCGGTCTCCTTCCTGCTAATCTTCGCGTTAATGATGCAGCTTTACCTGCAGATTTGTAAGATCGCCTTCAGGCACGCACAGCAGATCGCGGTGCAGCACCAATTCATGGCCACCTCCCACGCCTCCTCCACCACTAAAGGTGTATCCACGCTCTCCATCATTTTGGGCACCTTTGCGCTCTGCTGGATCCCATTCGCCATGTATTCCCTGGTGGCCGACTCAAGATACCCGATGATCTACACATACGCCACAGTCCTGCCGGCCACTTGTAATTCAGTCATAAACCCCATAATTTACGCCTTCAGGAACCCTGATATTCAGAAATCTCTGTGGCTTGCCTGCTGTGGATGCGTCCCATCTAACTTTTCTTTGCGGCCACGGGCGTCAAGTGATGTATAGTAATTAATATTTTAGACTTTTTTTCTAGTGTTATTTTCATAACTCCGTAGATCCGTCAAAACCTCTTCATGAGTTCAGATGATACAAACTATGCATTGACATGTTGCATTTACCTAGCTACTGTGCAGTATTGCATTGCGCGCATATCTACGCGGCATGTCAGGGCGGTGTATGTACCTAAGCCTGCTCCGTGTAGAAGCCCGACATGGATCTGGGCGATGCTTTAAAACTAATACCACTGAACATCAGTGTATGTAAAACGAGGAAACGCATCGACGTTGGCGGTAGAGAAACGCAGCTCGGTTTGCCCCTCGTTCTCGGCAACGTGGGTTTGTTAACCCCGTTAGAATAGGATATTTGCGCATCCATGTTTCATGCCAAAGAAGCGAGTCCCGGCTTTTCATTTTTCCGGCTCTCCGGGCTATCGAGCAGCCGAAGTAAACGATTCCAATATTAAAACATCTCTTAAACCTTTTCAAATTGTAAATGTCATCGCCCACGTTTACGTATCAACGAAAATGCCGCCTGTGTCCACACCATATAAGTGATGCATAGCAAAGACGCAGGGTTTAGCATGGTCACTTTGTGCTGGTAAACGAGGCGGTTTTTCCGCCGAGTCATTTCAGCACCGCGGACAGAGACATCGGCTCGTAAAAGTCACACGCAGGCTTGTGCGATTTAGGATTTTCAGTCGCCGCAAATAATACATAACAATTGGCCTACTGCAATATGTAGACCGATTAAGGTTTTTGGGCATCATGTATGTGCGTCATTTTCCTGGTGACCGCGTTATTCTCGTAGGCGTTTGCGTCGAAGTCACATCAAATCGCTTAGTGGGGACCCTTTCCTTACCCGGTGTGGCGATCGACGATCATTCACGTGTAAGATATCCCATTACAGATCTTCCGATCGGGAATTAGGGCAGGACTATTGGTTTTCCTAGGAATAAAGAGACGGTAAATGCGGTTTTAAATATGCGTTCAATCAGGCGTGACTCTTGGCTTTTTAACGCAAATTCCCTCCGTCCATTCCTAGTCGGTTTGGTTTTTGATCTTGGTGCTGTATAGTAAGCATTTATTTTCACATCAGGGGCGTTTTAGGAGGATCAAGCAATATTCGTATAATACAGCAAATTCTGCGTCTGTGCCTGGGAGAGCCGAAGAGCTCGTCATTTAACCGAATCTTTCCGTCGCAGTATAAATCAGTATTCTGCAAAACATCCACAAGCGAAAGTAACGAAAATAAAGTGAAATGTAGAATTTCAAAATTCCACGCAAATCGTTTTTCGGAATTATATTTCCTAATACAAGGAATATGTCCCTTGACATTGTGAATTAATGTTTTGTTTCGCTGTTTTGCCAGTGCAATACCTATTGGTATAGACGCGTTGACAAAGCAGTTGATAACGTAATTCTTCTACCTGTACCTGGTGGAACTGTGTTCTGTTCAACTGTAAAGTGTAAGAGAAATAAATAAAAAGAAAAACATTGGCCTGATTGCACAAATGATAAGGAATATAGCCTATAGAATATAGAAATCTTAAATGTCACAGCCTAGCCAGGTTTGTCATTAATTCAGCATTTTCATTGTTTTTTGTACTAGAGCGCCATTTTTGAGAGTGTGATTATAGTTGATTTTACGAAAAAATTAAATAAGATGGATAAACATTGTGGCTAACAGAAAACATGCTTGTATACCTGTGAACATTTAAAGGTGTTTTACGATACTCTTTTATTTTGAAAGGGACATTTATAATGAGTATGCACGTGATTAGTTGTCGTTCCATCCGAATACAGTCCTTTAGTATGACGTTATTATTATTATTATTATTATTATTATTATTATTATTATTATTATTATTATTATTATTATAATAAGAGTCGATATAGACTCTTGGCGTCCATGTATGGGCGTCTGTCCTGAATGTCCTGTCTTCTGTCTGGACCTTCAAGAACCAACACTTATTGTATTGCCTACAAACTTGGTATGTGTGTAAAATGTTCTTAGGTGTCATGCAATAATTTGTAATATATAATTGTGAGGATGGTAAAACATAGGAGAATATCCTAGTCTGTTAATGAAAATAACACATGGCTATTTAATGTGGTTCATATACATTAAATAGTAGCACAATGATGCTTAAATGTTCTACAAAGAATATTTCCTCGTAGGTCAGGATGTTATATCCTTTAACAAATACGTGATCAGATCCTAGAGATTTATTGCAGGTTTTATATTACCATGTTCACCTTTACAGATGCGAAAAGATGAAACGATAATTGTAATTTACAACATATTTTAACAGAAAAGGAGGAAAAGATTGATCAAATGTATTTATTTTTTAAAGAAAGGTATCAGATGACTAACCACTTAAAATAGAACAAATGACAACGGGGGAGCAGGGAGGGGGTGGGGGAAAGGTTAAGGCCGATGGGATTGTGAATGCTAATTATAGAGTTAGTTTGGTGATGTTGGGGTGACACCGCTGTGTTAACCAGGAGCCCCTCGTCTAGCTCCACAAAAGAGAA
>JAODLD010001192.1:0-31473 GCA_026781065.1 Mormyrops boulengeri | reverse complement strand
TGATTAATCTAAATTAATCCACAGCAACCCTGTGATTAATCTGATTAAAAATTTTAATCGTTTGACAGCACTAATATTTAAACTATATAAATATTTAAACAAATAAATAATATGCATGACATTTTCAGACATGGCCATTGAAACATATACAAAGGACTATAAGTAACTAACTAATTGGTGGGGAAAGATTCTGTAAATTGACCAATCTGATGCATAATAAATGAATAAGTATACTTTAAGATCTACATATCACAAGGACTCATAGCATTTAGGTAAAAACACATTTATTAACTCTTACATTTCCTGATGATCTATCCAGTACTTCTAGAAATTATACAAATTGGCGAGTGTGTGAGGAGTATGGATTAGATGTCCAGGGAAAACAATGCTGTCATTTCTGACAGTACCAAATCTAGTTATAAATGAATTGGGTGGGCAACAGGGGTAGAAAAAACTGGAACCACAACCTGTGGCAATGTGGTTACAATCAGGCCACAGGAGGAAAAATGCTATGAATTATTGATTTGCTTTCAGTTCTCCAGTAAAATGTGCACTTCAGCCAATAAAATATATGCAAATGGTTTCATAGGTGGTTTCCTCCAACCTTCAACCCGTGTGAGAGGGAGATGATATTAAAAGAGTCCGATACATCGCAGAGACAAATATTCACTGAGGCTAGATGAGTTCATCAATGCATTCCACCCTAACATAGAGGTAGCCAATGTGACAACTAGAGCTATATCTGGCTGCATTGCAGGGCTGTACTTGGCACTGGAGCACCAGGAGGATACAGCTGACGAGCAAGCGTGACACTGCCAAAGCCGTTTATTCACAGGTTCAAGAGGGCGATGGATTTCTAGGAGAAGTGCCTGCTTCTGCTCCTTCTCCATTATGGTGGACCGCCCCTTTAACAGTCATATCTGTTAAAGATACAGAGGCTGATTGCATAAACGCCTCTCCTCTGTGTGAATGAGACACGATGCCAGGCAGAGCAGGCCACTCTTGTTCGGAGCGCATTCAAACTGAGAGGCCCTTCGACATGCAGCCTTCCGGCAGGTTGTGAAGGCGCATACAGAGCACAAGTTCCCCTAGAACGGTGCACCCCTGCACTGTTTCACCCTTAAAAAAGGATAAAAAAACACCCCTGGCAGACACATGCAGTCACTCATGAACACATAGCAGGCCAAGAGACTG
This sequence comes from Mormyrops boulengeri, assembly GCA_026781065.1. Taxonomy (NCBI): domain Eukaryota; kingdom Metazoa; phylum Chordata; class Actinopteri; order Osteoglossiformes; family Mormyridae; genus Mormyrops; species Mormyrops boulengeri. The sequence continues at coordinate 30,279 of JAODLD010001192.1, read as the reverse complement.
AAACATGTTTGCACGCCTACGCACATGTGGGCAGGCGTGGCGTACAAGTGTTCAGACACAAATGCAGCCAGAGTGTGTTAATATTCCAAACAGCCACAGGATGACCTGGGACCAGAAAAGATCCCCTTTAACTGCACTTCTCTTTTTCACTCCAGATAACATACCGGACATTGAGAATAACACATCCATACATAAAGCTTCCTGACCAGACTATCATACTGCAATACACCCTCAAGCCACTTGACTTTTATCAATATACAAGTGAATTCTGGTACAGTATATGCATTTATTTAAAATAAATTTAAATCCAAAACATTGTGTGCTGCCTGAGTATTATTTAAAAGGCACAATCATTTGTATGATCATCCAAGTGTTAAGCTTTTGCTCATTCAAATGTATGTGTATGTGTGTGTGTGTGTGTGTGTGTGTGTGTCTGAGCGTAAGCATGCAGCCTCTATGGTAAGCAGTATGCTGTTATTTTATACACTCAGACATGGAGAAAAGCTTGAAAACAGACTCCAGCACACAACCCTCCCAATTAGTTGAAAGAAATCCTAATCAGGAACTTAAGACATTATCCAGATCAGGTGACCACTCCTTACCGTTTAGTCCTTAAAGCCTTCTAGGACACATAAGCTGCCTTTGTAAGACAACATTAACTACACCCCAAATGAAAACCAGTCTGAAAAATCTTATTTTCATATGCAGTATATTTAGTTCAACCATATGTGTAGTTTAAAATACGCTCCACTTATGCAGAAAAGCACCAGCTTTCAATTATCAGCTGAACACCTTATTTGTATGTAGAACATGTATGAACAGGTTTTTTTTTATACTACGCTAATGAGGGGGATCCACCATGTTTTTTGCAGTATACTGGAAAGACATCATGAGAAAAATGAGTGTTGTGACCTTAACAACCTGCAGAGAGTGGACTCTGCCCTTTCACTAGCGATATCTAACATCTGCATGCCATCAATGACAAAGCGTAGAAAACACAAGCAAAAGAACAGAGTTGTCATATGAAGGCATCCGGAAGACTAAACAACACTTAAAATACCATGATGTTCATACCAACCTGACTGCGGCTTGAGCTGAAAACTCTAAAATGCATCACAAATATAACACTCAATTACAACTATTTTATTAGGCACAGGCAACAATGCTGTCCACCAGAGCCGACAGTTTGATGTATTCAGCTGAATGAAGTGCATTCGCTTCAGCATAGGAGTGCCTATTATACACTGAGAACCACCTTAAATAAAAGCTTTCTTATCCACAGTTCCCTAGCTCACAAAAGGGCATCATGTAAGTCAATAAAGCCTGTGATTATTGGGTCAAGAGAACATAATCAATCCCAAGAAAACTAAAAAGTCAATATGGTTGGTTTTACTTGACAAAACCATTTTCTCAGCACAAAAAAGAAACAACATGAAAGTTTGAAGCATGCAGACATAATAAAGCCTAAGGAAGATATTTGCTTTTAAGAGAGCTTAGCATAGGACTTGGAGTGCTGATAACAGATCCACGTCTCCATAGTTTTTATAGCTCTGTGCTATAGCATATAACGGCGATGTTGTTTTTAAATTCTGGTTATGATGAGTAAACCATTAGATAACTTGCATTCTGGAGCACATTCAACCTACAGCAAAGCCTCTGGGCTCTCTGGCTCTCAGCGGCACCGGCAGCAGTGCAGAGCTGTGTCCGTACCTGGAATGGGGTCTGGCTGTTAAAGTTCTTGACCTCCTTGTTGGCTCCACGGACAAGCAGGACTCTGGCACAGTTGTCCTGGTTCAGGGAAGGGTGGGGAAGAAGGGCATAATGAAAGAAAGAAAGAAGGAAAGAGGTGAGCATGAGCTTTTCCCGCCTCTCCCGGTGACAGCGGAGCATCCATGGGTCCGGGGGTGCCCCCAACCCCCCCCACCCAGCGCCCCCCCCCACCCCCCTGCCTCTCCGGTGGGGGGGGGGGGGGGGGGGCAGCATCCCAAATCTGAATGAGCGACCCATTCATGCCCAAAGTGGGTCAAAGTCTGAGAAAGTGTCCCCCAGCCCAGGCAGTACACCACAGACCCGAGGTCCTCACCACGCACAGGCGGGGGGTGACGCCTTCACCCCCGAGGCCCCTGTGCACGTGCGGCACGGCAGGCTGGTGGAGAGCCGGACGCAGAGGCTACATGCAGTAAAACGTAGGGTGAACGTCTACCGCTGTCGCTGTAAAGAGAGCCCACTTTGGGAAGCTGGATTCGGCAGCCCGCCCACAGAAAATTCACCGCGCAGGCACACACCACACACACACACGTACTTTGCAAACACACGCGTGCGCGAACACACAGTCACATGTCAGCCAAGTCCTTCCTCTGCTACTATAGCAGCTCACTCCTTCGCTCCATGAACAACTGCCATCTCTTCTGCCTGGAACTGAGGTCCGCATTTCAGTAGCTATCTAAAAATGACTCCAGATTATTCAGTGGGAGTTTAATCTGCAACGGGTAAATGCAACGGCTTATATAATCAGAAAGTTGATCTTTCAAACGAAATCATCAAAATGATCACGTTGAAGGTCCCTCCATCTCTCAATGATATCACCTGTCACACAAAAACCAAAAAAAAAGAAAAAAGAAAAGGGACTCCTAATTTCAAGTGGTGGGAAAAATCAAATTATTTCCTAACAGGAAAGATGATAGATGATCAGCAGGCTTAACTTAGCTCATTAATTAACCAAAACTACAAAATAAGCGCAATCAGAAAACACAGAAGTGGAATCTGATCGATGGCCTCTGCCAGGTACTGCGGTGATTAGCAGGATTGTCAGAATATTAATGACCTGAAAAATAAACGGTGGCCATTTAAAGGGTTAGGATTTAACCACTTATGCTTTTCCAGTTGGTTCACGTTCATTTTCACATGACTTTGAAACCTTTAATACTTTAAAGAATGTGGGATTGAGCAGACCGACAGAGTCCTGACTCTTCAATTATTTCCCAGGGTGAACCTTAATTATTTGACGCGGTTGTCTGGAAGAATCAGCATGAAAGTAGCTGTCGAGGAGCCGGAGACCTGCCTGCGTCTGCATGGCATGTGCATGAATACATTGCGGATAATGGGGGAAAGCTGCAGTCCCTGCATAATGCCTGCTAGAGAAACAATGAAGGTATCCTTTCAATTATTCAGGTCTCTGGTATTAACTTAAGACACTATAGCACTACCAAAAATGGCACTGAGTGTTTCAGAGAATGCAAAGGTTTCGTAATGGGCTGGCCTGCATGTTTTAATCTATTAATTAAATCATGCAAATGTTTCTACACTTGGGCCAACATCTTGTTTTAACACACTTCTTAATATATAATGGGGGGAATGAAAAGCATAGCGTTTAAAGATGAGGTTTAGACTGCCTTCTATGGGAGGCTGGGAATTAGGTGTTGCAGCACGGAGCCTCTGGAAAGCACTGCCACTGGCACTGTTTAGGTACTGTGCAGGTACCAATAGTTCAGCACCTGGTGCAGTGGAAAATCAGTCTGAAAGATGTACAGTGCATTCCAACTTTTATGCTCCAGTTAAAACCATATCTATTTCAGGAATGTTATAATACAACATCCAGTTTGTATGGTTGTGCTTGTTTTTACTGTTGCCGTTCTACTTATTCTACTTCTTCTTCTTAGTATTAAATGGACAGCTTCATTTGCATTCTATACTGCAACGGTAAGACAAACAAGCTCTCCAAAACTTATCATCAAATCGTTTTTGTATTATTTTATAGTATTACTTTTCAGTTTTAGTTGTGCTGCAATAACAGCTCCCCCTAAATGATTAAATCTGTTACTGTATAAGGATAAATCTCAGTCAAACCTGATTTCACTAACTGATGCAGCCTGACAGAGGCCTAACTGTGACGATACGCCTAAAGTGCAGAGCTAAAAACGACTGTCATGTGAGGTGATTATGTAACACTGCTTTCTAATCCACCAATGCTGAGAAAACAGCTTCTTCACCGGGTACGGCACTGATACCCTTTCAAAGGCCACTGAAGCCAAAATGAAGAAGAAAAAATAGACTCACAATGGCGTGAAAAGCAGTAAGCATTGTTTATTGATCCAAGCACACTGTAGGCCAGTTAATTAGACTTTGTGATGGGGATTGGGAACTTTCTGCACTTCCCAGTGATGGGGAGGCAGACACTCCACATCGGAGAGTTTGGCACACAGGAGCGCAGCACAGTGGGTTGGTGGGCAGCCTTTTATCCTGGGGTGTGGGTCTGATTCCCACCTCTGCTCTGTATGTAGTTACCATGTTCCCCCTCACATTCCTGGTTTACTCATGGTGACCTTAGGTGTGTGTATTTGCTCTGGGAATCCAGGCTCCTATTTAATCGTGACTCTCCACTGCATAATGGTGAAAACAGGATTGGTAGATGGATGCGCAAGAGCTGAACAAATTATGAATCATGAAGGGCAGGTATATACCCTGTATACTAAAATGGCCATATTATAATTTTTTTATATCAAATTAATGTTTTTCATGCAAGCTGTTTTACCTTAACATTAAATCTGACCTTAAATCTTCTGAAAATGTAATCTGTTGATATATCAAGATGAACCAGATTACAACAGTAGATACACTCACGCACCAGTGTACCTTTCAGAGCTCCTTGTTACAGCAGAGGTCCTCCACCCTCTACAGCTGTCTCCAAATTTGGTCCTCGAAGGCCCAAAGACAGTCCACGTTTTTGCTCCCTCCCAGTTTTTGGGAGGGAGCAGAAATGTGGACTGCCTGGTAGGGAGTTGGGAGGGAGCAGAATCATGGACCAATTGTGGGTCCCCGAGGACTGGATTGAGAAACACTGCTCTATAGCACATGGATCCCAGTCACCTTAGCGAGGTGCAATTAAACACGTTCTTTTTGTAGTTGTCAATTCAACTCCATTACTCCACCATAGCATACTGTATGTCATCAATGTAGCTCTTGCCTCTACACATACTTATCTTTGCACAAATCCTCAGCTGAACCTTTCAGCAAAGCGACATTCCTGGGCTTTCACCTGCTAAGACGAATGCCAGGCAACTGCGAAAAATAGGACGAGACTAACTATACACGCAAGTCGCCTCAACTGGATGGAAATAGCACAGCCAGAGAACTGAGGAAAGCTGCTTGGTTTCAGGGGCTCAGTACCACAGTCTACTAACGCACTGCTCCAAGCTCTGGCTGTTGTATCAGCAGACATGTCTTTATGAACACTTGACACTAATGATTCGCAAGATTATTTGAGAAGTCTTTGCAGAATGCTAAGTGACACGGGAGGTCTTTACATGATTGATCTAGTGGTCTGTGACTAGTTTGGTCTTTTACAATGGTATGCCGTTCACAAGGCTTAGAACGATATGCATTTAAGGTGAAAAAACAGTCCGATTTTTACTCAATCAATGACGCTGAATATGGCCCTTCACCAAAGCTTCAGGAGTTCATCAGATATCACCAGGAGACCTGTTTTCGTTTTACTATCTGACCACCAGCCAGGTGTTAATTGACTAAATATCTATTTGATACAGGAGGCCATACCTTTCCCATGCTGGCAGGACAAAGACCTGTCTAATTATTAAAGTTTGGCAGACCCATGGGGATGCGAGGTGGGACAGCATGGAGCTGCCACTGAAGCTGCCACCCACGGATGGCAGTGAGGCTGCTGCCCACGCAGCCTGCCGGGAACGTGCGAAGGAGACGTGCAGACAATGGGCAGGAAGTGCCTACCGATCTGGCGTCACCTCAAAACACGTCTGCCAAGGGCTTTAAATACACATGCGCAGCAGGCAGGCCTCACTCATCCCCTTCGTTTTCATTTATTTACTTAGCAAATGCTTGTATAGTTGAGAAAGCATATAACTCACACACTACCTGAAGCAACTGGGGTTAAGAGCCTTTCTCAAGGGTCCAACAGAGAAATCACTCTGCTGATAACCAGGGACTTGAACCAGCGACCTTCCAATCACAGGCCCAGCATCTTAACCCACAGGGCCACATGTTGCCCTTCAGGAGCATGAGAGGATCATTGTTAATCACTTCCCACACTTACAAAGCCAGGTGATGATGTTCAGTGACACAGTGGCAGTCCCTAAAATAGAACCATCGTCCCCCAGGATGTATTTCCGGTGCGGGGCCACATGCCATCCAGCTCAGCGCGTGGCATGGTGTGAGTGAGCGTGCAGTGCAGAGCCTCACCTGGTTGTAAAGAGCACAGATGTGCAGGGCTGTATTGCCGGAGGCATTCTGGGCGCTCATATCAGCCCCATAGAACAGCAGATGCTCCAGGTGCTGGACATGTCCATACCGGCAGGCCTAAATCCCACAGAGAAAGAAACCAACAGTGACTAACGGCAGACACACACACACACACACACACGCACACAGGCACGTGAACACCCACATACGCACACGCACACACCCACACTAGGTATCTATACCTTCGTGGGGACTTTATTTAATTTCTATGGCCATAACTATAATCCTGTTATAGGTTAAGGTTATACAACCTTAACCCCTACCCAGCCCTAACCTTAACCGTAAACAACCAAGCAAAATACATGGCATTTTTACCTTTTTGATTGCATTCACAGATTTGTTTTATAAAATTGAGGTTATCCTTGTGGGTACCATAAAAATGTCCCCACAAGGTAAAAAGTTACCAGTTTTTATCATTTTGTGTGGAAATCTAGTCCCCACAATGTAATAATTACAAAAATGCACGCACACACATCACATTCATGACTGTTACTCAAATACAATGGCTTAGCTAGGCACAGGTGCATAACCTTTGAAAGTACAGTACGGTTTCCTAGGTAACAGCAGTGATGCATCGTAATCTCTCATTAACAAGCAGCATTCTACAAATGTAGTTTTCAAATCTGTATAGCTATAACAAATGAGAGCACACATTAAAACAGTCCGTGTTACTTCCCAGTTTCAGATCATTAGGTGATTGTGCTTGTCAGAAGAGGCTCTATCAACATCTATAACCACACAACGGAGTTTCATATAATCTCTTCATATGATCTAATACTGACCCATTCGTCCCGCATTCCACCCACTCAGTAGCTCTCAGACTCTCACGTACTTCAGCCGCAATTGATTTTATTTAAAGGTGAGCAAATAAAAATACAGTTCAATCTACTCAGACTACAGACATACACTGCAAGCTTATGCTGGATCATCATATCTTGCAATTCAACCTGTTTCAATGGCATTTTGTTACTCTAAGAAAAAGCAAAGGTTGTAAAACGGACAGAGGGACAAAGGGAAGTGTGTTTCATCAATAATTAAGTGGTCTCACAGTAGGCAGTGAGGCATTCACACAACACTTCTATCGTTCATCACGAGAAAAGGTTTCCAAAATAACTCTTTCTTGATAAATGTTGGTTGTGTTGTACAAAAAGACAGTTACAGTTTATTTACAGGAGGCCTGACAGCAGCCAGGTTAACATTTATCTGAAGGAGGCAAACAAACACTATGTAAATGAACACCTGGTCTACCACTCTCTTCTCCACGGGTAAAATGCACAATACTGTAGTACCTACATATGGCCACAAGATGTCAGGATACCTTCATCATTCTAAGGCAGGACTTTACCTAACAACTTGGTGCACAGCATTCAGAACTCAGAAATGCTGACCATTTACTGTTGTGCAGCTGAAAATAAAATCACAAACCACGTATAAATTACTACTTTAAATTACGAAGGAAATGGACATGACACCTTGAAAATCAACACAAATATCAAGAGACAAGTATGTTTTTTCATATTTGATAAAAACATAATAGTGGAATAAGACATTAGAGAAATAATGGCAGAAACACAAGAAATATACAATATAATCTATAGAAAAACAAATATGCAGCTGATATCAATAAGAGGAAATTAGCCATGCAAGAACCTATGGATGCTGAAACTACAGGCTGATTACAATGACTCACAATGCCCACTAAGATTGTTCACTGAATACAAACATAAACTTTGCACAATCAAATGAATGAGACAGCATTACACTACCTTCATCTTAAATTTACAATTAAGTTGCACAGTGAAAAATGATTTGTGTTGGTTCTCTTTCACGGTCCATGGAACACCGACTGTAGATGCTCTTAACGCAAACACAAATAAAGACCTTTCTTCTATTTAAGACCCTCAGCTGGGCTCCAGCCAGGCCACTGAGATCCCCTTACAGTGGGATGGGTAACCTGGATTTTACAGCACGACACTGTATGTCAAGTTCCATGGAAAGAGCAGGATGGACCCAGGGGCAGATATTACATGGGAAAATGTTCACAAAGCAGCTTGTCTTTGTTTATAGGAAGCAGACAAACAACAGGCAGTGGGACTTCCAGACTGTGCGCAGAGAATTATCTGGGCAGTAAAAGGGAGGGCTTCCTGTCTAATAGGGTGGGTATCCACCCAGAAAAAAGCCAGTGGTGGCTGTGTGCGTACGTGTGTGTGTGGGGGGGGGGGTTAGACAGCAGTAGGGGGATTTATCTCCTGAGCGGTAGCTGGCATTCCTGTGAGGACCCAGTGTACAGGAAAGGGCGGGTGTCCCGCCTGTAAAAGGCATTTACAGATAACAGGGGGATGCATCTCCGTTCCTCAAAATGGGAATGTTCTCCGTGAAGAGCAGCACACACACGAGTGCGGTACCATGGCCAGCTGAGCCCCCCCTTCCACACCGCCTTAGGAATTAACCCCTGGCTATTTGCTAGCCAGCCACCTGTGCCTTTTTCTAGAGAATTAACTTCATCAAATATACTTAGTTAGGTATATTTGCACGCATTTCCATCTAAATAATTTGAGGCTTGGCAAATTTTTATTGCTCTGACAAAACACAAGATCTTAAATTATTATGCATTGAGGTACAGAGGGTGCAGAGTATGAGTCAATATCATAGCGCATAAACAACTTTTCATAAACCAAATCAAACTTTAGGCCCTATGAAATTAAGAAGCATTTTGTAGTGCATTATACCAGCATATCTCCACATGTTTTCAGGTCCTTTTTTGTCTTAATAATATCTTTTGTAACATTAAGTCATTAAGCCCAACACAGCATACTAGAACCGAGATTAACAGTTGAATGCATTGATTAGTTGGCATGAACAGTATCCAAATGTTTTTTAGAGCAGTTTTTTGTGTCCTGTGGCACTTAAGAGCTCATTTCTTTATGCATTATTCTCTTGGTGCTCTGTCATGTATGGCTGCTCGATTATGGCAAAAAATCATTTTGACCAAAATCAAAAATCATAATTATTTTGGTCAATATTGTGATCACAATTATTTAACATGATTACTTTGGGGTTGACTTGTGAAAAATCATGCATTTATTGAACTTTTAAAAAACTTGTTTTTTGAACAGTGGATTTCCTTCAACTCTTAATATAATTCAACTGAGAAACAGATTAAAAGGGGCTGGAAATGGGTGCCCTGGATTTATAACACAAGACAAAACGGGAGCATCACTGTGAAACAACGTGAGGTACAATAATGGTTTTTATTTTGATTATTTTGTTTTGATAATCACTGGAAGCCAAAATCATAATTTGAATTGAAATTTGATCAATAGCCCAGCACTATGGTCATGTGAAGGAAACCCCAGAAAAACTTAAGAACGTATTTGAGAACATGGTCCATGTGCACGACAAGCATGCAGTGGGACCTTTAAGACAGTGAAATCTGACCCCAGTGAGACTGACCACTCGGGCTCACCTGGTGAACTTCATGCCAGCCGTTCTCGTCCTGACAGCTGATGCTGGAGTGTTCCTGGAGGAGCATCTCGCAGCAGTTTGGGTCCCCACCTACAATGGCTGTGTGGTAGAGTGCCGTCAAGCCTCGACTGTCCTTATAGTCAGGGGAGGCACCCAGCTCCAGCAGTGTCTGTGGGGCAGCCACACCAGGTCAGGGAGAGTGAGCACTTCAGGAAGAAGATGGTAATTTTGACTAAACTGGAGTTTAAATGGCATTCTTCAGTGCGATTAATCATTCAACCCGCTGAAGCTTTTTAACTTGTAGGGACCTCAAAAGCACATCCTGTCAGATGTTTGTATGATTGCGTGCAGGTCATTTGTATGTGTTAGGAAAGAAGCATCAACTACATTTGCACTCTAACTTGGAAAATCTTCAGGCTAGCTGCTGATGCAGCACCAACATGAAAAAGCCAGCAGATGAAGAAGGGCTACCGTCAAAGCCACCAGGTTCTTGGACTTGGCAGCTTTGTGCAGAGCAGTCATCCCGTCTTTGGCCCTGAAGTCCAGGTGGGCTCCCCCATTCCTCAAGGCCTTGATGATCTCCACAACATTGTCCAAGTGGGCGGCGAAGGTGAGTGGTGTCTCTAAATCACAGGGGAGAGAGAGAGGAAGTAAAAAGAAGCCCTGGGCACACACTCATCACCGAAGGAGAGGAAAGGAACTAGCAGCACATTGTCCGACAAAAAAAAAAACACAACAGAACATGAATCCAGAAAGTAAACAACAATCTTCTATTTCAGGAGCCTCACACATAAATTCTCGCACATTAATGCAGGCCTGAAACCATCAACTAGGTCAAATGTGAATGCAGAGCTTAATAGCTGATGCTAAGGGAGAGGATCAGTTAGCGCTAAAAGCCAGATAAAGGGACAAGTTGTTGCGGACACAGCGAAGGAACCGGGTCACTGGGAGTCCAGTAATTAGAAAGCATGAATAAGACACGAATAAGACCACATGGAGGGAGAAGCAGCTCTGGAAATTAAACTATCCAATATTTTCCACGGCATTACATTACCTTTAGCCAAAATTAGACGACAATTATCATCAGCACCTTTTCTATTATGAAAGAGGAATTCAAATATGATTATGGTCCCCAAAGTTACCCGCTCTGGAACCAAGTAAGGTTTCATTACTGCAACCACATTTTACAATGTCACTGCCAGCTAATGAATGGGGGCTCAGGACTTGATTTTTTGCCTGCGTATCTCAGAAGCTGTTACCATTAGCAGGCTATTGTGAAGCCTTTCAAGTGTTTTGTGTGACAATTTAACCATTTTCCCATATATATAAACATGTGTACTTGCGAACCTACAGAGCGAAAACAGTTTAAATTTTAACACTTTTAATTCAAGACAGTAAAATAAAATTTGTTTAATGCACACATATTTAGAATTCAACTAATAGAACTTCAGTACCTCTGATTGCTCAAAACTAATTTGCAACAACTAGCAATTAAAACAAGAAAAGGCTGATTGGAAAATGGAAGCAACCAAACGCATCAAGCACAAGATGAACACAACTCAAAAATCATGCTGTAAGAAAGGATGAGCCAGAATGAGCTGGAGTCCATGGCTTTGATGGTCTGGTCTGAAGGTCTGACCTTCTCAGCCAGGCTGCCACTGCAAACTGCACCAGATGAAAAGGAATGAAAACAATGATCACATATGCAAACAGTGACACCGAGTACAAGAGGAAGGAGCCAAATTAAAAGGTCTAGCTTGCGTGCAGTCATTTTGCTAAATTTTGATTTGATCTGGCAGAACACAACTCCAGCCAAAAACCACTGATTACCCACAACAGCTCTTGTACTGTACACAGAGCAGTTAGCTATTGCAGCCTTATGGATCAAGGAAGTCCGGTTTTTTTGGCAAATAACCACTTAAAGTGAACAGAGAAGAGTATCAGAGGCATTGTCAGTCACACTTTAAGTCTTATTTCCTATCCAGAGTGGTCCTTCACATGAAGGGCCGTCTGCCACAATGTTGCCAGGTTCATTGACGTGTAAACACTAAAGGGGTCAATTGATTTTAACATTCACTCAGATCAATAACATGGATCTCCTCAAAGGTCAGCGTTCTTATACGGCTCAACTCAAGAATACCTAAAAATTCCTGTATCAGAAAAAACTAATACTCATCGTTTTGTTAAAAGAAGGCTAGAAAGGACGGCCACCATCATCAGTAAACAACTATTAATATTCAGTGTCACAGGTGACAGTGCAGTTCTGAGGATAGTATAGCAGAGTGTTCCAGATTTTGAGATTCAGGTTGTTGAGGTTCCTATTAATATTTACTAATGCTGTTATGTACCTTATCAATATATAAATGAGTACCATGCATGGCACTAAGATGTTATATCGCATGACTGAAAACAGCAGTACATTAAAAATATCACTGCTGTTTATGCACTTTCCATTTAAGGTCAGCATCATACAAGGACATGATGTTTTTAGATGGTGGAACAGAAAGAATTGTTTTGTACACTTTTTTTGTACACCTACCCACTGTGCTAGTTGCTGTAAATTAGTTCAGGGGTACAGCTATCCTCGAGTCAGGAAGAAAATAGGATATATTCAGAGGTTGCATACCACCAGTCTCTGGATCATGGTAGTTGGGATCGAGCCCCCGTTCCAGTAGCTTGGTAAGTTTATCTAGCTGGTGATGCTGAATATGATCCATGAACTTCCTCAAGTTGGCCTGGAAAAGAGAGAGAAAGAGGAGAATGTATGTGTGTGAGATCCAGGTCTGGCCACCATGCCGGTCTACACCACTCTGCCGCTGTCGATGCTCCAACGATCTGGCAGCACGCAGCATGTTTCCAGGACAAATGTTCCTTTTCACTTTCCAGGCCAGTTAAAAATAAGTAGGAGAGCAGCTCCCCCGGCGCTGGTGCCCGAGGAGGGTGCCGCGTGGAACAATGCGGCCTCGGGTTGCTGCCTCACCTTGCTTCAACTCCGTGGAGACAGGCCACATGACCCAGCTGAGCTACACAGCGATCAGACGCATGCCGCCCGAAAGGCCACAGTGACACACAAGGAGCTTCAGAAGCACATGTGCTGACAGAGGTAGGTGTGACCTAGACTCCCCAGTCCTCCATTCATCCAAACACATGGAATTCATAGAGAATCATATCCTACTTATCAAGATGACACATTATACCTGGTCATGTCTATATTATTTAACAGTTGCTGCTTTGCACCATTCCACCGTCTACTAGAAGCAGGAAAAATAGCCCATGCACATCATGAAGCAAATAAACATATTGTTAAAGTAATGTGTACGTTTTAATCAGGTAACCTAAAGACTAACAGTGACCTTTTAGAAGAAGCAGCCTGAAACTAGAAAGGGGGGGTGTCAGAACGACTGGCCCGTCACCCCCACCCAATCCATACTCCTCACACACTCACTCACTGGGTGGATTAATCAGAAATGTGAAAATTAATAAATGTGTCCTTGCTGCGATACAGGTCTGAAAGTATACTTACTCATTTATTGCACATTCCACCTATACGACAATTTTCAGAATCTCTCCTCACCAATTAGGTGGTTTCTTATACTCCTTTGTGTGTGTTTCAGTGTCCATGTCTGAAAATGTCATGTATATTATTTATATGTTTAAATATTTATATTTATTTCTCTTGAACTGAAATAGATTTTTATTGCATCAATGCTATATACATTTTTTCTTTCAGTGTGCATGACTGATCCTGAGCTCCTGAGCTGATCCTGAACTCCTGAGCTGATCCTGAACTCCTGAGCTGATCGTGAGCTGATCCCGAGCCAACCCTACACCGCTTGACCCCTCACCTAGACACCTTGGATATACTTACATAGAACCAACTGGGACTTTAAAAACTATTTAGACTGTAATTATTGTCAATGTAAATACTGTTTGCTCCCCGGTCGCCCAGAGGAGGATGGGGTCCCCTTCCGAGTCTAGGTTCCTCTCAAGGTTTCTTCCTGCTAGAGGGAGTTTTTCCTTGCCACTGTCGCCTCAGGCTTGCTTGGTGGGGTTCGGGCCGGTTATATGTAAAGTGCTTTGTGACAATGACCATTGGTAAAAGCGCTATATAAATAAAACTGAATTGAATTGAATTGAACTGAATGACATACATTTAACTCATTTACATTTAATGTACCGAAAAAGACTTACAGTAGACGGAACAGCTACAATTTGTGTGTGCTCAATGGGATTTCAACCCACTAGCTTTACATCATTACTGCAATGCTATTGAGCTACAGGAGCGCTGTTGAAGCCGTACTATATCGTGCTTTAGTTTGACATGCCCATGAAATAAACCTGTGAATCTTCACAAGTCTCACTATACAATTCGATTATGATTCACAGGGTAAAGATTTGATTATAAAGCGATGCTTGATGCATCACGATGTATCTCATCCATTATTTATTGTACAAGTCGCCAGTTTTTTGTCATTTTAAAATTTCTCTTTATTTACCAGCTGTTCAAAAATCAGAATCAAGACTCTCACTTTACATTGAAAAAGTGGCTTTTTTTCAAACAAGATTTCCATACCAGTATGTGAAAGCAAAACATTGTAATGCATTGTAAAAATGTTTTACTCTATAAAAAAAACATTCTTTTAACTTACACTTCAATATAACAAAATGCAGGACAATTCACTTTAACTTTACTGTATAATACAACTAAAAACTTGCAACATAAAAGTTTTCAAAATTTAATCACAACAAAAATAAAATTCCCACTTCAAACAAGGAAATAGGACCAGTGGAACTATATTTCTCAAAAATGCCAAGCAGTCCAAACACAACAGAACTGACAACTGCACTGAACTTGAGAGACAGCATGAAGCTGAGATGGTTTATGGCTATGTACAGAGGCAGGTGTAAGAGCTGAATTTGGGTGTTACTTAAAAGACAGCATGCCGTGTACAAAAACACGAGCACCAGTGTGGCTTTCCTAAAGGGCTCTAGTTTGTGTGTGATGGTATTTTGTGCCTTTGTCCAAAGGCATGCAGAAGAAAATGAAAGATTACATTTTCCAAGACTTAATAAAGACAGAGTTTGTTAGCAATAAATGCAGCAATAGGTTGCATGATCTCCTTGTCCCTTTCGGATTTCAGGGCTAACGTTCATACAGCGGCTTCCTGTATGGTTAGCTGATTGGCTGTTACATTTCTTGCAGTTGCTAATTAACTGTAACTCAGGGTGAAAATGAGTAATGTGATTTCTCATATTTGTTGCGTTGCCAAAGTGTTTAATCTTGAGTCAACAAGAATTACATAAAACATATGTTTTATCCAGCTCATTTTTCCCTTTAACTCCATAAAAAACAAAGTGTGCCCAGATATTTACTTTCAAGATATTGGGTGAGCTTTCAATCTCTGGACGCTCTCCCTCCACCATGTTTTTCCACAGCTGGAGCAAAAGTTTAATGTACCTTCCAGAAGGCATTAAGCCAGCTCATGTTATTAGAAATCTAGGAATACTACTAGACCCATCACTGAACTTTTATCAGCGTATCAAGTCCCACACCAAAATTGCATTTTACCATCTCCATAACACTGCTTATCCTTCGACCATTTCTCGCTAGTGCTGATGCACAAACTCTGCTTCGTGCTTTCATTATGTCCCATATTGACTATTATAATTCCCTGTTCATTGGCCTACAGTACCTCCAAATTCTTTACAAATTCTTCAGTTTGTTCAGAAGTCTTCTGCGAGAGTCCTCACCCATAACCAGCTCTCTGCTCACATCACCCATATTTTCTTACTGTCATCTTGGTTATCAGTTCTGTCCCATATCGAATTCAAAATTTTATTACTTACCTTCTAAGCTCTACATGGCGTTACACCCCCTTGCCTCAGTGAACTCTTGACCCCTCACTCTCCCCCTCACTCTTTCGAGTCATTTAGCTGTAATCTACAATAATCCTTGTTCCTTGCACCATGCTTTTCACTATGGGTGGGAGGTCATTTAGTGCCATTGCCCGCAAACTCTGGAATTCTCTTCCTCAATCTCTCTGTGACTGTTTTTCATTCTCCATTAAAGCCTTCCTGTTTAATGAACATTGCTGTCCAGTGTAACCAGAGACTTTGGATTTATGAAAGGTGCTATATAAATGTAACTCTTAAATTATTATTATTTATTATACTATTATTTCAGAAAAACTTTATGTACATTTTTTAATCGTATATTTGAATGTACTTTATATGCATCTTTAAAAACAATTTCCCTAGTTCTACAGCTGCTGTTTCCTTCCTTTGCTGCCACACTATGGTGCTGCTTCATTTGGGGACATTTGTCTGAAAATGAAACCTGGTGTAGATCTTCATCCATATAATATTTTTCTGAAGTAGTAATAAGATCCATCAAATACTTTTTCACTTATCAAATTCAGTGTGAAATGTCATCTGCTTTTACCTTTCCCTTTGTTGCCACAATGTGGTGCTGCTTTAAGTTTGGGGTGATCTGTCTCAAATTATAATCACTTCCAGTTATCACCCATGAAGTTTGAAAATGACCCGTCAAATAGTTTTTGAGTTATTGTCTCAAGCATAGCATCTGTGGCGACAGTAGACTGGTCCCAAACCATATGTATTCCCCGTCTGGGGAATACCATAATTCAGACTTTAATTCTAGCCCAAAGACATGGAGAAGTCATGGATGAATTATCAACTTATTTGTTATGAGAGAGGATTTAATACTGTAGCATCTTTTGCCTTTCGCCAAAAGACACCAGGAATAACTGGAGTCGACCACAGGAACTTTACAGAAACAACTCCCAAAGCAGCCGCTGGGAAGCTCTTTTATTTGGTGCACCAGTCACAGGAGCAGCATAGTTCTGACAAGAACACGCATGTGCATAACCAGTCAGCATGCTCACACCACTCACTCCTACATGTGGCCGAACGGCCGGACGGGACCCGAGTGAAACAATGTCTCGGTAACGGTGGATCCACCAAACACAACCGGAACACTTCCAATATTCCCCAACAATACAGCACAACATGTAATAACCTTAGAACGAACTTAACAAGGGCAAACACACATAATAAACACTTGAACTTAACACTAAATACACACTATGCACCCCAGTGCACCATGGGAGACCCGCCTACACCCGGAAGCGTCGCCACAATACCTTGTCATGGGCAAAATGATTGATGTCTTCTCCAGTTTGATGAAATACACTAATTTGTCCTGAAGGAAGATGGTCACCTACATGTTTCACTAAAAGCATTTTGTCTTACAGTGGGCTGCATTTCAAATGCAAAAAGAAGTTGGCAAATGACAGATCAGATGAGCATTGATGTGACATTTAAAAGGATGGTCTTTGACAGTCTTACTAAGCAACAGCCGCACTTAAAGTGGGACACAAATTACTTCCATTCAGTAATAAAGAGGGGAGTTCCGCTGTATCTCATAAACCCAGCAGACAGCAAAATGACTGGTAAATGTTTGGAATGTGAAGGAAGTCCTCAGCTAAACCTTGAAAAGTCAGCTGCGAGGGTAATGATTTCACTGCAACTCTGTTTGTCTCGCTTCAAGGTGCAAAATGAGCCCTGCTTGACAGCATCATTGCTGATGAGTAGCAAATACTGTCATGATTTAAATCCATAGTCTAAAAGGCATAGGCACTTCCAGAGGATTGGGATTTTCATTCCTTCTCTTAATTGGTCAAATGAAAATTACATTATCTGGACAATATTTGAACATGTTTTGGGTGAAAAATCAGTCAGAAAATAACAGGCAACTGAGACTACAGGGCTGTAGCCATCAAAAAGAGCGAATTCCCCACTTTTGTCCTATAATAACTAAATCTTGAGCATACTCTATAGTGCAGAGTTTACATATGGAATGTGTAATTAACTTGAGAAGAAGTTGAATTAGATCTGGCAGACAGACTGGAAGAGAAAATGACATACTGCTTAGTCTGGCCGGAGTAATAAAGCATAATGTCGGGCTTAATAATCCCCCAGACTGTTAACCTGCAACCAGGCCAAAGAGATGTAATGGTGATGGATCCGTGAAGGCAGTGGATAAGACTCAAGGACAAAGGACATCACTTCAGGTGGAATCAGTACATATGCCGCAATCGAGGCATGCCAGCGCAAGAAATACCCCATTCAGATCAACTGGGTTCTTCTAAAGGTAACCATCTAACAGTACATCTAACACTGATGGTCCAGAAGGACAGAGGAGACCTGTGCTTTTGCCATTAAGGAGAAGCGCCTGCGAGAGTCTGTCTCCTGCTGTGTATCAGTCAGCGCAAATAATAGGATTATGTTCCCAAACATGGCCATTTATCACTTTGCCAAGGAGGGCCGCAAATGAGAACCAAACCCGGACTCCTAAAAAGCTCAGGCTGTCAGGGGGTGGAGCCAAATCTCCAACTTGGGTAAATCCTGTGGCGTAACACTATCTGCTTTGGGGGTGAGAAACAGCCAAGTCCCGTCTGTCTCACATTAGCAAATCCTCAAGAAATAGCTATTTTCCCATCGGGTGGTACTGTAATGATGCAGCTGGCATTCAGAAAGCACTCAGCTCTTAGCTCTGATACAATCAGCCTGCCGCCATGTCTCTTCCTGTCAGGCCTCTTCTGCTTTCCTACGTTCTAATGGTCAATAAGATTTGAGGCTGGAGCTCCATCTCATAGTCAGAGTCATATAGGGCAGTGAGAGGTGACCCGGAACATTATGCTAGTGCATAGGAAAGGGTCAGATGGCACAACATATAAAATGGAAGATAGGGTTCAGAGCAGACAAACTTTTAACTTTCTGACTGGCCTGATTAATGTACTGTAGTGATGGCAGACATACAGTACATGTGCCCTCCATCACTCACCTTCGTGTGGAGTTTGGCGATCTGCTTCTCGTCTATATTTGGTTGCTTGTAAACTCTACTCTTGTAGCGAAACTGTAAAATGAATAAAATGGAGCAAATATTATTGTCATTGTCATTTAACCGAAATGATTTGCTTTCACATTCAAAGTGGTTCCCAAATACATATGCCCTAAATGACAGTTCTGAAGCCTGTGAAATACAGTAGATAGGCACATCCGCTTCTACTCTGCACAAACCATCTTTACGCATAGATAATGTGCACAGTGACGATAAAAAAACGGCACATTCGGACCAAAGTTTTGGCTAAAACTGTAGATATTAAACATCAGCAGAAAAACACACAGATGATTAGCCATGCTCCTTGTACGTTGAAGAGTAGCTGTATGGAAATAGGAATTCCAGAGGAGACATAACCTCTAATGAAGGCACCCCTTTGCTGATTGGCTGGGGGTAATCCCTGAAGAAGCGCTCTTCGTCCAGAAACTTGCCGTCCCGCCCATTGCTTGCAGGCTGAAAGAGGCCGTAGTTCAGGACATCCTTCAGGCTTTGGTTGAGTGTGCACAGGATCCGTTGCTTGGCAACCCACACAGTGGCATCGGGGTTAAACCTCATGCATTTCTGCTCAAAACAAAGAGAAGACTAATCGTCACACTTTTTAACGAAGGACAATGTGCAAAAAATATAACCAATGCTACACAATCAATGTCCCTTACAAAGGCTTTGTTTACAAATGCATAGGTAGTGGCTTATTTATTTATAGCATAAAGTATTTGTTAATAACATTACACCGGGAGACCAGGTTTATTTTCAGTAACCCAATATCATTCTGCTACAAAGCCGGTTACAGGTTGAAACATACACACCAGCATTATTAGTTGCACCAATTAATAGCAGAGTATGCTAACAGTCCTGCTGACACCCTGCTGACAGCACATATAACCATCTGATAAGGCAAACTGCTAGCAGTAAAGCCTAAGAACTTTATTGATCTTCCGGGGGTTTTTTCATTACAAAAATAAATCCAGCACAATAGTCTCCAGAAAAGGAACAAAAAAACACCTAACAAACAAAGTATATAGTACAGTGCAGGTAGTACATGAGACAGAAAGGTGGCACCTGCAGCTTGTCACAAAAATGAAAGCATGTTATTTTACAGAGACCATGTGTCTGCTAATTATATAGTAAAGCAACTGCCATAAATTTAGGAAACTGCTGAATATATCTAACTGCTTACAACAAATTAGCCTCTAACATATAACTCTTTCCTCCATTATTCAGTCATTCTAGGATAATACAAGTAACGAGTTAATTCTGTTTCCACTACGACAAAAATAGCTGCCCAAACTGAAAACATTTCCTCATGGAGGGGATGAAGGGCACCATTAAGCAGCAGTCTAATTCCAATGGTGTGTGCTTCCATCTGAGGGTCTTGGGCATGACAAGCTGCTTCTACACAGAACTAAACTACCTAAACACATTACTCTTAGCAGACAGAGTACAGAAAGCCACACCTGCAGTGTAAAATAAGCCGATAATGCTGTTTGGATTTCATGTATGCAGGACTGAAGATACAAAGGCAGGCACAAAAGGACTGAGTGACTGCACCCTGCACATCCACTGATACAGGTACTTTCCCAGAAATGAAAAGCACAAAAATGTTATTCAAAGACATTGTGGAGAGTATTGATGTATTCTATTCCAGCATCAGTGGCACTTCCACAATGTGGTGGCAACGGGAATTCTCCAAGCTTTCTCATCCTTTTACTTAATAGAAGACTTGTGAATTTTGCACTACGATGATTTCCCTGTCCTGCGACAAAACAGATTCATACAGTTGCACCTGCAATGCGGAATTCAAACAGATGGTAAAATAGTAATTTTCCCCGCCCAGTGCTCTCCTTCTGCAGCGTAATTCTTGTTTGAAGTTAAGTCCCGCAAGCTGTTGTCAGTTTATTTTTCACCTCAAGCCTCCAACTTCTTAAATTCACCTTTTACTTATTTCTGGACTGATGTCCTAAGTTTAGAACAAGGCTCACCCAGACAAACTAACACATAAAATGAAAAATCTTATTGAACAGGACGTGCAAATTACAAAGCAATGGGATTCAACTGATCATTCAAATCTGAATGTAGATTTTCATATGTGGGTGTCAGTATTAATCTGGCCAAGTGTCAATCTTCCCAGACAAAAGCACACACAGTGTCCTGAGCTTGAGGAAGGGGAACGTGTTGGGGAGGGAGGCAGGTGGTGAGTGGAATCTTGCATTTTGCCATGAAACCTCTGCCTGGAGATGACAGACAGGCCGGCTGCGTGGTTCTGGGCTGGCGACAACGAGTCTGTCGGCCTCCTGTCAATCAGGCCGAGTGTCAGGCCGCAATCCAGTGGCAGATAATTGAGTGCCAGTAGCAGCAGACGTGTGAATTGTGCTCAGTTCCTGCCAGGCCAGAGTATGGGCAGCTGAACAGGGATGCAACAAGGCAGCAACTGAGTATCTGTGAAGCTAAAGCAGAGCAGCACCTGCGTCCTCTGGTAGACAGGCTTGGGCATGACGAGGACAGAAGGAGGGGTGGGACACAATGCTGTAAAGGTAGCCATGATGTTCCAAAAGGTCCCAGAGCCCTGCTCTTTCTATGTCATTCCACTAATGGGCAATATCCCTTTGAAGGCATATTGGTGATACAGGGCTCCAGTTACCAAGCTGGGTGGGCTACCCTAGTTAACAAATACTTCAGTTTGTACTGGGCTGGCCTTTAAGAGCCCCAGCTTGCACTGCAGAATGATCAGAACTCAGCACTCTTTCTGAGTTCTTGGGCTCCCAAACCATAGCCTATTTGAAAGGAACAAAATAATTCCCAGACTTTGTGCTGTAATGACACCTTTTCTTGCAGAAACATAGATGATACAGAGGCAATCAGTGAAATGGGTTCTCACCCAGAAAACTAAATGTAAGACTCATAATCAATTCCTTTTGTACAACAATTGAAAGGCAGACCAATAATTTGACTTAAAATTACTTCTCTATCCACTTCTCTTTCATAATGTTTGATACCCGAATGATGGGAGATAAACTAGCTCCTATACTAATACCTGTAATATATAGAAATGTATCTATAATTTCTGGCTTTCTGTTCTTCAGAAACCTTATCATGTGTCAAACAAGATGAAGAATGGACGTTTTACAATCGTGGCCTTAAAATGCCTTGCAGGTATAGCGCAAAGCAGAGCAGACAGAATGCCACACTCATGGGAACAGTGACTGGAGTAGCCTATTGTGCATGTGAACTAAGTTGCCCAGAGACAAAGGTGCTTAGCTTGAGGCCACAGCCACACATTAAGAACTGAGGCTCTGTGGGCCCATGTGATCACTCACGGTCTGCTGTAGGTCAGGAATGACCACACGGATGACCAGCGTGTTGTTCTGGGTGTCCTCCATCTTGCTGGTTGGCCGCTCTGCTGTGGCCTTTATGGTCTCATAGATGGTTTCCTCTTTGGAGCTGTCAGACTCGGATTCCATGGAGTAGTCGGAAAAACTCTGGGCCATCTCATCCTCACTGGATGTTGGGCTCCGGGGCATATTCAGCAGTGCCACCAAATTCAGCTGTAAGAATAAAATAGGGGTGACAAAAGTAAAAAGAGAAAGAAAAGATATTTATAATGTTATATAGTAGCTAGTCTCAAAAACACAGTTTATGCAAATCTGCATTTTAAAAGGTAGGGCTATTTTCAGCTGCAAAACGTCCCTCAGCTTCCTACTTAATGGTAATTCTGCTACCCTTCTAGGTTGCACCCAGACAAAAATAATCACATATACTGCAACACAGCATTAAGAACAAGAGGGAAATATTGAATGTAACGTGGTTTATACTATGTCCTACTTAATTCCAATTTGAATTCTAATTTAATAATTTCATTTTGCCGAAAGGCGTAACACATTCATAAAGCGATAAATCAGAAAGGTGAGGCATGTGCAAGGACATTTTTTAAATTGCGTTTATAATGTCATCACCCAGAATTTTTGTGGTTAATTCAAACATATAATTTTACTTGAAAAAAAAGTTAAGCATTTGCCGTACCCTTACAGAACAATATCAATCAGCAATGCAATCTGTTCAGAGAATAGCAATGAGTTTTAACATCTGAATTTCAGAAAGAAGTTTACTAAAGGAAAAAAAAAACTGCTGAGTCCTTGGAATCATTATATCCATTAGGAGAAAAAAGGCACTGAAAATACAGTACAGACACATTTTCAGTTGTTATAAACAGAGATGCTCACACGTCATTTTTTGCAAGTCCAAGGCAAGTTGCAAGTCTTTGGTCACAAGTCCAAGTCAAGTCTCAAGTCTTCTGTGGCTGTAATGAGCGTTCTATCATGGGCTGCATGCCATCTTGTCTGATTAGAACACTGCATTAATATATCAAAGGAATTTAATGCACTCCTTTTACTGCACTCCTTTATCTGTTAGCATACAGTATCATTGATTAGTGGTATAGTTTACGATCACTTTAAACAGGTTATTGCAATGCAATATGAAAAAAAAACACACACAATGACAGCTTTCCTTTAAAGTGAATAACTGTGTTTTGCAATATTTTTATTTTTTCACCTTTTCAAAATATTTAGTGAATCTAATCGAGTTAACCTCCCTTAGCTACAAAGAAAGCTCCTCAGTTCCGGTCCTGGAGGGCCAGAACCCAACGCAGTTTGCAGATTTCCATGCTCAAACACATCTTAATCAGCTAATTACCAGGTTTAGTAGGTGAGCTTGACAGATTTCACTGCATTGTAAGCTTGAGCCTAACTGCTTTGAATGCTTTGCAATACTGCCATTCAAGGAACCGCTATTCTCGGATAATTCTGAATTAAATTTCATCAGAGATGATCCCATTAACAAACCAGAACAATAGTTTTCAAAAATTCAAAACTGATATTTAAAAAAATAAATAAGAGGGGACAGGGGATATTCTACTAACTGTCAAGCTTAGCAGAGACTGCCAACCTCAACCGCACCAGTCTCTTAACTGTTGACAACCGCGCTCTTTTACCACCAAAGGTGCTTGCATTACTTCAACTGGATTATTCAACTTATTCAACTGGGCTAGTGAACTCAAATGCATCTAACCTGGTGTTAGCATTTTGGTGGTTATCTAGCCACAGTAACACCCCTTACAACAGGTAGGTAGCCTAACCACACAATCAGTCCTTTTGTAGGGGTGTCAGGTGCCTGTGGTGTCCATTACTGGTACCAATATCATTTACAAGATTTGCACGAAAAAGATTAACTAACCTGGAAATATAACGTATCTAAACAAAAAGCGGGCAATGGCATTACACTGGATTTTGCACTGTTGTTTGCTCTGAGGACAGTCTGGGCTAGAAAAGAGATATAGTTTTGAGAAAAGCTGTTAACTGCAATATTTTTCAGCCTATTCAGGCCAAAATGGCTATATATGGCAAAGAAGTATGTTTGGACGACCAAAAGCCTGCATGAGGGTTTGGATTTCAAGGGAGCGCTAACACTGGAGCAAGGCCTGCTGAACCTGCACCTTAAATAAATGACCTGATTAGAATGAATATCTGGAGGATAGGCCAAATTACCATGCGCGGGGGATGGAACATGCTTAGCTGTTGCTATAATATTACTATTACTTTATTTGTCTGAAGGCCCCTTTCGGAACACAAGGGTTCCTTTAACCACATTCAGAATGCATGGCTACTCTTGCTGCTTTTTTGGTGCAATTAACAGAGAAATAACAAGAAAGGTCATATGAAGCCATTTAGTCGAGACAAGCCATTAACTCCCATAAAGTGGAAAGCTGATATACATGATAAGGCAAATTTATTCTTCTGCAGGTAAAGGTGTGTAAAGTAAAGTATCATTACAGAATCCTTATAACTGAAATTCTCAAAATCTGCCACTCATTTAGAGTAATAAGCATAATAATACAGCCGACAAAATAGATTACACTTTTAAAATGTTCTTTTCCAATCTGGACAATTGTTAACGAGATAAGACACTTCACAAATTCCAATTCGCAAATTAAAAGCTCCACATATAATTACAGTAAAACAAACATTATGTGGTGATAAATTCAAAGGGAAAATCATGTTTTGCCTAAAGTGAACATTCATGATGCAGTAAAATGATGGAAATGGTCTTGTTGTAATTGACACAATGCATGCGAAGTAAAATTTCATTTCAAAGGGCTATATTGTACTGAATAAATTAGATGCAGCATATGTAAAGTTCTATGTTGGTGACAATGGTGAAGAGCTGTCTTTTAATATATGACCAATGGCCTGACGTGGCTTTGCTATTCATAGTGTGCAAGTCTTCAAAGAACGTGCCTTTGGAAAGCCTGAAGAACTGGACAGAATAAAGAACATTCTTGAAGAAGGCCATCTATATGGTCACCAGGACTTGACATCACCCAGTAATAATAAAGCATACATATTAGGGGTATAAATTGTTGGAGCCAAAGGGGAGTTTAAATATTGTCTGGTCATATCAACCAAGACTGACACATTGGACCAATGCCAATATGTTAACCAATGTGTTGTGTATCTTGAAGGCTAATATGAGTTTTTACTTAACTAACTAGATACCTCTTGATTGTTGCTACAGGTGCTTGCAAAAAGAACATTTTTGTGCCATAAAACAGAGGCATTTTCCAAAAGCAATGGTAGTGCAAAGATTATCACTATAGCTCAATGATCATCAGTTAGCGCTTCCTTTATGAATATTAATGAGCCTTCCTCTGCCATCCCACAATTCAGAAAATTGAGTGCACAACCCAAAAGAAGGAGTATCTTTATTTTACTGCCCGAAAATGTTTTCAGATCAATGCATTGAGTTGTCACCTTAATAATTGATTTATCATGATGCATAAATGCATTTTTACAGACCTATTACATATATACAGTACCAGTCAAAAATTTGGACATACCAAGCCACCTAAAAAGGAAAGTGATATCACTTTCACTATCATTTTCCTTTTTAGGCAGCTTGGCATGTCCAAACTTTTGACTGATATTATCATATCACATGACTTGGCCACCTGACCAAAAAACACAGTAGAAACAGTTTTAGAGGAGTTTGACCAGAGACTGAAGGAAAAGTTCCAATTAATGCTCAGCATATGTGAGACCTTCTTCAGGACAGCTGGAAGAGCATCCCAAGAGGCCACCTCATGGAACTGGCACAGAGGAGACAGTAGGCTCAGCCAGTCCCTGGAGCAAGTGGGGTTAAGGGACTTGCTCAAGTGCCAAATGGTGGGATCACTCAGATCGAGGAATTTGAACCAGCAACCTTCTGAGTCCCATCCCACAGAGCTGCCACCCCAACATTTTTTTAAAATACTTTTTTGGTCAGTGTATAATTCCGTATGTGTCATTTTAAAGTCTTGATGTCTTTATAATTATTCAAAATTGTAGACAATATTACAAATAAACCTTTCTATGAGTAGGTGAATCCTCCTGTAGTTATTTGAGTAAAAGGTGCATCTGTCCCTCAGTGATGAGGAAGTGTATATACTGTGTATATATGTATGTCATGCTCTTAGTGTTTTAGAAGATTAAGCCTTATTCTGCTGCAGAAACAAGGGCAGAAGGACAGAAAAGTAATACAGCTACCAATGAAAACGCACTATTTGATGACAATAACGCACGAAAAGGTCAATGCCCTTCTTCCTAGCAAACACCTGTCCGTATTCATCCTTCCACTGTAATAACAAGCACGCTTTTTTGGTGGGGGATCAAGGCTCAATCACACTACACCATTATTGTTCAATATAAGATATGGCAGAACTACTTGGGCATGGGTTTACTTTTCTTTGCAATATGTTTTTGTGCATTTCTCAGCTTGACCATCATCACATGGACTTTAGGACAGGTGTCAAATTAAAATGTGACCCCCAAAAAAAACACTTCTCCCTGTCTGGCAGGAGGGTGACTCTCTCAGCTCTAGCTGTAGTGCTTCCTGCGGACCTTTCATCTGCGCATCGAATCTGATTCAAAAATTAGCTGAACACTCAGGTTGGAGCTTCTGACCCAAGGTTCTGGCAGAGGCCCAGAAAAGTAGTTCTCCATGCCTTCCCATGGGCCCCTCCCACATCATCGGGTCTACCAGATTTACATATTTAGCAGATGCTTTCATTCAAAGCAATGTACAGCTACTGTAGGCATAAGTGTAACTATGCTGACCTTGCACTGAAAGTGTAGGCACAAGTGCAAGCAGGATTGGAGCAGGAGCTACCCAATTGTTAAAGTAAGAACTTAATAAAACTATGCAAAAGCCAGTGACTTCAACATAGCAACATTCAAAGACAAATTATCACGGATGCAGGGCATGGTGCATGCGAGGAAAAGAGACTAGCGGGTTTTAGACACATGGGGTTTAATTATAAAAACTAAATACTCTGAGTTAAACCACAAACAAATGGACCAAAAGGCGTCAGAACGAAACACTACTAACAGAAGCTTATATGAACTACAAAGGGAAACCAGAAAGACAGCAAACAGGCAGCATAAAAATATGAACATTCTGACACAATGACCCACTCAGAAAACAAACTAAGGCAGGAACTTAATTATGAAATACACACAGAAAACCAGGGAAATCAAGGGACAGGTGTAACTCAAATTGATCAATTAACAAATCAAGGGAGGTGCAGGAACAATGAGAAACAGGTGGAACTAATAACTAATGGGCACAGAAACTAGGGAGCTTTACAAATAAAACTAGGAGACATTAACTGGGAATATAAAGCAAGGCTATCAATTACAAAATCAAAATGTACAAAACAAAACTAGAACAGAACAGAAGGAGGGTGAACCAAGTGCAGGAATTAAAGACACAAATAAACATGACTTTAGGGAATCAGTATCAGAGCCACACAATCAACCCAGTGAGCTAAGTGGCAGTCCAGGGAGCAATGAAAACACACAAGGATCAGAAAAAGAAATGACAAGACGGGCTGGCCAGCAGTGGTAGCTGATGAAAAAAATTCTTGGTGGGGCTGACGTAGCAATAGATTTCCCTTCCTAGTCCAGTATAAGCATTCAAATGAACAGTCAGAAAATGACAACAATTTCACAATCATAATTTAATTTCCTTCTCAAAATCAGCAGTTTCACAGATAAAGTAAATTAACAATTTACAGCTATATTAGGCTCCATTTATGCTTTGGAAAGGAATGGTATCCAATACAATACAGGGCTTTAACTTTCTCCTTAGTTGGCTGGGTGATATTTATTTAGGGCTTGTCGGGTCCCAGCTCCTTAACATGGATTATTTCCACCATCGTCCTTCTCGCAAAAGGGTAATTCAATAACGATCTCACCGAATTTGGTGGAAGCTGCCCCTCAAAAAATATATATTTTTTTTATTTTTATATATTTTATATTCCCCCCTACATCTGGGAGGGCGGCGCCCGAGCGCCCCCTATGGGCCAGCCGCCACTGCTGGCCAGCGATACCAGCTGGCGAAACAGGGAAGAGACATGAAGGGCAGGACCAGGCGGGTGCTGACCCTGACAGAAATCAGGTTGGTAAAGAAACTCATGGAACAGATGGTTCTTAAGGTGCTTCTTCTGATGACTGGACATGATTTGGCAGCTTATTCCACCATGGAGGAACTACACGAGAGAACAGTTTGGAGTGACACTTCTTACGTGGTGAAGAGAGTTCCAGGTGGCATTGATTTGCTGACTGAAGTGGGTGAGGTGGGACATCGGAATTCTGGGAAATTAGTGCCAGTTCATTAATGGACCTGTAAGCCAGCACTAAGGACTATGACTTGATGCTCGCGCCAATAGGGAGCCAATGAAGAGACATGAGAATGCTTGGGCTGACTGAGTATCAAATGTGCTACAGCATTTTGAATGCAGTGGTTTGATAGCAGGAGCTGGTAGACCAGCTAGTACAGAAAGGAATAACAAAAAGACAGTTCCAATTCAGAGCCAAATGTCCTCAGTGTCACACAGGTACTTTTATTAACAGACAGCTGTACATGTACATGAAAAAATGGCTCAGAAATAAACTACCAACACTTATTATTTTACCAGCCAGCATGTCTTCGCTAGCTTGCCTCGTGTCTGTATCTGTCTCCATGCTGTCACTGCATGCAGGACTGAAGGAGTGAAAGGGATGGCGGGGCAGGGTGCAGTCGTGTGAGAGACAGACAGGGAGAGGAGAAATAGGTAAACCGGGGGGCTCAGAATTGCAATAGTTAAGTTGTGAAATAACAAGTGCCTGGACTAGAAGTTAAGTGGCATACTGAGACAGAAAATGCCTGATCTTTCTGATGTTATACAGAGTAAATCTGCAAGATCAGGAGATGGCTGTTATGTGCTGAGCAAAGGACAGCTGGTCGTCTAACTTTGCCACATGTTTCTAGCCCTTAGCGGAGCCAATCCAAGCTGAACAATGATGCCATGGTGGATTGTAGTGCTGGCGGAAAAGACAAGAAACTCTTAGGTTAAGCAGGAGGTGATGTTCCCTCATCCATGCTGCAAGAGCCAGCCAGGCATGCAGACATCTGGAGAGAGAAGGTCAAGTACATCTGGACGTCAGATAGCCACTTCTCATTTCTTCATATATTCAAAGGCAAAAGCTCTATCAAGGTTTCTGACAGACAGTCAACTGTGAAAGCCCAACTGTTGGCAGAACCAATTAATATGAAAAATATCAAAATATCTTTCCAACGAATGTCACTCCCAGTATTTGCTATGGCCAGCTGCTGTCCACACCTCAACACATCAAACTGTGTTATTTGACATAACCATAATCTGCACTGAATATGTAAGGCCATGGTAGCTAATATGCTGCCTAGATCACTAATTACACTGCTGGCAATACAGCTCTGAGGAGGGGCAGGGCTACAGTAGTTCTTCAGTATGTGCACTCGAGTACAAAACATCTGAAGCAGTGTTCAACCCTTTTGCACACAGTTATGGAGCACTGGTACAATTTCAGCTGGACCTGCCGAGTGCTGACTGCATGAAAAAAATAGCAAGCAATTCCTGGGGGATTATAGATAATAGATGAGCTTCTCTTATTATGCTAGCCGGAAGGGAAAAAAAGCCACAATAACCCCTTTCCCATAATAATCCATCCGTAATCCACCTGTCCCTGATGTAGGTGGTACTACAGACCAGGCATGTCCAGAGGGGGATAGTCACAGTGGCCCAAGCCAATGCCCCTTTGCACTCCGTGGCTAAGTTGCTGCTCTTGAACTATTAAATGATTTCATAACAACATGTACGTGAACACATCGGCAGTTAGACTAACACTTGTTGAAATCTGGCCCTTACCATACATCGTCGAAAATGTCTGCTCTAGCACTAGAACCGCCATTTTCAACACCAATGAACGTCAAACTCTTTTAACTGCCAAGCAAAACGTACTGTGGCATGTGCAGTCCTTTTGTTTGTGCTAATGTGCCGTAGTGTTAATAACAGCAGCGAATCTGACACCCCCAACCAAAAAGCTTTAATGCTTCTAACAGAGTTGCTCTGTTGAGAAATCGTAAGGCTGAAAAGTTTTCAATTTCATGTTCGTCGAAGTTTCCGCTTTTTAACAACTGGATACAGTAATGTTAAGAAATAAGAACATAAGAAATTTACAAACGAGAGGAGGCCATTCGGCCCATCAAGCTCGTTTGGGGAGAACTTAACTAAT
>JAODLD010001148.1:20631-31633 GCA_026781065.1 Mormyrops boulengeri | reverse complement strand
CTGCTGGCGACTTGGCAGAGCATTGGGGTTCACAACCCGGATTGCTGGCGCTGCCATCTTTAGTTTACCTGGAATGTGATGGAAATGTAGTTTGAAATGTACTAATGATATTACAATTTCCCTGAGCATGCAAGTTCCACCTGAAACCCAAACCGCACCACACGCATCAGAGACATCGCCCTAAAAGAAATAGTATTTTATAGAAATATTACCAATTTCAAAACGGTACTGTATATCATGAGCACTTCTCTTACAAATGTATTATCAGAGCTGTTTATTCTGTTCATACTGTGCATCCCGTGTATACTATTTAATCTTTAGCGCATGTTAAGGCAGTTTAAAAGTGTGAAATTCCATCGTCAGAAGCGAACACATGACTGAAGCCTTTAATATTAACAGACTTTACCTCTTGCAGACCACGAGAAAGTGCTTTCCAGACTGTTGGTGCTGTGACATCGAAGGGCCTGTCACCCATAGAGTGTATCTGAGTTTAGGTACAACAGGAAGGTTAGAGCCCAAAGGTCTTAGTGTGTGGGCTGGAGTGTAAGGAAGAAGGTCAGATAGATATTGAGGGACAAGTTCATGGAGAGCTTTGTTGGTGGTTAGTAAAATTTTACGTTTGATTGTATAAGTGACAGGCAACCAATGAACAGGAGTGATGTGGGTGGATTTACTCGTGTAAGTAAATGGACGGCACAGTTCTGAACAGGCTGTAGTGTGTTGAAGTTTGAACGAGAGGACCGAAAGCAATGCATTATGGTAGTCATGGCCGGTAGTAATGAAGGCATAGATTAGTGTTTCAGTCTAAGTAACACTGAGGGATGGACGGAGGCAAGAGATCTGGAGCTGAAAAAATGCGGTCCGTACCAGAGAGCTAAAATGTGACAAAGGTGAGGAACTGATGGAAAATTATGCCCAAGTTACGGACTGGTTCTATTAGGACTCCATTAGCATTAATTTGTATCTCTGGTAAAGTAGAGAGGAGTGATTTTAGTACCAGCCAGAAGAATTTCAGTTTTATCAGACTTAAGTTTGTAAAAAGTTGCAAGTCATTCAGTGTTTGATTTTTGCAGAGGCTGTCATGGATGTAGCTGTATCAGCACTTGCATAGTTATATGAGTTATCAGCATAGCAATGGAAGCTGAGGCCATAGCAACATTTGACTTGACCTAATGGGAGCATATAAGTCAAGAAGGTTTGGCCTAAAACTGATCCCTGGGGGACCCTGTGTGATTGGAGCAGTAACACTTTTAATGATTTGCTGGACTTTTTAATATGCTGATGGGCTGGGCTCTGGCTACCTTACACTGAGGTCCTGTGATGCAGCTTCAAAGTGAGCCGGTGTATGTCAACTTAGGGCCATTTAGGTAACATTCTAGGATTTCTAAATCACCCCGTTTTACCACCTTATTCATATGCAGGATTCCTTCTTGAAAGAAGGAACAACAGCCTTTGATAATCACGCTTTGTTGGTTACATGAACCGCCTCTCCTCATTCAACTATGCCGAGGTGAAGTCGGATTTTTAACTTACTGTGGTTTTTCCTTTTCTGACAGTCCATCTTCCAGAATAGCTCCAGTGTGTTCCCTCTTAAGGTGTTCGTGCATACCCTGCTTGCAGCGCCACCTTTACAAGGCCTGAGAATCCTTCAGTTTCCAGATACACATGATTTAAAGGCACACGGATTACAGTCCGCTCAATGCCTTGAATTAAAACATCACTAGCTGCATAGGTAGCTTCTGAGAGGGGAAGTACACTTTCTAAAACGAAGGACTGAGCAGAACCGGTGTCTTTCCAAACCTTAACCGGGTATTTTACCTCGTCAACACCTAAGGACACACAACCTGAACAAACAAATGATTTGAATGCAGGCTCAATGGCTTGCTGAGGAACCGAAATATGTGCTGCATTAACTTTCTCAGCTGCAGTCTCGCTCCTTTTTGTTGCAGTACTGGGCATGCAGCAATTAAATGACCATCATGACAGTAAAAGCAGTTGCGAAATTCAAAAGGGGCACCAGTGAATGAGCGAGTCCGGGGCGGTGGACTAGACTTCACTGGGCACAAGGACGCATCGCTACACGAAGAAGAGCCACTGAACATTGTTTTGTGGGTTAGCACAAATTCATCAGCGAAAATGGCAGCTTCAGACAGGACATCAGTCTTTTGCTCATTCAAATACACAACTGCCTGCGCGGGAACTCGGAAGAAAGGACAGTTCTCTACCTTAACTCCCTACCCATAAACAGCAGAGAAAACCCCCCCACAACCAACAAGAAAAATAAAAATGGCAGCCACACCCCTACAACCGGTGAAATTAAATACATAGGCCAGTGAACACCTACCACAGAGGGTTAACCAGACCAAGCTCATAACCCGAATGATGGATGAAAACCGATACTGAAACCACCAGGAGAAACACACTGCAAGGGCAAAAGCAGGAACAAGGCTGGGCATCGAAATTCGAAGCTCCCAACACTGGGCTCCTGGAGTGGCTATATACAGTCGCCCAATTCTGACATCATTGGGGTCGAGACAGTCACACAGGCTGGTGAAGAGGTGCAGGAGAGTAGGAAGGCCTGGACTGGAGTCCGGAACCGGTCGTCCTGCACGCATGGGACCACACGCATACACTGTCCCTAGCAGTTTGTAACACACTAGTGCTTCTGTGGGGAAGTCATTGTAACTTTGCACTCTGTACAAACAACTTTTTTGTTCTGAAATAATCTGAAGTACTCCCATACTTTCGAAGCCTTGGATAATTGGGAACTTTTGTACCAAACCTGTGCAACCAAGTTGGACTCAGTTACACCAGCTCTTGGGCACGATAAAATGTGTTGGATGATCAGTAGTAGCCTACATAAGACTTCCAAAATCCAAATGAATACGTCGTATAACCGCTTGTGAGGGTCAGGGTTGTGTCTGTCCCAGACAACACAGGGCACCAAGCTAAAATAGACCATAATTGATTTTCCAATCAGAATGAAATTCCAGTAATATGCATGAAATCAAAGTAATATTGACTCGGCAACTAATTAAACCACCATCTCTCTTAATAGATACAATAATGAATAAGGATTTTACACATCACAAAATTTCTAATGTCAGGAAAAATAAATAGGCCACTCAGATTGACTTAACTTTCATTTTACTAGATTGTTTAATTTCAGTTCAATTCATCAGTCACATGCATATCCAGTTGTGAATATACTACTTTAAAAAAAAAAAAAAAAACTGACATCTCAAGTCATTATATCAGTGATGATTAATGATATGATTCATTGCAAATATACTTTATCCAGGCATTTTTTGTGGACAGCAATAAACTGACTGCTTCTCGGCAACGTGACGATGCACAGAACACATCTTCATCTCTTTTCTGAAGTCTTGTAGTTTTTGCAGGCAATTATGAATTTAACATTTTCAAGATTGTTTGGGATGCATTTGATTTTAATGAAGTGCCAGGCAGAGCCACTGCAAACATATTAAACAAGTATTAACATCTGCAAAAACATGGGAGAATATACACACACACACGCACACAGACAGACAGACTCACGGTATAATGTAAAATACTCGTAGCATGTTTAATATACATGTTTGAATCATTGGGTTGCCGAAGGCAATCAGGTTAAATACATGAATGTTGATGAATGTCATTTATCAGTTAATTAGAAGGTAATTGCTGTAAACTTATTTAGATTGTCACACACAGAAATACACTTAAAAAGGGAAAACTGACTGCATACCTGGGAGATGTCCAGCTCGATCTTCCCACTGTTCATTTTATCAAGGGTTTTAAACATATCTGTTTTGGGTAAAAAAAACATTATCATCAGGAGGTAACCACTACAACACGGGAAGCTCATGCAAACTCCATACTCACTATGCTACCTTCAGTTATGCTACAACATTACTTCACTAGAACATACATACACTCCTCTGTATGGTGCAGCATCCAGTCAATCACAATAGTGTCAAGGAGTTTTTATACTGTTTCCACATGTGGTTAATTATTTTGTGGTTTAAATCGACATGGTGATGAACCTTTGCTGTGTGTTTTTTTTAATGACTTTTTTTAATGACTTTTAACTTCCTTTATTTTCAGTTGTGTTATTTTTAATTTGGAATCACCGCTAGCATTTAAGATGTCCCTTTTGTTAACCTGAACATGCATGTAACTAACATTCCAGCTTAGCTCATTACAGCAGTTT
Source organism: Mormyrops boulengeri (assembly GCA_026781065.1). Classification (NCBI taxonomy): domain Eukaryota; kingdom Metazoa; phylum Chordata; class Actinopteri; order Osteoglossiformes; family Mormyridae; genus Mormyrops; species Mormyrops boulengeri. The sequence continues at coordinate 27,420 of JAODLD010001148.1, read as the reverse complement.
TAGCTATTCGTTTTACTATAGTTATTTGTTTGCCCTCCACATCTACAATGTGCTTAAAAGTACATAAAAAATCTGATGGAAACTTCAATGATGCAAAATTCACTGTATGTGCAAAGTACTGGGACACCTGGCCATTACACCTACAGGAACTTTTATTACATCCCATTATAAACCCATAGGCATCAATATGGAGTTAGTCCTCCCTTTGCAGCTAAAATAGCTACCACTCTTCTGGGAAGACTTTCCTCAAGATTTTGGAGTGTGTCTGTGGGAATTTTTTCCAATTCATCCAGAAGAGCATTTGTGAGGTCAGGCACTGATGTTGGAGTACAAAAAATACTATGTATATCACACTTAATATAGAAATGACTCATGTATTTAGTACCAGGTCTTCTCAGCCTTTCCAGTTACAAGACTTGGCTGTTCGTCATTCATCATGTTGGTCGCCCAGTTCGCCTCTGTTCATTTCCCATAAATTTAAATGACTCATTGGTATATTTCACAAATTTTACACAGGCTGCAATCACATTAGTTTCAAGTGCGGCAGCCCATTATGGAAGGAATAGCGTTTCCCTGCCCGCCGCCTACCCTGTGGACCACTGGTTCTGTACTACATGGTGGGTAGATAGAATAGGCAGACTCACTGAAGAGCATCTCCAGGCGGATCAGGCAGGCCACAAAGCAGTCAAAGTCGATGCCGTACTCTGTGTCAGCATAGCGTGACACGATGACCTGCAGAATAGTGCTGTTCACCTGGAACCCTAAGAAGTCAGACCATGCATCAAGTCGCAGGTTGGGTTGAAATCCTAATACCCTAATAGAATGCTAATTTCTGGGCTAACAGAACCCAAACATTAAAAAGCCTGTTTTCAGTTGTGTCCCAAAACTGAAATTGTAGCATATTTTGTTGTATAAAGATTTTGTAGAGAGACACTGATTCAGGATCATAAATACCGTGGTACAGCTACATTGTATAACGCTGGAGGAGCGAACCTGCAGCTGCTAGAGCGCCTCGCATCTCATGGGAGCTCATGGTACCAGAATTGTCAGTGTCATATGTCTTGAAGATTTCCTGCAGTTCATCAGAAAAAAACAAGTGTTTCTCTCATGGAACCCCGTTAAGCATAACCTAACTAGGTGCTGCTGATGGTGGTCGAGCTGAATGTATAATGTCCAACATAATGCCTTTCTGTAAACTTACCAGGTATTTCTGCATCTTCATCCATAGAGCATGGAACTCAAGCAGGCCCAACTTGGAGTTTCCGCTTTTCTGTCTGGCGTCAAGGGCACCTTCGTTCGGTCGCAGTTCACTTTCCCAAGTACCAATTTAATTTGACTTTGGCTGATTGCGTTAAACCATAACAGAGTTCCCACGATTCCTCTTGGAAAAGGATACATCAAAAAGGCTGACGATGTTCCGGCAGGTGTCGAGACTAAATCCATCTGTCTTGATATCAGATCCTATAAAGTGATGGTGAAATGTTACAGCATAGGTCTGTATTGTGATGACCGGTTATCAAGCGTAAGGAAAGCCGCTTACTCTTAGCCACTATGCTGTTTAGAATTTGCACAAGCTCAAATGGAGACACCTCAGCATCCTGTTAAGAGGAAAATTGAAAAGCTTAGATTTTTAAAAATTATATTTATGAATTATTTAACATACAATACAATTTAGCACAGGACTGACTCAAATCAGTGAACTTACTGGCCCAGAAATCTGCAAGAACAGGTGTTTGAAATGGGGATCCACATCATGTTCAGAAATATCATGCTGAAAAAAATATGTACCACTTTCATTATTTTCAATTTTATTATTAGAAGTAGTAATATTTAGGTATTTAAATACAGATTTTTTGTAACGATTCTATATATGATTTATAAACACAATTTTTTTTAATCGTATACCTCCTGTACTTCTGATTGAACATCTTCTTCCATAGGACTGTGGAACATAAACACATATGGTTACAAATTATAATGATTCTTATGAATATAATATAATATATAATATCCAGTGACTTTGCTCAAGCATGTAGAATGTGGGCAGACTGATAGTAGTTAGTACTGAATACTCAACAGTTCTGCTTAGCAATAATTTTATTATGATGATTTATGATTTTTATTTAACATCTTTTTGTAATTTAATGTGGTGGTGTGTAAAGGGGGGTGTAGGTTTGGTTTAAACGTTGGTAGGGACCAAATCAGCCTTGAAACCCCCCCCCCCCGCCCCCAAACACACACGGTACTCCCATAATACTGGTAGGGACATGTCTCTATCATCTATACCCAAATCTATGCCCTTGGTTTCCTGTGTCCAGAAAATATTGCCAGTTTACCAAGCCAGCCACGGGATTCAATCGTATCACTGTTGGGCACTTGTGCAAGGTCCTTAACTTCGAAGATTAAACGTGCAGGTGACACAGTACCCACCTGGTGGCAGCGCGCTTCTCGGACAAGAAGCGGAGGATAAAGGCTCCCTTCTTGTGTGGCTCAAAGGTAGAGGGGACCACGATGTAGTGGCCAGGCGGTAGCTTGAAGCGGCTGCAGACCTCGCGCATGTTGATGAAGGTGCTGCTCATGGCCACGGCACGCTGCCTCAGGAGCACGTCGGGGCCCAGGTGGATGTTGGTGCGGCCCAAGTACTGCAGCCGGCACCAAGCACACGGCCTGTGAGTCAACAAGCCCTAACCCTAACCCCTAACCCTAACCCTAACCCTGGGGCTGTTTGCTTTGACATCATAGAAATTCATCCTTAGTAAATGTATAAAACTGTTTTGGCATAAAAATGAAGGAGGAAGTGTCATTTAAGTATTTTTCTGATGGCTAATTCCCAAATTTTTGTGATCATTGTAAAATAAGGAGAACGTATCAACCATGGTTTAGTTCCATGACCTGTTTGGGGCTTCACATGATACCTCTGTGACATCACTGCATTAAGATCAGAGTTTAATCTGGTGGAAAAAAAGTACCTCATCTGGAACCTGATAAAAAATAAGCAAAACAAGCTGTAAGCAACTAACAATTTATTAAGAAATCAACAAGGTGTAACCTGTGGGGTTTTGCACCTTGTAAATGGCGAAACCGATGGTGTTGAGGTCCCGGCCAAAGCGTTTCTCCATGCGGCCATCCTTCTGCATGAGGCCTATGAGGAAGGTGCATCCATCAATGCCATCGTGGGGGTCGTCATCCACCTCCTCCAGCTTGATTGTGAACTGGGGGTTGGAGCAGAAGGTGGCTAGACAGGTGAAAAAGATACATGAGAGATGTAATTACCCTACAGAATTTCCCAGGCGTGTGTGGCGAGGCGAGGCGAGGCGAATGAGCACTTGCCTGCTTTGCCCAAACAATTGAAAGTGCGTCTTTGTGGTCCTACGTGCAAAATTTATCAAGAGCGACCCCTGGTTTGGCAAAATTTACCCTAAGCCATGCCCCTTAAACTCTGTGCATGGCACTGCGATTTACTAAGACATATTCATGATCCTGGCACATCCCCAATGGCATCTTCAGGTTTCAAAGCAACAGAGCTCATAGAAAGTCTTAACTCAGAAAAAATATAGCAAATTTATTGGTTTTATGACAGATGAGATCATTACTTAATTCATTTGTTTAAAAAATGTATCACATTAGAAACAATCGGTAGTTTTAAGTAAAACATTCATTTCAAGTAGTAATAAATTGAAACCCAAATTATAGGTCTAAAAGAGCTGTTCAGTTAAAAAGTTCATGGACAAGCAGTCGCACTGGGGGCTTTTTAGTAACACTTTTACAAGAACAAAGCGGCAGACATTTGTGTTTAGTGTCCCAGTTTTTACAGAATTAAGCGAGTGTCCGCAGACTCTCTGAGCACTGCATCCCCAGCATGATGTCTGCCATGTACCTGTGTAATTCCTGCAACCTCCAGCAGTGGCACCCATGGCCCAAGTGCCGTCAAATTGGTAGTGGTTCCAGCGAGCCACCGTGTCACTGGTCAGTGTGTCGGGTGTCAGGTTACAGATCTCCAGCTTGGAGAACTGCCTTATGAAGTCTGAGTAGGCCATCCTGATTGGATGAAGAAGCCGTCAGCAGATAAGGGGTAAGTCAGGTGACAAAACAGTTTTGTTATTTCCTATCTAGACCTTTTTATATAATACACAAACCATCTAAATGATGTCCTTGTATGTACAATGTTACTACTGCACGCACTGGGAGCACTACATTTTGGATTATTGGAAATGTAAAATTAATGCCACTGAAAAGTCACCGTGAGAAATGCAGGATGCCACGGTAACAAAGGCAGCTAACACGTGAGTGAGACTGATGGCCGGGACAAAGATCCGGGGCATACTCATGCCAAAACTTTTAACATTAAAGGTACAGTGTGCACTTACAATAACAAATATTATGTGTCACTAATATATTATTTTATGTGATCCGAATCATTTTCAGTATTTTTTGTTCACGGCCAATTCGAGAATAACCAAAACTGCACCAGTCCCTTTGGTGAACGTGAAGGGGTTACTGTAGCACTGAGCATTTGGTGTTTGGGTCACAACAGCAGCCCTCTCATTAGCTGAGTGAGCATGAAGATGAAGAAACAAAAAAGTGTTATATATGAAATTATGAAACTGCCACCATCAAATGAAAAATGCATGGTTGCCCTGTTATAGATGACAGGTCCCACTGGGCCATACACATTAATAAGACACCTCCAAACCATAAACCTGAACACAGATGGCCAGCTGCTCACCAGAACTCTCCATCCTCAGCTTGATTGTCCAGCATTTCCTTCTCCTCCCGACGGACACCGTCCCATTCCCTCGAACTGCAGAAGGAAATGACGCGTGATTGTGTCATCCCTGGCCGCCACGTGCAGACTCGCGTCTCCAGCGTTTCTTACTCAGCACTCACTTATCACTCCAGGGTCCGGTCCACTCCACCTGGCCCCAGGGGTTTCTGATCCGCACCAGCTGCACGGGCCTTCCGTAATAGCGGACCTGAGACACAAGAAAAGCTGCTGTTTACATCAGAGCAGTGTTTCTGAACACATTCCTCATTCCACTTCCCAGTCTGTGACTCCGTGCTTATGAGTACACAGAAAACAACTTCTGCTAATCCAGCTCACTCTCACTTCACTTTTTAAAATCGCTGATGGCTATGGAGAGACCATCATCCAGCATCTCACAGTCACGAGTAATCATAGCATCAATGCTGAGCCATCGTTAGCAGGACAGTGTCACTCTCTTCCCTAATCTGAACTACGTTCGTGTGACCAGGAGGAGCACTTTGGGCCACGTCCTGCCAATGCCGTCGGCTTGTCTTACCTCCTCTGCCGCGGTGACTGAATAAGCGTGACCTTTCACCAGCTGCTGACGGGTGATGGCCTCGGTTTCGCTGCTGCTGGTGATCTGCACGGCACACCGTACATATTCATCAAGATACGTGCGTTTCTTTCAAAGTACAGGCCCTGTTCCGTGCCCATACTACCAGAGACCAGCATCAGAGCAGTGGCTGAGCGTGTTGCAATTGCAGAATAAAACTTCAATAAGACTTGGCATCTTGATAAGTAGCGATCTTACTGTCCTGCTGAGAAAGGCCTGTTTATGCTGGTTTTTGGTTTTGGTTAAACATTTAATTAGGAACAGCTGAGCTGTGGACCAGTTACACTTTAATCCTCATGTTTCAGAATCATTTCACTTTTGCTGTGTTGGTATAAATGCTACAAGTGTCAAGGATCTAGTAAATTGTGCCTTTAATGCATATAAATGTACAAAATACACATTTAAAGGTTGCTTAGCTTATAACTGACATTACATACCACCCACATTATTACTTTATAACGGCCTAATGAAACTTAATTAACAGTTTCCAACCTATGAAAGGACCCCAAGACTAAAACTAAATAACTATGTATGAAGAACAGGTGACAGACTGGACCATCTGAAGTTGTGGAAAAGGTCTTCCTATATAGTATAAAAACACCTTTTATATGATTCTCATAATCGTTGTATTATAGCATCAGTTTGCTGACTTACATCAATAGAACATCCCAGCAGTGAGCCTAGTCTCAGAGCCTTCTGGATGACCTTGAAGAGGTAAGGTGGAGCTTTGCCAAGCTCATACATCTCTGAAATGCCACCGGTGAAATCCTCAAAGCCCTCAGTGGTAGACCCTCCACTCAAAGCCTCATAACAGCCATTCAGCCTGTAGGAGAATGAGGTCATCAGGATATGAACCATTGGACCTGGAGGCTAATTAGGGATGGAGATGCCTGGCTGCCTGATTCATGCTGCTTTTTCCTCTCAAAGATACATTTTTCTTTGCAGGCAGTACGTTTGGACAGCAGCGGGAGGCAGCAGGGGGCTTTGACGCCCACCGTTACTGCGGGTGAGTTGTCATGTTTTCCCTGTGCCATACAGGTTTGCTCTGGGTACTTCTGGTTCCTCGCATAGTCCAGAAACACAGCATGTCTAAATCACCACCTGACATATGACTGTCTTTGTGTCTACAGTGGATATAAAAAGTCTACACACCCCTGTTAAAATGGCAGGTTTTTGTGATGTGAAAAAATGAAACTAAGATAAATCATGTCAGAACTTTGTCAGACTTTACTGTGAAATTGCAGTCTGTACAAATAAGGTGAAAAAAATCTCTTAAAAACTTACAAATACCTCCCTGTGCCCTGTAATGGACTGGCATCCCATCCAGGGTGAGGCCCCCCCCCCCCCCCCCCCCCCGGCCCGCCCCGCCCCGGGCGGCGGGCCCCCCCCCCGCCCCCCCCCGCCAGGTGGGGGGGGGGGGGGGGGGGATTAA
>JAODLD010001148.1:0-20621 GCA_026781065.1 Mormyrops boulengeri | reverse complement strand
CCCCCCCCCCACAGCCTGCTGCCCTACACTGCCTGAGATCCAGGACCCCCACAATCCCACACTAGATATGTTGTTGGAAGATGGAAGAAGATTATCCTTCTTAAAAAGACTGGTAACTATGCCTGACTTATTGGAAATAATTATTCTGGTAAATTAAAGAGGTATTTGTAAGAGTGCCGTGACAGGAGTTTCTCTAGTGCTTCTGTATTTTTAAATCATAATGGTTTCTTTCTGGAGTTGGAAGGGACTGCGATTCCTGACAGGTAAATTCAGCATGTCACTCACTTGGCGTAGGCCTTCTCCAGCAGCGCGCTCCAGAACTCAGATCCCTCAGCTGAGTGGACGAACAGTAACTTCCCCTCTCTGGTGGGCAGCCGGTCATCGATCACCACGTCCACCCACTCGCCATACTGCCAAAACTGCAAAAGGCAGCCAAAGATCTGTTACCAGGGCAAACTATCAGCTGTATTCATTTAAAATGACAATATGCTTTATATGTCATTTGCACAAGTACAGTTACTTTAAAATAATACTTTTTGCGTATCCCATCTTTATCTCCTGTGAGACATAAACACTCACACATACAGTTGAGAGCAAAGCTTGGGGTCCGAGTGCAGGGTCAGAGGGGAGGGTCAGAGGGGAGGGTTTGGGCCTTGCCCATGCGAGTGGGATTTGAACTGGCAACCTTCTGATCACAGGGACACAGGTCTAACCCACTGAGTCACATACTGCCCAGTGTGTGCCCAGTCTGCCAGTGCCTGTTACTGTATGCCCGCTCACCTGGAAGTGAAAAATGCCAGCATAGTTCTCCTGGAAACTCTGTCCCGGCGGAACCACGCGCGCCAGGATGTCTTGGTTCAAGGTCAAGGACGCGATGGCTGCCAACAGCCAGCAGTCCCCTGCAGAATGAGTTACAGATAAGAGAATAAACATGCAAAGAGGCTCTTTGAAAGAACAACTGATTGTGTAGATAAAGTGTGAGTTAATTAGGGAGGAACAATGATGAGACACACTGCACCTTTGACATGTTTCTGTTCTCTGGTTCCAAATGCAGTTGAAAAATGGATACACATTTTCTATGTGAGTTCTACTGTATATGAGGTTGTTAAAACCAACTGGGATCGGTGAAGTCCATCTTGCCTATAGCAGTGGTTCTGAAATTATTTGTGGTTCGCAGACTTCCTCTAGTGATATGTGGAGGTATATCTATTCAAACATAGGTCATAATGGTAATACTCAGAGAGCTTAGTGTTTTTATACCACGTACCAACTCAGAAAAGTTTAAGAACCACTGCAGTATATTCACTGTAGTATTTGAACTGTATTTTAAAGATATAATTAATTAATTGACCAAACCAGCTAAGATTAAGGGGAGATTAGCATGTCTAGGATGCCCCTGGGAAGTCGGAGCATTAGCAAGGGCACTAGTGTGCGTGAGTCCATCGTTTGCTTACTTTCAGAGAGAAAAAACAGACAGTTAATAACGTTACTCACTCAACCAAACATGACATCCAGAAGAAACATCATAGTGCTGGGAGAGAGGTCTTCAGAAAGCACACCGGCTCCAAATAAGGAGGTATGCCACCAAATCCGTGTTACTAAGTAACTTCAACAACGTATTTACTCAGCGACGACCAGAAAGACGTGTCCAAGAGGGAGATGTTTGGGCTTCATAATTTAAACGCTGAAATGTGTTTAAACAAGCTTGTGCCATGAACTTGAAAGACAGGAAAACATTGTGCAAACCAGGATAAAAAACACGGAAGGAAAAGGATCAGTGTTAGCTGAAGGTAAAACACTTCATTCAGTCCGTCATCGCAGAAAGGCAGGGAGTTCCCGGAAAATACTCTGCTCGCTATATGCTGTTACTTTAAATGTATATATTTTAAATTGCTCTTATTCAGTTGGTTATTGAGAGAAAACCTTCAGCCAAGCATACAGTTCAATTTTTACAATTGAATACAAAGCTGGCATGTGTATTGTACTAACTCTTAGAAAGGGCTTTATCAGAACTGTGAGATTTGTTGACCTTGGCCCCCCCAGAGGTTTCTGGTTTTTCTGCCAGATTGGGAGTTTTTCATTCCTCTACCCTGCTGTCATCTTTCTTTCTTTCTTTTTTTCTTTTTCCATGTTTTTGTATTATTCTGTCTCAATGATGATCTAATGTATCACAACACCCATGTAAAGTGTGTTGGGGTGACTTGTGAAAGGCTCTATATATAAATGAATTGAATTATGAAATGGAGGGCTAAGCCTTTATGGGGGTGGGGTGATTTAATGATAATGAATGACAATACAGAATTTAATTATTATACATTTATTTGGGGGGAGGGCTAAAGAACATTTTAGGAAGGTTAAAGCCCCGCCCCAAAACAGCCTTAGCAATGCCCCTAGCAACACTTTATAGATTAATCTCTAGTAAAATCTATAAAAGGAGATTAATATCTGCACATCACGCAGAATGATTAGCTAAATGTGTATGTCGTATTCATGTCTTCTGTTCAGACCAATGTTTATTCAGCCCATTATTTGGTTTTGCTTTCTGTTTGGAGTAAAACAGGAAACTGCGGGAACACATGTAGAATCATTAAGGAGATTGTTAGTACTCCAAAAAGGGGACCTTACAGAGAGGGAACAGACAAAATTGTAAAACGTCTGTCAGAGGAATGCAGAACGATCAAGACTGTCATACGTTTAAAGTGTGATCACAATACGATCAAACATTTTGTGGCCAACAGCCAAAGAGGATGAAAGAATTATGAGTTAGCCCCCTCCACTGCCTGATTTAAAGCGCATCGGGGCTTAATGTAGCGTGAGATTTACCAAGATATGGTGAGCAGTACACTTCTCAGAGGCTGTCCCTGAGCTAATATCGGACATGATCACATCAGAAACTGCTGCGATGGGAAACAGGCTCCTGATGGATATTGAGAAGAAAGTGGCTGCGCGGGACATCGAACTTAAAATCGGGCTGTACAGCACAGCCTGTAGTTTATTATTATTCTCTCTAAATTTCAAGATCGAAAATGCCTTTTGATTTCATTATTACAACTCTATAAATATGGTAAATATTGTATAAATACTTTTTCCTCAAAATAATCTTCAGTGACCTAATAATCCTGTGCACTGTGAACTTCCAAAAAAAAGTGTTTGATACACCTGATCATTGATTTTTCAAAACTAACAGAAAATAGTAGTAGTGATGAGACTCCTCATTAACATTATGAAAGTTAGTAATCTATTTCAAAAAGAACAGGATATTGAGAATTCAGGGCCAAACTCTTGGCTCTCACTGTAAGATGACTCATTGTTTTCCAAAGGGAAGGCTTTATTTATGCAAAGAAAAGATAATATCGGCAGCAAATATTAGATTGAGAAGTCTTAAATCACCCATGGTGAGAGCAATTACCACACCCAGTCAATGTCAGAAACACCCTGGAAAGCATGAGAGACATACTATCATCTTTATTTTCAGATTAATGAGCAAACTGGAATGAATTTCATGTGCACTGGAGTGTAATGAAATGTAATATAAAAGGCTCAAAGTCATTTAATATGAGTTCTACAATGATCGAGTACAGGTAAAATTAGTAAAAAATAAAAAACATAGTTACACTTTCTATGAATCCCATGTTTCTAAGAATCTATGAACGCATTCAAAACATAATGCATTCATAAAGCATTATAAACATAACACATCATAGCCATGTTTATTATTTAGTGTTTTATGAAGCTCTCATCTATAGATACCTTCATACCTTCATGCAGCACAAAGCTTCCTTAATACTTATACTGGCTATTGTAATGAACTATGAAGGTATTTATTGTGCCTTATGGGTGAGACCTTCATTGAAGCTTATGAAGTGTTATAATCAACACCGCAATGCTTTATGACTGTCAGAAGATGCTGTAATGTTTTATTAATTCTAATACCGACTATTGTAATGCATTGTAAAGTATCTATAATGCATTATAGACGACAGCTTCAAGTAAAGTTGCCAAAAACATTAAATTAGCACTTTTATGCTCAAATTAAGCATTAACTGTAAAAACTTTAAATACAGTTAGAAATAAACGACTAAACTGAGTAGTAATTCTCTCTAGATAATAAGCAGCTGTGATGTGAAGTATAAGGCAAAGATATATTGTTTACAATTATCAATAATCCATAAATGAAAGAACAATGTGTGTTTTCTTGCTCATTATGGAATGATGTTGCCAGAAAGAAAAAGAAATCTTTATTTACACACAATGCAATACAAACATAGGTGCGTGCTGTGTTGGGTGGCCCCGTCAGCATGTACGTCTACAACGTGCACACGCCATTTAAGTAGTGAATATTACGCCTATAAGGCAAGATTAAGAGACACACCAATCAGGTTTTATCAGAAACTAAATAGAAGAAAAATGTAAACAAATTGGTTTTCAGAAGCTCTATTAAACAGCTATAAGAACAAACAGCTTGAAGTTTATCATTAATTGAAGAATATCTGGTAACACTTAGTGTATAATGTAGTAGTACACTCTTAGTTAATGCATTAATTAACCAGTAACTAAGTGTGAGATATGTACTGATACCATGTTTATTCATCATTAATCAATCATGACAATTCATGTATTTCTTGCAGTTACTATATTTGTTCATGATTTGTACATGAATAGTAACTGAGTAAAGTTACTTGCGCTCCCTGAAGTAAAGTATTACCACCTATTTGATAGAATTTTTACAGTTTCCGTTGAGTTAGTGGCATTTGTTTGTTTTGTATGTTCGCATGCCCCGTTTGTAGCACAGTGTCTAGGCTGTGATAGATTTCACCCAGGCACCACTGGCCCCTCCATATCCGGCCTCGTCTCATTATCTGCTCATCACTCTTTGCTGCAGCCGTCAGACACACTCACCCAGGGCTCCCTGACAGATATCGGTCCGATTTGCTCCGTCAACAATGAACTGAGGATTTGCACAAAGCTCCTGCAGAAATGACACACAAACAGGCTGTTAATCTGATCGCAGTGTTTGTTATATAGAGTAAACCGAGTAAACTGTTTACACAAATGCAGTTTACTGAAGGAAGTGATATATCATGTAATTTACTTGGCAAGTGTCATTCTAGATATTTCTGTTCCTCTATTCAATGTGGTCCATGGCAGCACTTAAAACATCAGGTAAGCATGACCACATTATGGTAAAACAGCTTATAGCTTGTGCTTGATAAATGCTGTTTCTTAGAAGTGAATCTGGATAGCTGAGCTAAGGTGAGGCCAGTTGAAAGAGTTTAACTTTAAAATGCACTTAATCTTTTTCTTGGTTTTCCACTTTTTAAACAAATCTTTTCTTTTGATTTTAATTATTTAATTCTAATGTAATTTCATTAACCTTGGATTTGCACTCCCAATGTCATCAGAATCGTGTCCTCCATCTTACCGTGGGTCTCTTCCACTCCACTCCCCTGGTCTTGGGCGAGTAGCGGCCCAGTTCGTTATAGCCGAGCGAGGCCGGCTCGGCGTGGAAGCTGTCGTCGCAGAACAGGCTCCGGCTCTGTAGGCACTGCTGCTGCAAAGCCTGGAAGTCCTGTTTGTTGAAGGGAATGGCCCTGTCATTGCTGCCCTCACCCTCGGCCCAGGCCTTCTTCTGAGCCAGGTAAGCTGCGACGTTCGACATTGCGCAATCCGCTGCGTGAGCTGCTGCAAGGGTCAATAGAGTACAGTGAGGTGTGTGTGCAGTGCGGGCAGTAGCTGTACTGGCTTATAAGGAGCCAGATAAGCCTGCACACAGGTAGAGGGGAGGGTGGCAGAGGTGGGGCAGATACACTTCACATCCTCAGCCTCAGTGACGGGCTTTTAACCCCTTGCCACTGGCACCGGCTGTTTTGTCAGTACTTTCATTCTCTTCTTTTGTTTTATACATTGTGTGCTTCATTCACCCACTTACACCCCCTGTCTATGTGTCTCATGGAGAGCAAGATGAGATATGTGAAAACTACCCAATTTCCTCACTGTTTTATTCTAATTCCTGCAAAGAAGCTTCCTAGATATTATGTGGTACTATGGCGATGGGTCAGGAACTGTCCACCTTCCAACCACCTGAGTTACTGAGCGTTTGTTCCTCTGTTTTGCTGAGTTCCAGTCCTTGTGGTTTTTTAGTTGTGCCTTGTTTTATGGTTTTAGTTAATGCATTATTATTCCTGTATTATTCCCTGTTTGTTTTCTGATCCCTCATGGTCCTTTTTTTGTTGTTGCAGTTTTCCCCTGTGTCCAGTTTCCCCAGTAAACCCCTTTGTCTCAGAACTGCAAGAGAATCGTCTTCTTTCTCCTGCCTGTACCATGGTGCTAAGTGGAGTTACCAAATTACCAGTAGGTGCATGTGTGAGTGATTGGCGTGCGAATGTGCCCTGTGATGAGTTGGCCCCCCATCCTGGGTTGTCTAGTGCCCCTAGCCTCCGGGATGGGCTCTAGACCGACCCCCCGCAACCCTGAATAAGACAAGTGTTTTCATAAAATGGGGGATGGATAAATCTTTTCTAGGTGAAAATTACATGGAGGTCCTACCTGTGGGCTGCCCATAAAGATCAGGCTGTCCAGATTTGTGGGGCCTTGTCTGCTTGTCATACTACAAAAGATTTTACTAAATGGATGTTTTTGGCTTCACAAAGGATATGTGATGCAAATATTCAACATAGCTTTGAAGTTTCTTGACGTTCCTTTTGTTTTTCAGCATGTGTTTAAAGGACTGAGAAAATGGACCATAATGCAGACGGCTGTGCCTTGTGTTGACTCAGAGGGATGTGGTTTTCTCACAATGTCAAATATTAAAGAATACATCACTTTTCCATAGATGGGTGTTCATGTTCATATTTAGGTTAGACAGCCAAGCCTTTGATTTTATACTGACTAATTATTTACAAATCAAAATTTCAAATTAATGGTTATCCAATAAACCTAAAGTTTCCTCGACCAGGGCAAAAATTGTGGAAGTGAAATTACGTGCAGATCAGCCTGTAGTGGTTTCTAAACATTTACTGCTTGTTTAAAAATCAATATAGGCCGCACATAATATCACTTCCGCAATTTGTATCTAGTTTGAGCAGAAAGTGGCAGATAGTTGAGCAAACTTTAGGTTTATTGGAAAACGATTCATTTGAAAATTTGGTTATGGCTTGCAATTTTTTAAGTTCTGTGATTTGTGCAACAGCACCCATCAGAAGGCAAATGTGATTTTCAGATTCCAGTGCAGCAATAAGATCCTGTCCTGACACCCCCATTGTACATCCAGGGGAGGGAAATGCTTGTTGCGTTAAATTCTGACAGCCAAGTAACCATGATGCAACCTGGTTTACATGCCCCAAAGATGTCTTTAAAAAAATAAAAAGAGAGCTAATGTCTTGGCTTTATCTGCGTGAATGTGCACAAAGTACCTATCTCCCCAGTGTCCATGGCCCATTGGAACCCAGGTGCGAAATGTTCACACCATACACGGTGCACAATTTGGCAAAATTTGCACGTCAGGGTTGTGCAAAATTCAGAATTTATGAATTGTGCTCCATTCCGACTCAGCTCTCCGCCTGGGTTCCATGTTTCCCCCAACAGTCCAAACACATCCTGCGTTTAATTGGAGTTACCAAATTGCCCACATAGGTGATGAGTCACTTCCACCATGCACATTACCTGTAACTATGCATATAGGGTAAGGTTTAATTGTTCGTCACTCAAAATCCTTGCATGAATCCTTTTGATTCGATAGAATTCAGCACAGACAGTCCTGTGAGATTCACCTATTTTCATTTGTGTAACAAAAAAAAAAGAACTTGACCAGTGATATCCAAATTATGAGAATAGAATGGAGAGCAGTACAAAGTGCTGCCACATGTTACCAATCGCTCTTATCCTGCTTAGAGGGATTCCCAGAATATTCTCCTGCTCCTCTGCCTTGTTGGCGCCACCTGCTGGTTCGCATGTGCTGTGACAGGAACAATGTACAGTTGTCATCTCACGCATAGCATGGGCCACATAGTGAATGAAATAAGAAGAATTCACCTTCTTATTTCTCCTGGTATCCCGCTCCCTTTCTTCTCTAATCAGTAAGTCCTATGAGGGGCAAACATTGGCCTTTGTGAAGTCAGGTGCTGGCCCTGCTTCTGGGCAGATCAGCCCTCCAGTCTGACACAGCCACATGCAGTGAAGCAGTACAGAAAAAAGAGGAACAAAAAAAAGTCTCTCTCTAAAACTGGAGATTGTAACTGTGAGTGCTGTTAAAACAGCAATAGGAACACAAATAGTGGCCTGTTGAAGGGCCTTTTAGTACACAGTGATGCTCAGTAGATCAGGCTATGGTCACACCACCTCCATGGTCTGCAGGACCTCTGTAACCTTGCGGTAGCTGTGGGTAGAAAGAGAGAGACAGAGCGGCTCAACACTATATGATGTTACAGACATACATGTTGACATAATGTGTAGTGTGGAATTAAGCCAAATAATCTGACACTTCCTTGGACTAATATGAATGTGGTGGGGGGGCATGAGAGTGCGTTGGCGAGGCAGGCCACGCAAGCTGGGAATTCTGTCAATCTTGGCGGAGGGGGTTCGAGTGATGGTGTGTATAAGGAACTAAGTGCGGAGAAATGCCATCAAGGGGTTGACACTGACATGACCACACCTAATAATAATACAGTAAACTGTAAACATGAACTGCGCTGCGGTATATTTTCGGGTATGCCATTATTACCGTTCTTTAAAATTATCGACATTAAATACTCCTTCAGCTGAGCTGTTGAAACAAAGAATAATTATTTGTGTGCATTTTGGTTGTAAGGACGGGACCTGTTGGCTCTCTGCAGTCACGCCCCCTCGCCCGATCGCGATCGCCGGAATACTGACAGCTACGCTGTATTCCTTTCCTGACCGCGTAACCGGTGGAACCAGTTCTAGTGTCTGCGAGGAACTTTGGACAAAATCGTCTGCTAAATAAAAATAAATGCAAATAAAAAAAACTGCCAAAAATTTGTTTAGGTATATTCTGTAAGATGAAAACACATTTAACAGGATGAAGGCTGATAAGACGGTGTATTTTATTTTATATCAGTCAATTATACCTCTGTGTCGCAGCAGAAAGGGCGCCCTCTACTTGCGGACAACTGGAATATGCTTATTTCACGTGCTGCTCTTTAATCAGGAAGTTCATGAGCTCATACTCGTTATACTTATTTATTTGTATTTTATTTTAGTTTGTTTGTGCATCCGTATAACTACTTTAATGTTTTAAATAATGGCCTTTTCACTTGGATCATGTAAACATTCCAGCCGTTTCCCACCCCTAATTCCAGTGAACTACAAACTATGCAATAGTTTGTATCAATGTGCAGGATTGCAGCCCTGAAACAGGCACATGACCCACAATAACAAGGCTGGGCTTAAGACTTGGGTTATGTTCACAGCCTTGTCATGTTTTAACCTGCCTGAAAAAAATATAAAAATCCAGGTATATTGCTTTCAGGCAAACGATAGGCTACATTCACAGATATGCGTTTTCCGGTTAATCATACTCTCTACGTTTCTTCTATGTTTCTCCAATATTAGCCTAAAACAAAGCTGAGTGCTTTACTTTATAAAATAATACACCGTTTAAAAACAGCGCTACGACATAATAAATAACTCGTTAAAACTGCAAAATAGTCGCATGCGAAAACAGTATATATTAATTTGACCAGAATCAGTTAGTTTCATCTTGGTGAATAAGGCCGATAAACTTATCAAAACATACAAGTCCATTTTTTAGGTTGTTTACTTATCTCGTCACTGTGTCAACTTCCCTTTTGACACATATGTCAACACACGTTTTCAAGATTATTATCTAAAGTATATGAAAAAATAATGTGTAAAATGTTTTCCAGAATCTCTTGCCAGATCTTTTAAAAT
The DNA here is from genome assembly GCA_026781065.1 of Mormyrops boulengeri. Lineage (NCBI taxonomy): Eukaryota > Metazoa > Chordata > Actinopteri > Osteoglossiformes > Mormyridae > Mormyrops > Mormyrops boulengeri. The sequence goes on along the minus strand of JAODLD010001148.1, from coordinate 10,712 downwards.
AGCTTAAAGGAGGTCGTGTATTTTTTACGATAAAACGTTAGAGACCACGCCTGAGAAGGCAGGGAGGAGTAAAGAGCAGCTCCGATCCAGTCTGAGGCGCAAAGCAACTGAGACGCGCTGATACACGCACCGCGGATTCCAGCGAAATGTCCGGAGTTGCATCTAAGTTAGCCCATCAGAGGGCACTGGCCGCAGGGTTCGGTACCAATGCCAACGCCATCAAGTACCTGAACCAGGACTTCGAGCAGATCCGGAGTCAGTGCCTGGCCCGAGGGGAACTCTTTTCGGATCCCACCTTCCCAGCTGTTCCGGAGTCCTTGGGTTTTAACGAACTTGGGCCCAATTCGAGTAAAACTAGAGGGGTCCAATGGAAACGGCCGCGGGTAAGCACCACTTTTACATTACATTAGTCTAATTTTTATTTTACGTAATTTTACTACCTGGAAATCTGAAGCTGCATACTGACGGCATCCTACCGATGTTACATTAACAAACCTATTGTGAATGTCATCGGGAGAAACAAAGTATTTCACCGTAACTTTTTGAAACTTCTCGGAAGTAACAAGCGACGTTTTTCGCTGTGACGAAGGCATACAGTTTTATTGATTACTTTTTATATAATTTCAATTTATTCTTTACATTTAAAAGCCTGATGACTACTTTACACTCTTTGGGCTGAGGTTAAGCAACTCAAAATGATTCAGCTACAGTTATAGTTGGGAAACTAGTTAGGGAAGTTTGCGGCTTACTTTTATTTGTTGACTGAAAAAAACACAATTGCTTTCATTTCAGACAATCCCCACCACATGAAATCATGTCCAGCCATTTGCCAAAGTCAGATTAACTGTAACAGAGACCGGCCGGGGCTGTTTACATTCAGCGCAGTATATCTCATATATGTGTTACATTATAATAACATGGATACCTGTGAATTAACCCTTACGATCTTAGCCTTTACCTTATAAAAAAGTTACTGTACATAGTTTTTCAGTTATAAAAACGTGTAGCAATATTCTATGAATTTTGTAAGAATCTAGCATCATAGAAAAATAACCAGAACTTTTGCTTTAATCAAAAGTAAAAATGTCAGTGAAATAATGCTTCTGAATCTGTAAACGACTCAAAAGACCTAATCAATTTAAACATTGTCTACTGTAGAGTAATAGGAAAAGTGGTAATGAAATCTTGGCCACTGAACATTTGGATTGGAGAACTTGCGAAAGCAACCTATGTTCGCTTGGAAGTTATTGGTGTGTCAACCAACCCCCATTACCAGCCAAGCCGGTTCTGCCCTATGCATGACTGAATTATTACAGTATTTGAATAAAATTCAAAGCAGTAAAATAATAAGGCATGCAAACGAATTGTCATGCAAATATTATGCCGTGGTGTATGTTTTGGCATTTATCTCCAGGAGCTGTGCTCACGCCCCCGTTTTATTGTTGGAGGAGCCACCAGAACCGATATCTGCCAGGGAGGTCTGGGTAAGTCCGAAATGGAGACCAACACCGACGTTTATTCCGCTATTAATACACGCGTTCAGTACGCAGCGAAGCGCAGCATTAATTCACGTGTCTATAGTACAAATAATCACGTTTAGTGTGTTTTTTTCCCATGAACAATCATCTGACTCCAGACGCCCTTACCCACTCCACAAAACCTATCAAAAGAGAAATCAGCAAGATGGTTATTATCGATATAGCCACCTGCATGAAACGAGTAAATTGTTTGAGTAACGTAGTTATTACTCTCACTTAGCTTGTCATTTACCGCATGTGAAACGGAATGACTAAAACGACACATGCGTCCAGGTTTGAGAACAGATTATGAATTGTTTAACCCCAAAACATAACTTTTGGGTCAATAAAGCTTTTTGTGCGCCGTGGTGTCCGTCGTAAGGAAGTATCTCCGCGATGACATAATAGCCGCTTTCTCGGGGAGTCTAGTGAACCCTCCCATTTCACTTATAAAATAGGGAGGGTTCACTAGTGAGAGTCACGTGTTCTCTCACGCATCTGTTACTCTTTATGATTTACAAGTAAACAGGAACCCGTAAAACCCGCTTAGACTCGCTTGCATGCTATATGTACAGAGCAGCACATGAAGTATAATTAATTTTGATTATATCTTTGGTTAAGCTTGGCAATGCATCGTGATTTAACAGGATCTAATTGGACGGGAAGGTAGCACCCCCTCACCCCAACACACAGGCACTCCCAGTGGTGCGTTAGGTCACTGAGGATACCGTAAAATGTGGTTAAAATGGACGAGAAACAATACTGACAGAATACAGTGTGGCAGTGCAGAGTCACGCAATGTTTAGTGAGTGCGAAGAGGCTGCATGTATTTATTACACAAAGAAATTATGCAAGTCACTTTTTAATTATGAGTGTTGTGACTCATAATTGAGTAGCTCTGTTTGCAGTCCCGTCCAAAGATGTGCATTTAGGGGAATTGATGTCTCTAAACTGCATTGCCCACAGAAAACAGAAAAAAAATAATATAACAGAAAGCAAACATTTCGTTTGGCTCAGAATCTAAACAGAATCAAGCATCCGCTCATGCATATGGCATCTTGTTAGTATTAGTGCGATTAAGGCCTTCTGTGGGCTTTGAAGGTTTTCAAGTTTTGTGCCCATAGTGAGTAAGAAACGCACTGAACCGCAGAGACCTCCGCAGCTTAGTGCGTCACATTGAATAAAAGCGTGTGCCTGCTAACAAAATAGCTCTATGCTAATATTACTGCTGCTAATCTTGCTAATAAACGTCAGCAGAAAGTCCGCCTTCCAGTGTAAACAGAAACAACATTGACAGTGTACAGTGTAGTGGTCCAGACTGATGCAGTGTTCAGTTGAAGTGAAGAAGCCTATTTTGGTTTCTACACGTCAAAATTTTGTTCTTTTTGCATGATTCAGGTGACTGCTGGCTTCTGGCTGCCATCGCCTCCCTAACACTCGATGAGGATGTAATGGCCAGGGTTGTCCCCAGCGGACAGGACTTCGATTCCAGCTATGCTGGAATTTTTCACTTTCAGGTAGTGAAGGACAGACTCTGGCAACGCTTAAGAAATGTGCTACATCTGGCCTGCTTTCATACGCTACTCTTTAACGTGCTGCTTGTGAGCTGGCCTCTCGCATGTCCCAGCATGCTCTGCTAATTGCTTTACACTGCATGGCATGCAGACCCAGCTCAAGTGGTAACTTGAGATTAGCTTATTCTAAATAATGTAACAAAAAAGCTAGTGCAAAAGGTCCATTTAAATACGATGTACCTATTCAGTAATATACACAAAGAATAAATACGCATCCAGTTGTGAAACGCATCCTGTTGTTATTCTTTACCCCTAATCATGCTACTAAAAACCTAGCATCGCAGTTGATTTATGAAAAGCAGAATGTCACATTTATTGTGATTTGAAAGGTAGCAATTTTTTGAAAAGTGTCATGGTTTCCTGGTAAAAGGGTGGAAGGAAACATGCTGTTTGAGATGTTAGCCTGAAATAGAGGGCCAAGAAGTCTGTCAGCCCAGATAACGGGCGTTATAGCAGATGTTTCGCTCATTAGTGTAATATTTGCCTGCCACAAGGGTTTTTCAAAAGCATGATAAAACATTATATTTCAGTGCTTCTGTCGACTTTTGTATGTTCCCATATTATTAACTCATCATAATTAACGCTTTCGTAAGTGTTGTAAGCCTAGCTTCTTAAATATTAAAAAATGATACATTATTATAAAACATTTTTGTCTATTTCAGTAAATAATTTCATGCTAGTCTACTCCAAATTTTACTGAACATAAAAGTAAATACATTTTTAAAAATTGTTTATTACAATTGCATTATTACTAGTAACACAGGTTAATATTTTACCCATAACAATAAAGTGGCAATGCAGGATAAATGAGAACCATGTCCCTGGGAATCGTTCCCTCCATTGTGTTGCCACAGTTCTGGCAGTTCGGCGAGTGGGTGGACGTGGTGATCGATGACCGGCTGCCCACCAGAAACGGGGAGCTGCTGTTCGTCCACTCAGCTGAGGGATCTGAATTCTGGAGCGCCCTGATGGAGAAGGCCTACGCCAAGTGAGTAGGCCTCAAATGGCCCTATTAAACGACAACGCAGAACGATTTTTTATACGCCAGGTGTGAACACGCAGCCGGATACCGTTTCAGTGTTACCTTCAGCTTGTATCTCATGTATCTTAAAACTCTATGCAGAAACCAGAATTTGCAATTCATTGATTTATAAGACAATTACTAGAAAATTAAACACACACACGCCAAACACAATGCCTCCTCAGTGTTGCCTAAGATTAGGGGGAAAAAATGGGAAGGTTGACGCCGCCCTCTGCACATAATCTAAACAAGAGCCGTCTCATCTTCCTGTCTTTGACGGGGTGTTATTATCACTGTGAGTAAAGTCCTCATTTTTTTCTTCCAGAAATGGATTTTTTTCTCTAGGGCTTCCTGAAGTTTTGTGTCCAAGTTTAATGCTAAGAATGCTGAGCTGAGAGATGTCAGCATATTAGAGTATCGCTTTATGCTTGCTAACAAAGCAGAACTTATGCTAAGACTACTGCTGCTAATGTTGCTAGTAAACCCCAACAGGTAATTTGCCTTCCAGTGTAAGCAGTAACAACACTGACAGCATGCAGTGTACTGGTGAGGAAGCCTGTTCTGGTTTCTACTTATGGCTAATATTGCTAATAGCTCCCTAGCAGGTAACCTGCATCTGACTGAGATAATGATCGGTGACAATAAGAAGTTACATAACTTTAAAAAGGAAGAGGGCTTCCTGTCAGCTACAAACTATTATGATTAACTTCTTTTGGAGCCGGATAATTAAGGAAAGTCGCTACTTATGTGCTTTGGTTTCACAAAAACGACCCGAATCGCTGGTGATGCTCAGCCAGTAGCTGTGATGCGATACGAGGCCTGCTTACCTGTGCCCCTCCTGCGGCTTGGCCAGGGTGAATGGCTGCTACGAGGCCCTGTCGGGGGGATCCACCACAGAGGGCTTTGAGGACTTCACTGGCGGGATCGCTGAGTGTTTCGAGCTGAGGAAAGCCCCCCCCAACATGTTCCAGATTATCAAGAAAGCTCTGGATGCGGGAGCCCTGATTGGCTGCTCCATCGACGTACGTGAGCAGCACCGGCCTCCGGTTGGACCTTTTAGAATCGCCCATTTAGGCCTTGAAATGACCTTTGTGTCCTTGCGTTAATTAGCTGACTTACTTAGCCACTGATTTACAGTGGAAATGGATACTTCAAGGCAGCAATTAAGAGCTCAGTACATCGCGTGTGAAAACTTGCACACCCATGGGCGTAAATCACGGGGGGATGGGGGGTTGTAAACCCCTCAATAATCATGTCTCCTCCTAAAGGGGTGGAGACCTCAACCCCCCCACTGTTCAAACAAAAGTTACGCCCTTGTGCAAACCCTACAATCCTGAATATCTAGAATTGAGCAGCACTGTCGTAATCTGCCTACCCTAGAAGAATACTCTTCTTGCATAATCTGTTGTTATTAAGTATTATAATGAGCGGCTCTACTGCACTGGTGATGTTCGGAAATTGAGAGCTGTATGGAAATGCCAGGGGTCCCTCAGATGGCTAATCTGCCTTTGTGTCCATTCGGTTGTGCTCGTCCAGATCACCAGTGCTGCTGACTCTGAGGCCATTACTCTTCAAAAGCTGGTGAAGGGCCACGCCTACTCCCTCACAGGTGCAGCGGAGGTATGGCTCATAACTGACATTCACAGTCACACCTTCATTTATTCGTCTGAGGCTTAGCGAATGCAAACACAGTTACTGTCGCTGAGAGATGTGCGGTAAGGATTGTTGCCCTGAGTTTAGGTCGATTACCGGGGAGGCAATGAGAAACTGGTGCGGATCCGGAACCCATGGGGTCAAGTGGAGTGGACGGGAGCTTGGAGTGACAAGTAGGTTTGTGGGAATGAGCGGCTTACATCTACTCACTGCTGAGTGTTTGGTCTGCGAGCGGACACCGTTGGAGATTCCTCCATTGTGTGAGAAATGGCACTGCAGGCATTTTTGGGTGTGGTTCCCCGATGGTGGAATGAGCTACCAAACCACATACAGTCATCAGACTCCCTCTCCACCTTTCAGAAACCAATCTCTTCCAGGAATTCCTCGATTAACCCGGTGCTTCTCTATGTGCCCGGAATATCGTTAATGTTGTGCTTCTGGTCATTGAATATTCTTACTAGGTTCTTGCTTTGTTAGAAGTTGTTGTGTAGCTCTTGCTCCAATACCGCTTACACTTGTACATGGGCATCCACTGGAAGCTCAGCCTTATGCCTAGTCGACTCCCTGACACCACTTATCTCTCTGGACACAAGTGTCCGCTAAACGAAAGTAAAACATTAAAGAAATTAAATATTAAGGGCGAAGACTCAATTGTAAGTGTTGTTTGTCTAGTAAAGATGTTGTTGAGTGTGGTTAGTGAACAAGGGCGTAACTTTTTGTGTGATCTCCCTACGCACAGTTCTTCTGAGTGGAACTACGTCACCAGCAATGAGGTGCAGAACGTGAAAGCAGATGATGGCGAGTTCTGGTAAGACTGGATAGTGTGTAACTGACTAATTGAACATTATACAGAAGAGCCTGGCGACCCTGATCACGGCGTGTGCTTCTGTTTCTGTCAGGATGTCTTTTTCAGACTTCATGAAGCATTACTCTCGATTGGAGATATGCACTCTGACCCCAGATGCACTGACCAGTGATCGTTTTACGAGCTGGAGTGTCTGCAACCATGATGGCAACTGGAGACGAGGTTCCACGGCGGGGGGCTGCAGGAACAACCCCAGTAAGAGCAAACGTGCCGCTGCACCTTCGTCAGACGCAGTCGCCAGTAACCACAACCACTTCACCTAGTGCCACCGTCACCATGTTTTACACACATTTTCAAGCTTTTGCGAAAGTTAAAAAGAGCTAAAAAGAGGTGTGATTTTTAAGTGCACATCACTCCAACAATTGCGAGGTTGAAAAATAAATTAGCAGCCTGAATTTAGACAATGATTGAAATCCCGGGGATATGAAATGTAGGTTGATAAACAGCTAATCACATGCTGATTATTAGGCGGCTCATTTGTTCGTTAGTAAAGCCGTACTTGTGTATTTCAGTTTTGTCTGGTTCTTGCCTTCTGGTTCTTATGACCTTGGTGGTGTTACTGTTCTACTAATAACCTGAAACATGGCTGGCTTAAGAGGACCCTTTTGTAATCGCATAACAGGCAGGATACTGGGTGCGGATCTCAGCAAATATCTATTGAAGTTCCTTTAGAAGGGGGCGTGTAGGTCGAGCGCTAATTATTGGCAATCCCCACCCGAAGGAATTATTCGAGGAATGCTGCTTCTGCTTCCGCTGATCTGTGTGCAAGGCTGGAAATCGAGCATGCCCCCCTCCCAGTGAAAAAAAGTCTGTATTTTGAAACCAAATTTTGGGCAGGGATGCAATAACCCACTGGCTGGTAAAAAAAAATGCAAATTTCCACCTCTGACTGTGTTTTCATCTTCAAAAGAGAAGATACGATCTTTCCCATGAATTACCCATGTCTTGATGGCTGGAGGCTCATTCCTTCCTTTAAATATAACATTTTTGTGCCTGTATATGCAGATTTGTCCTGCGTATTGCTACGCTGATTTACCAGGTGATTTGCCAGGTAAACACAGGGCTTGTCCTCCCCCGTAGGCACCTTCTGGATAAACCCACAGTATGTGATCAAGCTGGATAAGGTTGCAGAGGACCCCAGCGCCCACGAGGCCGGCTGCAGCGTCGTGGTGGGCCTGATCCAGAAGAACCGGCGCCGCCTGAGAAAGTCGGGGGAGGACATGCACACCATCGGCTTTGCCATCTACGAGGTGAGGATCTCGATGGGCGGAGAGAAGAAGCTCGTAGCCCTGTCCATGTCTGGGGGTCGACGAGGGGCAGCACTTTCTGTGAGGTCCTTAGCTGTGTTCAAGTCCTGCTGGAAGTTTTGTACATAAACTTGAAATATGAATGTGAAAAAGCTGTATCAGCCAAATATTTTAGAAGCATATTTCCTGAGGCCAGCAGGAATTACAAACAATTCTACCTATTTTATGTGTTTGGGTATCATGGAGTGACACCTCCAAGGTTATGAGCTTGATTCCCCGGAGTTCTGCGAGTGTTTTCCCCGTGTGCCATTGGCTCCCTGCGATAGTCTTTATGTTGGGTTCAACCCTGCGTCGTATGAGCAGTTATAGAAAATGGATGGATGGATGGATGGATGCTACCTCTTGCCTTGGTGATCCTGTTATTGTGTTATCGTTTTCACTTTCTCTTTTTCTGTTCTTTTTCAGCTTCCGCCACAGGTGAGGATACCCTGTCTAAAGAGAACCAACTGAAGATCAGCATGGTCAACAATAGTCAGCTAGATTATGAAGGACTTATATCATTTACTCCTTCTACAGCTTCTTCTTCAGCATCTCCTTTGACATATTTCTAAGTACTGACACCATGTTGCGCTTATAATGATTATTCATTATTGAAAATTGATAGTCGCCACCATTTACTCTTAATAATGAAATTAGCTTGTGTATGACTGTCGTGGGATTTTTCTAAGAATCCTTAGAAGCTGTATATCTGAAGTATATGTTATGATAGCAAAGTAATCGAATGCTAGCTGAATAAATAATCATTATCCGGTTCCTTATGTTTCAAGTTCAACCAGGTTGGTCATTTGAGAGGAACAGTTTATAAGACGTTACTTAAGGTGTAACATCTTTTTGAACAGAAAGTATTGCACAAATATTTTTGTTGGGTGTGAACAATATTGGAGTAATGATGTAAGAATAATAATGGGAGGGAGATCAAGACAATGAAACAGACCTGAATAATTTATTTAGCATGTTGATCTTTTTTCATGCGTCAGCCTTGCAGTGAAACAGTGTTTTCATTTACTGATCTTTGTTGTTTTGTTGGCGACAAAAGGCTGTTAAGTAAAGTCACCTAATTCATGTCACTGTCAAGTGTGAGACATCCCTTTGCTCTTTTTAGTTCCATGGCCAAAGGGAAGTCCATCTGGACAGGAACTTCTTCCTGACTCACGCACAGAAGGCACGCTCCGAGACCTTCGTCAACCTGCGGGAGGTCACCACACGCTTCCATCTGCCCCCCGGGGAGTACCTCGTTGTGCCCTCTACCTTCGAGCCCCACCTGAACGGCGACTTCTGCGTGCGCGTCTTCTCTGAGGAGGAGCACGAAACTCAGTAATGTTACTCTCAGTCGTGCATCTCACGATCTTTTAAGGCAGAATGGAAAAAATGTTTTTGATGCAGATAAAGCTTCAGAAGAAGGTGTGAAAGTTGATGATATGTTCCCTGATTTTTTTTGTTTACATTTTTAGGTTAAAGATTTTTTGCACATCAGGCCATTATACCCACTTGAACTTTTATGATGTCCCATTCTGGACATGAAGGCCTGGTTCACAATCTCCATTCTAGTTCATCCCAAAGGCGTTTCATGGGGTTGAGGTCAGGGCTCTGTGCGGCCAGTCAAGTTCTTCCACACCAGACTCTCCCAACCATGTCTTTATGGACCTTGGTTTGTGCACTGGGGCACAGTCATGCTGGAACAGAAAAGGGGCTTCCCCAAACTAGTACAGTAATGTTGAAAGCATAGAATTGTCCATAATGTCTTGGCATGCATATCAAGACATTTGGGACATCCCCTTTGGGATGAACTAGAATGGAGATTGTGAATCAGGCCTTCATGTCCAACATCAGTGCCTGACCTCACAAATGCTCTTCTGGATGAATGGGCAAGAATTTCCACAGACAAACTCCAAAATCTTGTGGAAAGTCTTCCCAGAAGAGTGGCAGCTGTTATAGCTGCAAAGGGGGGACCAACGCCATATTGATGCCTATGGGTTTATAATGGGATGTTATAAAAGTTCCCGCAGGTGTAACGGCCAGGTGACCCACTACTTTTGTCCATGTAATGTTAATGTATATTTTGCATTCCTTAAGTTTGCAATAATTATAAATCGGTGTTTTCATTTATTGCACAGACGCAACGATGACCCCCTTGATGCCGTCTTGGAGGATGTGAGTCGTCTTTTTGCCCTTTTGATTCCTTAATTTCACACATGGGTGTTCATGGCTGTGTTAACAATGTTGATTTTTATCACCAGGACAAAGTACGTGACTGTGATGTCGATTCAGGGTTTAGGACCCTGTTCGCGAAACTCGCAGGAAGTGTAAGTGTCACATGTCATATTACATCGCAGTTGAAAGGCTGGACTCTGATTACCACCTGGCTGTTTGCTTATCTTGCCTGTCAAACTTGACTGTCTGTGAGGCTGTGCAAGCTTTTATTTAAAACAGTCAAATATGAAGCTCTTGTGTCTTAACAAGCATAATAACAAGACATTAGCTAAGATGACATGACAGTTTTTGTGATGTGAAGAATATTTCCCAGTATTCCTAAATTTTGAAATCACAAAGTCCGGGTTCAGCATGGTGGTCCAGTGGGTAAAACTGTTCCTTCTCAGCTCTGGGACCAGGGTTTGAGTGTCGGCCATGGCTGTATGTGTGTGGAGTTTGCACATGTTCTCCCCATGCTGTTGTGGCATTTCCTCTGGGTACTCCGCTTCACTGGCGGGGGGGGGGGGGGGGGGGGGGGGGGGGGGGGGGGGGGGGGGGGGGGGGGGGGGGGGGGGGGGGGGGGGG
>JAODLD010001066.1:0-32113 GCA_026781065.1 Mormyrops boulengeri | reverse complement strand
ATTAGTTAAGTTCTCCCCAAACGAGCTTGAAGGGCCGAATGGCCTCCTCTCGTTTGTAAATTTCTTATGTTCTTATGGTCCTCCAACTGCGAAATGTCTGCAGCATAATTATCCTGCCAGCTGGGCGGTGGTAAGAGGTAGTGATGGCCGAATGAAGCTTCATGAACCATTTGCTGTATTTTTTGACCCCACTAGATAGTGCACTTGATTTGCTTCAATCAAGCGCACCATCTAGTTAGGTCAGAAAACACAACGGTTCATGAAGCTTCATTTGGCTATCACTAGTAAGGAGGACCATTAGTTTACATTAACTCTTTTGCAATCTCTCTTAAATGATTCTAAGAAGGATACTTAAGTACTTGTATGACAAATCTATATGTTGAAATTAAAGCAAGGTTCACAGTTATTTCAGGGTATGTTAATGAACCAATGTAATCTGCATTGAAATGACTAATGCAAATACTAACAGTCATCACTTTTATAACTTAAGAGAAAACTGTTGTATGAGAGAGCCATGATTTCGGGACCTTACCTTCAGCTTTGACGCTCTGGGGCACCACCTCGAAGCGCACAACCCTGAAGTTGTGGTCGTCTTCTTGATCCACCTTTTCCTTGTGGTAGTATAGGATGAAGGAGAGATGGTTGTGCAAGTAGTGCTGGGGAACAACAAGAGAAAGGTTACTGTTAGAGGCTTCAGTTGCAAAATAAAAAAACTAAAACTTACCATTATCAATTAGTATTTCAGCAGCCTGAAATAAATACACTTCTTCAAAAGGAACAAAAGGGTCAATCCCAAGAGAAGCATGTTGAGAGACCATGCAAATGATTTGTTTTTCTTAATAATGCATCTTGACAGGCTCATTAAGTCAGCGTTAAGCCTATATTATCCCTAGAATTAATCACTGAAGACACCGAGCCTTCCCGCCGCCGGTACCTTGCTGTTTTCTGTGAAGCCTAGCCTGTAACCATGCTCGAACTGCACGTCTTTCATGGCGTCCTTCTTCTGCTCCTCGTCCGCCGCTGCTTCGTGGTTTGGGTACTCTAGCCTCGTAGCCACAGGGAGGTTGTCTGCAATGCTATGGCCACAGGACAGTAAGACATGATGAAATATTACCTGTGTTATATTAACTGTGACTGCATCTAGTAATGCCTGAGGACAATTCATGAAGTCGACGGCATCTACTGAGAAGGAGGAGACACAGAGAGACGACAGGCCGGGGGGCTCACAGGTGGACATAGTACTCCTCTTGGATACGCTCGGCCATCAGCTTGCTCTGTTCCACGGTGAACTTGCTGGCCTGCTGACATACTACCTGGCACCTCTTCTCCTGGATCATCAGCACCACATAAGGCGTGTTCACGATGCGGTCGCCTCGCAGTACTTCACCTGTGCACGAGGTAGACAGGAGCAGCATGAGTAGGGCTGGGCATCGTTTTTCGATACCAGCACAAGAACGATACCTTGATCTCGATACCATTTCCTGAACAATCTTCTTTAATACCAATATGTTTTTAAATCAATTTCAGCAACAACAAAAATACATTAAACAGTACGGCATAGAACTTTTATTTGAAGAAGTTTTGTTAATTGTTGGTTAGTTACTGGGGAGATCGATCGCAGTCATAAGGGGACAGCATTTATCTATATTATACTCATATGACCTGCGATATATTTATAATTCATAAATAATTCTGGCCAGCAGATCGAACTTTCATTTTTCATAGAATAAAAACAATGCAATGTTATCCTGCTAATAAGAGCTGGCAAGTTTCACTGCCGGCATCGGCAATATATGGAGACGCAAGCAAAAAGGTATTCAAATCTTACTGAGGCATAAAAAAAAAATCCATCTGCGGTCTCATTTTCTGCACTTCTGCGTAAGTTAGCGTCGGTGCTCGTGGTGAAGCAATCAGCAAGTTTATCACTGTAAGAGCCTCCGTGGTAGTGCCTCCGAGGCACTGCGATGTGACCCATTCCCGATGATCTCGCTCACGCACACATGCATACACACCAATTCTCGCTCTCTCCGCGTTTCACGTGATCTATGCCGATGTGGTCAGCCACTAAATGGGGGGCATATTTGCAAGTTGCACTGGTGCACCTAGTTAGAAAACTTAATCACACCGTCTCCAAAAAGGGTTGCAAAATGCGGCTAAAATGATCGTGGTCTGGAACCCTGTGGAGCCAAACTTTTGATTTCTTAGGCATTTTTTGCACATGACAAACAACAATGACACACATGCGAGCCAGTTGACAAGTTTATCTCTGGGCATAAGTTGTTCATGTATGATGTGTTTGTGTAACATTACGTTAGACAGCAGCCAATCACCAGCAACATTCGATCTATTCACAAGTATATTCACAAGCATGCTCACAAACGCTGAGATTTATGGTTTGGATTTGGAATTTGGCACTGTAAGATAATTTTGCAATCCTCAACAGGATTGGAGCATTTTGGTTGGTACCACAAAAGTGCCGAAGTTCGGTACCGAGCTCTAAGCATGAGGCATGTGCGGTGCCCTTAAAGTTCGAACCCACAGCTTCCCATGTGTGACCGATCCACGTCCGATACTTACTTATTTATTTTTCAGCTGCCATTTCTCGTTAAATCGATTTGTACAATCAATAACAGGACAGCTCTTTCCCATTTTAGATTGGTGGTTTATGGTGGCATTCAATCTGAATTCTAACACTGCCACACAGTTTTTTCCCTCTCAGTGGGTGTGAGCTCAGTGCCTTCCTCCACTCTGATATCATGCGCATTTTTTTCATTTGCATTTACTAGTTTAAAAATATTAATAAGTATAAATATTTACACATTAAATAATTCATTTATTAAATTAAAATATTAAAGTCAGAATCTGTATCAGCAGTTGTGTATCGGAATCAGATCGGAATTGAAAAAATGTGGATCGACTTATCCCTAACTCCCAGCCCTGGAAATGTGTGGCATTAGCGTTATCCACTGAGCCACAATGCTAGCCTGAACTGAACACCACCCAACAGAAATTCAACTAATTATCTCTTACTCTGTCAAAATCTAAGAACAAGACATTGAAATATCCAGAAAGTCCCAAAAAAAATTACACAGGTATTGAAGGTCTCTACCACTTGAGCTAACTTGTGTCTCTAGCATCAGGAAGACATCTTGTAAAAATAGTAAAAAAAAAAAAGCTGTGAGAGTGGAAACCATTTCACTAAGAATGCAATTCAATGCCATGCCATCCACGGGTGAGCTGAAACTGAAGAACAGCAAAGTCATGCGACAAAATTATTATCTACAATATGTTAGCAGTTTTTAATCATTGTGATCTGTACTTAAAATGACATTCAGAAGTTCAATTACAAGGCCCTTGCTGACAGAGCAATCATTTTTGAGTCCAAATGCACACTACAACAGTTTTCTGGATAAGTTACCTCTAAAATGAAGCTGAGGACAGTGGTGTAGGTGAAAATCTATAACTCCCACAGAGAACCCAAAGAAGATGATACTCATGTGGCCTTCAGGAATTATCACAAGTGGTCAACATGCAAACAAAAGAAAAAAGACGACTACAGAAAAGCGCTGGCAAGCAAAGATGTAAGAGGCACTCACCCAGGTTCTCGGCCTTGTAGACTACCTGCGAAGGCCGACAGAAAGGCAGCGAGTAATATTCATAGGGCAGCTGGGTACGGGAGCTGGTCAGCTTCACTGCCTGCACACAAGGTGACAGTCCTGCTTTTACTCTTCACCATTGGGTCAATTTCAATTATTTAAATGTGCATAATATTAAAGCTGGGACTTCACACGTCACTCCATACATAGGACATAATTCATGGAAACAAACAGAACAGCAGAACACTAGTACAAACATTTATTGAACTTAAGATAAATAGAATGTAAAATATTTGTTTTACAATGCATTTGTAACAGAAATGTAATAGTGATAGCAACGAAAATATTATTTTCAAAAACATGTGCTTTAAGTCATGTAACATGATGCTTGTGTTGCCCATTCTTGGAGAAATTATTTATTGACAGTTCATTGTGTTAAGTATCTGGCTTCCTGAAAATACAACAAAACATTTGATAATGTCCTTTGCAGGCACCAAATTGTCATTGTTGTCTGTCAAGAGTTCACCACTGTCTATCAGGAGTTCACCACTGTCTGTCAAACACCCAGCATTCAGCTTTGGTTTGGAGTGTTAGTGGACCATGCAGAAGCATGTTGCTGAATATGGTGCATAGGTGCTATAGTTTTTAAGGCGACAGCTTATGAAAGCCAACAGTAGAGGAAGGAATTATAGAGTACATTAGGAAAATCAAGTAAGCGGTAAGCGCTGCCTAACATCTGTATCGGTTCTTGGTAATCCTCCCAGCCTTATTGTGTATACAGCTTGTGATGGAATAAGCAGCGCTAACTTGTCATTCAAAGTCAATCCTTACCTTTATCTCCACCAGATCATTTTCATGGAAGTTTATTGGTGCCACTCCTGGTACATAGAAAGTCCTGGCCACATGTACAAGGATTAAAAACAGCAGCCCCTGAAACATACACACAATCACACACACAACGAAACTATGATTAGAGTAACTCTAGGCTGATGTTATAAAATGAACAAAGACAATTCAATCGTTAGTCGCAATTATTTGTATGACAACTAATCAACAAAAATTTCATGATCATGACAGCCCTAACCATAACATGACTCCACGCACATACTCAACTTCATATTCCACTTGATTACTAATCCATTTGATAACAAAGATATTTATCACAATGCATGCATGGCCATGTTGCAATTCTCATACCTAGATAAAGCTAAGGTAACTCATGCCTTGTTTCCACCAACATGGTGCCAGAGCCAGTGCCAGACTTCTTCCCAACCCGGAGCTAGCTCTGTGTGTTTCCACTGCAAAAGAACTGGCCCTAAGCCAGAAAAAACAGCTCCAGCATGGCACCACAGAAAAGATGGTCTCAGATTTTGGAACCGTAACACCAGCGAAAATGGCATGAGCTATTGTGTCCAAAACTTCCACAAACCCGAAAAATTCAATCCATAAACGATACAGTTTTGTCTAATATCACTGGTGACAAAAGTGAAACAACTTGCCAGCTTATTAGCGGAATAACGCTACATCATTTTTTTATTCTGCGGAAAACAAAAGATTGATTTGCTGGACAGATTTTATAATAAATTATAAACATTGCAGGTCAAATAAAAGTATTGCGGTTCTCCAGTGACAAAGAGATCCTGAGACAGCAAATTTCAATTTTTAGCAGAATCTTATTACATGGATGATTTACGTGGTAAAATAGGGAGCGAGAACAAATTCACTTACACACACAGACTGGGGAGCCTTTAAGGAGATAAAAGTGGATACAGGCAATAGAGACAGAATACAACGAGTCACACACTGACTTTTTTCAGTTTGGCAGCTTATAAAAACTTCAAATCCAAAAGATATCAAAATAAATCCAAAAAACGGAATACACATGACCCTTTATTTTACTCTCACTTCCACTTTCCATTCTGTTCTTGTTTGAAACCAGTTTGAAATGCAGGCAGGTTCTCAAAAGGCACCAGCTCAGTATTGGTGGATACGAGTCACTTCATGTACTGACTTCACTAAAATGCACTGCTGAGTGAACGATGCGGGATCTACAGGCCTTCCAGTTCAAACTTAGTATGGCTGCAATTAATGACAATTTTTCTATGGATTAATGTATGGACTATTTTACGGATTGGTTGATTAATCTAAACAATTAATTTTCCTCCAGAAAATCAAACGGACTGTTTAAGTTAATTTTATTTTGACAGCAAATAACTGTGTTATTTCAGGGTTTTGGATAATGGACGCCGGCTTTTCGGCACTATACGGACATTATTTTTGCACACAATTTCAAAAACAAATTAGTAGCATGCCTAAAATATTAATGAGAGGTTTATTGTGATGCTTAAAAGTTAGCAATCTGTACAAATTTGGCATATCCTTATCTTATTAAATTTGGTTAGGGGAGCTCCCTGTGCTACTGTTTTGGTAAATCATGCAAGATATAATCATTGAAGGGGCAGGGACAAGAAAGGGACAGCTCTGCAACCACAATATCTTTTACAAGCTTTCTGTACCAATGATAATTTAATATACATGAACAGACAACACGGTGGTTTTGCTTATTCTGGCGGCCGAGAATAGAATAAACATTTGTGCATAGCGCTAGTGCTCCTGTAGTATGCCATCGAACTTCACACAGTGTAAAACCACATTTATTAGTTTCTGCTAATTTGAACTGCTCCCACAATTACTTAGTGATATTAAAGGAAAACATCTGTAGTAATGAATTGAAATGTGTTAGAGATCATAATGGTAATTTCATAAAAATATTTTTTTTTTAAAATGGTGCGTCGATTTAAAATATTGATGTTGACGCATTTTCAGCATCAACATAATCGATTATGTCGACTCACTGGAGCAGCCCTAAAACTTGGTCTTAACAGTGACAGAGCTAGAGGGTTAGGGCCGTGCTATACTTCACGCAAGGTGACGCATACGCAACGCATGCAGTGTACTGACTGTACTAGCATGCATAGTTTACGTCTATCTGGAGGATTGAAGGTCATGTCCACCAGGGGGCAGTGTGAGACCACTTTGGCCGGCTCCTTCATTTCCGGTCTCACTTGTTTTTTATGATGTTGTGACATGAAATGATGTTCACTCGCTGACTCCACAGCAATCGAGTTGCTAATTTTTTAACACTGCTGCAGCATTCTCTGTATTCTGCCCCCTGCTCCACATCGTACTTCGCTCTTCCACATATCACTTTACTACCCCATGTTGAATGTTGCATTGTATGTTGCTAGATATATCTTGCACTACTTAGTATTTCGTAATTAGGCTGCACGACACTGGAAAATGTCAATTTCTGCAATATGTATTGAAGTATTTATAAAGAAAAAATTGTTCAAAATAAATGTCTCACAAACATGTCTGCTCATGAGTGATTTAAACAGCAAGGATGAAAATAATTAGGGATGGCTTGAAGAGTGCATGCAGAGCTCATGCAAAAGTAGTGGTGGTAAACTTTAATGTTAAACATATAGGAGATAATCCTGAAAAGGAGCGGTCATTAAAATTGCACAGCCTGCTAAGTTTTGTTTCCTGTAAAACAATATAAATGTTCTAGGGAAACAAACCCCACACTCTCGGCGAATTTTATAACCAAGATTTATAAATGTATTGAAAAATAACGCTGCTTATGAAAGTAGGCAAGAGATTCATTGTACTTTTTACACGATACTGCTTTCTTAGAAACTTAAACTGCCATTAAATTTTGAAGATGATGAACACGGAGGGAAGCAACTGGGCTTCCCATATTTTCTCTCTTGCCTCTGAAAATATAGTTCTTCCATCCATTCATTCTTTAAAAAAATCAGATGTTACTTACTAATACTGACTACCGTACATAAACACATACAAAGTCCCGTGACAAAAGGTAACCGTACTGCCAACCCAATTTTTTGTGGTACTGCGTCTTGCGTACGCGTCAAGTACACTCCTCATGTAGGTGCACCTACGACGCGGGAAAAGAACGCAGAAAACACGTGGCAGCCATGATGCGTACGCATTGTCAGCGTCAAGTATAAATCAGCTCTTAGGGAGAGCGGTGCTCCAATTTAATTCCCCACTCCTGTTTTTACATGCATACAATGAACGTCAAAAGAAGGGAGCAAATCAACACTCTTCTGCATTATACTCAATCAAAGCAAACTTCTGAAGCACCCAAAACCCGTAAACAAAGGAACTTTATGTAACATGGAGAACGTGGAGAAACATGGAGAATGAAACACAGAAGCACAGAAAAAAACAGAATGGGTGGTGCTACTTGTCTTGTCAGAGCATCAAGATTACCTTTCTGAATAATATGCATAATGAATTACTACTGCCATGTTACGTGATACCATGACACTTAAATCAACAATTATGTTCGCAGGTGAGGTGCAAAAGGTCACAAATACTGACCAAACTACAAAACTGACAGTCTGACTGGCAGTTCAGGTCCATATAAGAAACCCATTCAGAGTTCCATTCAGTATTACTCTACTATTCCTTCACTTAAGCAGGCAAGCATTACAATTTTTGAAATCACAGTTTTTGAAGGGGAGTAGTGAGGGCCAAACATGTGGAAAAGGTGTGCAGTCCCTTTTAACTGAGGAAACAAACCAAGGCTCCACAAGCAGAAATGCTATATGCAGCCAGTATATACAACTTGGCTAAGTTAAATAATTTCCTCAGACAGCATGCATCAGCAATAACATCTACAGCGGAGCGCTTCGAAACGGGCCCTCGATTCCAAATCCAGGCCTTGTTTTCAGTTCTCCCAGGCAGTTTAATAATAACTGATTCTGATTGGCCAGAGGCTTCACACCTGGCTCACAGGTAAAGGAAGGCTGGAAAATCGACAGTGCTTGGACCTTGAGGACCGTGATTTGAATAGCCTTGATCTACAGCATTACTGCACTGCAAACCAAAGCCCCCAAAGCTGTGTGCTCATCCTACAGCCGGTCACCCTGCTAATTCACAAACGCACTGAGAAGTACAGCCCAAACAACACTGTCACGTTTGCTGATGGTTGATCTCATCAGCAGCAATGAGTTAGCATACTGGAGCAGCTTGAGAACCGGTGCAAGGACAACAATCTGTCTTCTTAATGTGGGCATAACAGCAGAGTTCACTATTGACTTCAAGAAGACCCACATTATGCACTGCCTATGGCACACATCAAGGGCTCTCGAATGGAGAGAGTCAGGAGCGCCCCACTCAAGTCCAGTTCACTTTGATTTTATTTAAACAGCACTTTCAACAAGGAGCATTGTCACAAAGCATTTTACAGAACCTAGGGACTGAGACCACACTGGCAAGAAAAAGGTGAAATAAAGATGGCGATTCAATTGCATCAAATTTTTGGGGAAAAATCCTCCTTACAGATAAAGAAATTTCTACTTTCAGGTTGTGTGCTCTTGCGTTCACATGCTGCAGGTACACATGTAAAGCAGCACATCCGGCTAGCAAATTCCAAAATGTAGGAGGACAGGGAAAGGTTAGTGAATATTTATAAAGGGAGCGCTACCTGATGATCTTTAAGCTACAACACTTTGGGGCAATTTGTCCCTTTTTTGTAGCACAGAACACTCCCGCTGAAGGTTAAGATAATCTTAGTGCTACTATGGATTTGGGCATTTTGTAACATGAAAAAATCATTCTTGCTAGCTACAATAAAAAAGTAATTCTTTCTAGCTACAATAGCAATGGTCAATACTCTGAGATTACTTATATCGGCCAATGTGTCAGTCTTAGTCGATAAACATTATCAACATTACATGTTAGGAGCCCCAAAGCTAAAGACACAACTACTGCAATAATGGAGATCATTGCATTGGATGAGCAGCCATTTTCCATCGTGGAGGACAAGGGATCTCATCAGGTCATTCAAAACTTAGGGTTTACTCACACTAGTCTATCCGTACCATGCCTGAGCACATATGACCCCCAAAGTTTGACTAATGTGATCACTTTCTGCCATGCCCAGGTACGCCATGGTACGCTGAAGAGGTGGACCCAGGCATCGTTTGTACAGCCTAACCAATCCGTTCCTTCTGAGTCCATTTCACGTATAATGCGCATGTGTACATGTGTGTGCCAGTTCCATCACTGATGTTATGTCTATGTTCCGTGCTTGGGCACACTAAGAAATCACGCTAGGGGTGTTTCTCAATAACAAGAGTGCAAACTCGGAAGGAACTGATCGGGTAGGCTGTACAGATCGGGTAGCGACAAACATTCAACAAACATGGTGGTAAAGGGATCACTCTGGTCTACAGCAGAGGCGCAGTGTTTGTTGGAAACTTGGGCTGACAAGAGTATCCAGGAACTGGATGAAACACACAAAAATCCCAAATATTTGGTAAAATACATGAGGTATGATTAAATGAAAATCACTGCATGGCACACTCGATAAATCTATAATAGGGCTGATTGTCACTGTGCCCAAATTGACTCCACAAAATAAGGACATTAATAGTGAACTCCATTGTGATGTGCGATAGCACTTTTCTTCCTATGTTTTCTTCAGGAACTGATAAGGTTATGGTGATGACTAAAGTGTGCTTGGGCCCGGAACGTCAAGCACAATGTGAGCGCAGACCAGCAGGGAAGGGGACAATCCTACTAGGGCATAGTACAAGGCAACTGGGCCGAGTGCGAGCACGATCTTAGAAGTGGTTTCAAAGTGCCGGCTTACAACCTTATTAAATCTTTCGTCCCCCACAGATTACAAAATGATGTAATGTTGTTGCCCTAACTTGCACCAGCAAGCTTCACCACTGGCAAATCCCCCCCCCCCAAATAAGGTAGAGTCCCCCTACGTGCTTTCTTCTGTTTAGTTCAGTAATTGTCTTTTTGACAATTTACACTAGCTTGTTCTCCCGGTTTAAAAGCGACAATGAAAATTAACATTCAGAGATTCTATTTTCTTTGTAATACATTAATAATGTGTAATTAAGTTGTAATGGTAATATTTGCGATTTTTTTCTGTGGAATAAAAAAAAAGGTTTAAATTAAGATCATCAAAAATAATTGAATAATCAATTAATCTAATCAAATAATGATAGAAATCATTCCCTCAATAGTCATAATTGAATCGCACTGCCGTGCAGGCAAACCTTTACATGCCTAATTTCAAATGGTTTACTGTTACTCGTATAAGTAACAAACTGGCCGGACCAAATTGTACTGATTTGAGACTTTTAAGTGAGATGATCCTGTAACTTAGTGCAGTGTGGGGGAAACTGGGGGAAGTTAAAAAAAATGTCTTTTATGATGAAAACAAAAATTTGGCATTGAAGTAAAGCTGATTTTTGTTTGTATATGCGGTCAATTACAGTTCGTAGAAAGAAAATCGGAATCGGCAAAAAACTATCAGCAGGTCATACTTGCAAAAAAAAATAAAAAGTTAAAAAATGGAAATCGGAATTGGCCAAGAAAATTGCAATCGATGCATCTCTACACAGGAGAATACTTAAGTAAATAACTAACTTTAAATACGAATATATAAATATAAACATGGATATGGAGATTTGGATGCATCTGTAAAAATAAATATGGTATAGATATGTCCCCTTTGGCAGCATCCAAGCCAATTCGGCTTGACTTTGGGGCAACTTCTGCCCCATTGCTGTTACATTTATGGATTAAAGTTTATTTAATTGAAATTATTCTTTTCTGCTCTGCATTGACTTTGGGATGTTGGTACTTAAATTATCCCATGTAGACATCAGCCCATGTTTTTTTTTTTTTTTTTTACTTGCACTGTACTTACATCTGTAGTTTTATGTTCAGCACCATCTGCGATCTGTTTTCAGGACCATGGAAACAGAGCTCTGCTTTGTCTGTATACTGCACTGTACACCTCAGCAATGAATGGCATGACAACATCCCACTTGACCTGACATCATGCAGAGGAATGCGGAAGTGCAGTGCAGCACATTCCAAATGCATAAAGTAAAGAATAACTAAGACAGGTACACTATCCTAGGTTCAATTAGACAGCAACCAGACTAGTCTCATGGACCACTGGACTGAGTCAAAAACTTAAGGTAAATGGTTTGTACACTTACAGTATCTTCCCAATAGTGCACTACAACTTGGTTTTACTGGCATGCAACAGAACTTTGAGCTCAAGAAGAGATGCTGTATTTCACTATTTTTGAAGGGCAGTCATGACTGCGGCTCATGTATTCAATACAAAGGTATAATATGCCAGTAACTACAGCAGTGCCATTGTATTATAAAGATTTATAAAGTATTTTCACTCATGTTTGAATAATATACTGTGATAATAGCAAAGTTACATCATATAATAAGCTGAAGATAAATTAAATATGAACGCCAGAGGCCATGAAATTAACACAAAGACATAAATCCTAACAGCTTGCAACATCTGTAACAATATTTCACTAAGGGCAATACCCTAGAAACCCAGCTATGCAAGTTAAAAATTATGCATTATTTTACGTTTGCAGTGGAACACTTGTTACAGTAACTTAGAAAGTATTTGTGCTTCAAAGACCTAAATCAAATCGAGCATTTAAGAATCTTCTGAGATACTACGCCATCCAGGTAGAGCACTAAAAAACGGAAGAGAGATAATAAAATTTGACAGAATGACAGTTACATCAACACAAAGGCTGGTTTAAAAAGCATCGGAAGGTTTATCCAGTCAGCACAGAGACCGGAGAATCTCTCACTGATAATTTCACAAATGCCACAGGTGCTACATATCGATTACATTTTTTCAAACGAACTGGTTCATTAAGATACAATCAAATTTAAATGATAACGCAATAAAACTAGAATGTCGTCAATTCTGAAAGTAGATTATTATTTGATTTAATCAAGAAGCGAACCCTGTATCCTAAATTGACTGAACAAGACTAGCATAATTAAGAAAAACAGGTAATATGGAGTCCTACTTGAATAATTCCTGAACTGCTGATAGCCCAAAAAAAATGAATGGGTATGCTGGACTACCCGGATATCCCGCTGACGTACTTTGAATGGACGTACCGCACCTAATTAAATAATCCAAATGACACTACTCATTTAACAAACAGTCCAACTAAGTTAATTAACTAAAACACGCAGAAATTATTATGCATATGTTGTTTTTAAATGTATGTCACATTTGTCGAATCGGCTAATGTTACTCCTGTTGCTAACCCATGACGCTAATACGCTAGCTGTACTGGAATACTGCTCTGACCAAGTTAAGAAGAGGTTTGATATTTAATGATATGGCACGCAAAACTTTACAGCACCTATACGTATTTTAAATCAGGCGGAGGAACTATAAATTGTGTTACGATGCTAGTGTGTACATTTGACGGCTAACTATCCATCTGCTCAAAGTACCTAACGTCAACACCAGCCGAACCAACACAGGAAGCACACGGATACTTTACATGGATATACCATACAAAAACGAACAACTTGAGCCATATGACGTGGACATCGGATAAACTATTGTGTTCGCAACACGACAAAACAGATAAATTATATACTCGACCGAAAAAGGCATAGCTATGGAATAAAATCGAATTATTTTATGATCAGTACATACCACTGCTGCCGCCATCTTGAATACACGTGTCACTGGTGACGTCAGGGGAAGTCGCGTCCACCCGTGCGCGAGGGCTGAAAAGAGGAAGCTTCTCAACGCCATAGTATCCATCACTGTATTAAAGCCTTAACCTGATACTTAAAAAATAAAATGTCATTAAAACGTCATATTACTATATTATTCCACCAACATTAATTAATATAGTAATGTTATTATATAGAATTCTGTGCAAGCGTCATTGAAAATGTTGTAAATTGAAGATTAGTCCCAAATACTATTTGGAGAAATTGATTAGGTACACACACATACATACATACATACATACAGTACTGTGCAGAAGTCTTAGGCACTCAAAGAAAATGATGTTTAAATGATCTTCATGTTGGTGTAAAACTATGACACTATCAAAGTGTTTCATTTTTTGATTTGACCACTACCCCACCCTTGTTGGGGTAATCAACTAAGTAGTTAAGTTAATGAATTAGTTGAGCTGGTGGTGAAATTAAACAAATACATGGAATGGCTGAGCTGACCCCAAGGAGATGCTTGCCAAACAAAACAGTGTTCTTCTAGCCATCAAACAAGGTATTGGTAACCTTTTGGAGAATCGAACAAATTCTTTTTTTATTGTGTTACTGTTAATTTGCATATGGTGAAATGTTAAATGGTATTTTTTTCTGAGTTAATATGAACTTTCTGCCCAGATAAATAGCCTTAAATATTTTAACTGCCTAAGACTTTTGCACAATACTGTATATATGTTTTACTACTTGTTCCTTGTTACCTTACATCACTTCTGCAGCAGTTATCAGATGGCTACCACTCTGTCTGGACTGAACTGTGGATCATCTATTTCACTGACTTTGTTTAAAATTTAAACATTAATTTACTTTCAAAGGCATATCACATATCAAAGGTAGTATAACATTATTATTATTGTTATTACTATTAAGATTCCAACATCCGTTATAAGCTCTGTTTGTTCGGACTCAGCTCCATATGTGTCTAATTAATTTGGGGCTTGTTATATGTCAATATGTTAAAATATGTTTGTTATGGTTATTTTATTTTAGTTAAAGCATGCAAATCATGGTACAAAGTATCATAAGGGTAAACACATTTCAAGGAAACCAGAGAATAAAAATATACAGGCTGAAATATAGACTTTATACCAAAATGTACACCTCTCGATATTATTGAATTGCCATATTAAAACCTTCTAAAGCATACTTATTACTTTGAATTGAATGTATTAATATAAATATATGTAATTTTTTTCAGAAAAAAAAAACTGAAACAAGGAAAGAGAAATATAGATTTTATAGTTTCCAAATTTATTTATCCAGAACAAGTATATAATGTTGAGTGGGGAATAACAAGACAAAACAAGACAATCACCATATTTAAATATATTATATAAATTTTTCAGAAGCAAAAACAAGAAGACAGTACATCTATTAATCTGCCAACCACTTATCCAGTGTAGGGTTGTGGAGAGAAAAATGTTATTTCCATCAAATAATTCAGAAGTACCTTTCAACTGTTATATCACTATAAAATACGGACAATATCACACAGTACTCAAGTGCACATTAAGTCAAAAAGAGCACAAAAATCCTGTTTCACAGCTGGAAACTGAACAATGGTGTGATCTTTTATTTTCCATTTATTAATATAAGAAAGATTGCAATATAAGGCCATCAGCACTTAACCCTGGCTCATTCAGCTCACATTATGGTTTATTGTAATGGGACATGACTTTGAAGCCTAATATAGGCTGTAAAACTCTTAAATAACTATATCACTTTTAAATAATACTCACATGGGCTGCCCTGCTGTAATGCACAAGTATTTCATCACAGAAACATGATATAGAGAGTACAGAAGTGTCTAAGTCTTTAAGACACTTGACTAACTGTATATGCAATGCAGAAATATAAGTATATACAGTACCGTATAAAAGTGTTGGTGTAAGTGTAAAACTATACAGATTGTGGTCTTATTTAAACAAAAAGTAAAACGTTTATCCTCAAATGACTGATGAACAAGACCAGTACAATAAAGAAAAAGGTAAAATGCAGCTATTTAATTCCTGATTAGTCCTGATTAGCCAAAAAAATAAATGGGTATGCTACACTCCCTGGATATCCCAATGACGTAATCTCCTAATTAAATAATCCAAATGACACCACTTACTATGGGTACCGCTTTACAATAAGACTACCCTTATAAAAGCTTTATGAATGGTTTATAATGAGGTTATTAAGTAGGTTGTAACACTTTGTAAATCATTAATAGACAATTATAAACATGTCATAACCGCTTTTTTCAATTAATGAGTTACTACCATTTATATGTAGCAAAAGGAAGTCGTACTGTAAAGTGATACCAAGCTATGATGTCTGTCAAAGTGTGTCAGCTTGGCCATTTCAAAAGCTCTTTGAAAGTCACCCTACTATTTGCAGTATCAAATACATGGAATAGCTGAGGTGCCCTTCAGGAAGACATATGGGAACTGAAGCGCTGTTCTTTTACCCAACCTACTGGACAGCAGTACATTTTTGAAGAACAGAAGAAATCGGTCTTATTGTTACTGTGTTGCTGATCATTTGCATGTATTCTAATGTTAAACTGTGTTTCTTAACATTAGAACTTTGTAGAGTTACTACCCAGATCAATAGTTTTAAACATATTTTTTTGAATGCCTAAGCCTTTTGCACTGTACTACATATTTGGAGTATATAGAGCTTAGACATGTGTTGTGTGTGTGTATGTGTGTGTGTGTGTGTGTGTGTGTGTGTGTTCCATCCATATGTCCATATCAGACCCAACTGTTTGTGCATATCAGCCTCATGGCTGCTGCTGGTACTGGACTTCCGTTGCTGTGTAGAAATCTTCCAAAACACTCTGGAGGTACTCAAAGGTGGGCCGGTCCTCCGGCTTGTTCTTCCAACACTCCAACATGATGTCATACAACTCCTTCGGACAGTTGTCGGTGCGCTGCATGCGGTACCCTTTCTCCAGGGAGCGGATCACCTCTGGGTTTGTCATTCCTGGGTTCCACATACAAAAGGAGGTACCGATACATTTGGAAGGAAATGCGAAAAGTGCAGCGAATAAAGTTTAACATCCTGATAAGTAACCAGGAAAACGAGAAACGACCGAGACCCAATGACAGACCTGTCATTGCGATTTAGTGCACACACTACATCTGATTTCAATGAAGTTAGCTTCGTCGACCCCCTACTGACCTGGGTAAGGTGTGCGGCCATAGCTGATGATCTCAGTAAGAAGGACGCCAAAAGACCAGATGTCAGACTTGATGGTGAAGGACCCATAGTTGATTGCCTCTGGAGCAGTCCACTTAATAGGGAACTTTGCACCTGTAAGTAAAAATGGTCAGTGGATGTTATTGTTGGTACAGGCCTTCAAAGGTGTCATTTTGAACTCCTGAGTTATCACAGGCAGAGCTGTTTCACTCTTGGCATAAAAGAATCCCAATATAATGTAACATTGCCTGATACCATCATATGAGAATCAATTTAAACCTAGATAAACATCTAGTATATTTTCATATTTGTTTATATAACATAA
The DNA here is from genome assembly GCA_026781065.1 of Mormyrops boulengeri. Taxonomy (NCBI): domain Eukaryota; kingdom Metazoa; phylum Chordata; class Actinopteri; order Osteoglossiformes; family Mormyridae; genus Mormyrops; species Mormyrops boulengeri. Next base: position 15,361 of record JAODLD010001066.1, on the reverse strand, counting down.
ATAAAGCCTCAAGGTTTTGAATGATGCCTAATGAAATAACCCACAAGCCTGACCAGAATAAGCAGTTAGAAGGTGGATGGATAAGGCAATGATGGTGGTCATTTTGGGACAAACTACACATCAGTGCTCCATGGCAGACTTAGCGATGACTCTCAGATCACCTTCTCTAGCAGTGTACTCATTGTCCTCTATGATGCGGGCCAGGCCAAAGTCTGCAATCTTGCACACTAAGGATTTGGAGACCAAGATATTGGCAGCTCGCAGATCTCTGTGGATGTAGTTGCACTTTTCAATGTAGGCCATACCTTCTGCGATCTGAGAAAAGAGATGAAAATATAGTCATTTACAAAAATACTCATAATTCCACTTTTCTTCCAGTACATGGAAAATGCCACATGTAGATAGTTGCTTAAAATGTAAATGGAACACAACTGAGAAGACACCTAGAAGAAGCCTTGAATATGACCTGAAAGGGCGACCACAGCAAAATTCACAATATATTTAAATACTATACCCTAGATTTGACAACATGCAACTTGCAAATAATTGGCATTAACAAAAACCATCTGTAGACTACCTTAGCTAATGGCATGAGAAAGTGCTGATTACGTTAGTCATTACTAATTGTTCCACAATATTTCTGTTTTACAATACATGAGATGAGGCCTACTTATAAAAAACGAATTGCTGAATGAACTTCAATAAGCTACGAACTCTGACCAGGCAGCGGTCTATTTAATTAAGACAGACCACTCATCTTTTCAGTTTCATAGGAAAAATATTGCTGTCAGGACCACCAAAGATTCTCAAACAGAATATTCTTTTACCACTATGTATTTTTTTTCTCAAAATAAATTTTAGTTTGGCCAAATCTGAAGATTTTACCAGAGATTAATCTTCTAGGTTAATTCTCTCAAGGTTTTCCCTGTCAGTGTGTGCAGGCTGGAGTATTCTCTTAGTAAACTGCTATTTAGGATGGCATTCGGTTTGCTGTTCTTCTCAAGAGGGGCTACTTTGAAACACGCAAACAGGTAAGAACCATACAGTAGTATATTTTCTGTGTGTTTGGATTTTTTTCCTAATTTAGGGGCTTCAGGTAGCAACACAAGGGAATCACAGGGCCCATACACACTTATACATGATCACATTATGGGCAATTTAAAGACAATTTAATGTTCACTTACCGGGTGTTTTTTAAATTCTGTTTTTGTTTGTTTTTTTTTGCTTTGGGAAGAAACAGGAGAACCCAGAGTACAATACATAACGACATGGAAGAAACTCCACCCTCAGAACCGGGAGTGGGCACCATAAACGTGTCTCTGCCGGTGAGGCTGAACCACTCAGCCATCCCAGTGGGTTTCAAAAATACAAAACAACTTTTCAAACCCACAAATTTTTGTTTAATGAAATGAACTGCAATTTGGTAATGGTATTTTGCAAAATCACAGGAATAAACAAAAAGCCACATATCTACCACAAAAACTTGGTTATATGAGTGTACTTACTCCATAAAATAGGCTTGTAATAGTGTTTACATGCAATCACTTACATCCTATATTATGAACAAAGCTAATCTGCCTTTACCTGACATGGCAATTAAAATATTCTAATTTCATAAGTTTAAAATGTAAAATTCTTATAGGTTTTCCCAGAATGTTTCTTGGTTGCATGTCAATCCTGTAGACAACCATGGAGGTAAAAGAGGAGTTAAAAACATCTGCAGGAATTGATTTTTCTGCACAGTTTGTAGATGTAGAGATTGGCAAACCCACATCAAGTCAAGCATCCATCCAGTCTCACCCAGACAAGCTGCCTCTTTGTGATTTGGAGACAAGGTTCCAATGGAGCGACTTTCCCTTCATTTGTTACATAGAAACAAGATCATGCATAGAGGTCCCTGAAAATCATGCGTTTTTAGTTACAGTTAAAGTAAAACCAGATGATTCTAAACATACAAATTCCAAATACTGTATTAAATTCAGTAACAGAGGAAGTTTGCTGGGTGGAAAATTCTGTAAGCTATCTGGCCCGGAGAAAGGGATGATTTCCATGGATTTAACTGTGCCTTCAACATCGTCTTTCTTTGTTGTAATACATTTTATTAGCTAAGCAACTTCATTGTAAAGGACTAACTAGCTATAACAGAAACACACACATAGTCATAGGCAATTGAATTATAAAAGAGATACATGGATATAAAGATGCTTATTTAGATTACAGTCCCACCTTGTTTAAAAAGCAACTATTGTGTAACCATGTACAATGATGTAATGCTGCAGAGTATTAGTCCATGTTTCATGGTTGTTGTGTTCACAGGTAACACTTTACTTGAAGGGGCACAAATAATATACTTTTATGCTCTTAATTAACCATGAACCAACAGTTACTTAAATGTATTAATTAACCAAATTTAGTCTTTGTTACATGCAAATTACTGATTATGAACTTAGCAGCACCTCATTCAGCACAGTTAACAGATATATTTAGCTAACTATCGCTTTATAGTGTAAATAATCATCTTCTACCTACTAGCTATTGGTAATTATCATTCTAACAAACCGATAAGTAGGTTTGCGCTAGAAAAAAAAGAGATATGGGAACTTACCACTACCTATCTATTAGTTCTGTTAATTAATGTAGTTATATATTGGTTTCATGTTCATTCCTCATTAATGAATCATAATGGAACTTTTATTTCAAGCAGTTACTATATTTACGATATCTGTTAATTCTATCAGGTCAGGTCAGGTCACGTTGGGGAGCATGCGCTGATGAAGCGCGTTGCCGCACCCAGCACATGGCGAAACTCCTCGGGATCCCAGCTGGCGACCCCCCAGATAGACACGCGTTCCAGTCCCACCCACCGGAGATGGCTGTCTATCTGCCGCAGCCAGGTGTTACATGGGAGTCCCCTTGGCCTGGTCCAGCTGATTGGTCCTCAGCGGTGAGGATCCTGCGAGCTGGATCACCCTCAGGGAAACGCGCCACATGGCCATAGTGCCGTAGCTGACGCTCCCTCACAATGCAGGTAATGTGCCTCATTCGGGACTCCTCCAGAAATCGCTCATTCGACACAAAGTCAAACCAGCGGTACCCAAGGATTCTCCAAAAGACACAGTACCGAAGGAGTCCAGTCTTCGTCTCAGCTCATTGGATAGTGTCCATGACTCACAGCCATACACCAAGACAGGGAGGACTCTAAAGACTTGGACCTTCGTCCTCTAGCAAAGATATCGGTAACGCCACATACCCCTTTCCAGCAACCTCATGTCCCCCCATGCTCTCCCAATCCGTCTACTGATTTCATAGGAAGAGTCACCAGAGACATGATTGTCGAGGTAAGTGAATCTCTCGACAAGGTCGACATTCTCCCCGCAGACAGATACACTACTGATGGCTGTGCCTAAGAAGTCATTAAAGGGCTGGATCTTGGTATTTATCCAGGACACTCGCAATCCCAGACACTCAGACATGTCAGAGCCTCCACTGACTACACAAAGATTACAAGATTATTGGCCAAGTCAAGATCAGTAAATGTTTCTTCACCAATGCTGCAGCAGAGCTAAAGGGTGTCATGCCTGCCTGGACCTACCTGCTGTGAAGTGTTTTACAGTGGCTGGAGTCCTGCCACCAACCGCCTAAATTTTTTCCCTACAAGAGGACCCATTAATTCTATAAACCTTTGTAAACTACTGAAGGAACCAATAATGAATAACAAAAAAAGTGAAATACTGATCTCATGTTTGTTCATCATTAATGAATCACGGTGCATCTTTTATCTCAAGTAGGAACAATATTTGTTTGTGATTTGTACTTGGGTGTGTGTGGTAACTGAGTTATTACTAATCTGTAAAGGAGCTGTATTGTAAAACGTTACCTGTTCACAAATACTGGATCTTCAAATACAGATGGAGATATGTGTGCCTCTGTCTTATGTCTGTGGCTTTGCGTGGTTCTTACTTACAAATCAGAAACAATTTCAGTCTCTGAATGTGGATGGACTGTAGCATATGGCTTTTGGTGTTAATGTTACTTTTCACATACGGTTTCACCCAAGACTTACCTGGGCTGAAAAGTCAATGAGTTTAGGGAATGGGACTTGGTTCCCCTCGTTACTCTTCAGGAAATCCAGTAAACTGCCTGAAATGAAAATTTTCACTCAGTGTAGTGTCACATTGGGCAGAGAAATCTGAAAACTTAAGGCTTTTTAAATTAAAGAGATCAACATTGTCAATCTCAAATATGTTAATCTCAGTTTTAAAGGACTGTATTGTGGCTTTCCATGCCTTCCACTATCACCTGGATATAAACCTAACGTCATGATGAAAACAACACAGAAATATATTTTTTTTCTATATTTATTGTGACGTGTTAATGGTTGCTATGCTACTCCATGTGCCTTTTGAATTACCCCTTGGGGATAAAGAAAGTGATTTGACTTGAATGTGAATTGAACTGATAAATCGATAGATTACCCAACACAATGTGATTATTTTAAAGCACAAACTATTATGAAAATGAAGCTGAAATACTAGATGCTTCAAACAATTGCAAAACAGTTCTTAAAATGACTCATTCAACTTCCAATGGGTCTAACACCAGCCAGGCCAGAGGACACAAATTCACTCTAATCTGTAACCCACTAGCTCTATCCGTAACCCCCCTCCTCACCCCGTATATTTGACTCCAGTTTACATTACTGCCACCTCCCGGAATTATGTTCCCAATATTCCCCTTTGGACTCATATTGTCTTTTTGTACTGTTCCATATTTATCTGTTCAATCCCTCCCGATTGTATTTTATTTAACTTTGTTTTGTTCTGTAGAACGTCACCAAAAACAGTGTTTCAGATTTAAGGGGACAGTCTAATAAGTCAGAAATCTGTGCGTTTGGTTGATTACATTAAACCAACTGATGTAATGGAATTTATTATCATAAATTACAACATGTATTTTCTGTATTTAACTTAAGTTTAATAGGTTTTCAGCGAAAAAAAAGTGTAGAAGAAAGGAAAAGAAAATGATTACCTTTCTCCATGAACTCTGTGATTATGTAGATGGGCTCCTCCTTGGTGACCACAGCATGAAGCCGGACAAGTTTGTCATGCTGAAGGGTCTTCATCAAGTTAGCCTCTGCTAGGAAGGCCTCCACTGACATGCTGCCTGGTTTCATGGTCTTCACCGCTACTTTGGTGTGCTTATTGTACATGGCTGATGTAGAAGAAAGAAACCAAACAACTGAACTACCTACCATATTTACTCAGGAAAGCTGCATTTAGGCATATTGGCACCTGACTATTTGACATATTGCTTGATCACATTACATCTGTAGTTATTTTGCAAGATGGTGGGTCTGGAATATAATTGGTGTTGCACACAAATAAACTGCATATTAACCACATGGTGGTGCTATAACAATTATAAATTTGGATGTTGAACAAGGAGCCTGAGCAAACAGATTTAGCAACAGTCACGGTACATTAATAAGATATATACTCTCTCATAAGTAATAGATGTGCATCGAGGACTACAAAGATCCACCATTTTAGATATTCCTCCATTTTGAGTTTTTTAAACAATATGAACACAAACCATATATTCAACTGAAATACAATTCAGTCATATCATTACTGCCACTCTAATCAGTTACCATGATTTAAATAAACTGAAAAGAAAAAGTTTAACTGCATTGATATTCTATAAAAATCTTCTATATGTAATCCTTAGTAACTACAGGAAAATGACACTTTATGACTGGCTTGTTGATATAAATTCCAAGTGTTTGACTTTTAATCATAAGGGTGTCATAAGGCAGTGAACATCGATTTCACTGAATATTAATATTGCTGCATATTAACTATTTCTAACATCTGTTAGAAAAAAAACATTTGAACATTAAAAGGCAAGCACATACTTCTCACATTTCTGGTTGTGACAAAAAAGTGACAGATTACCCACCATACTTTTAGGCTGAGCAGGTGTTTTATAAAGGCATTTCACAGAAACAAGTTGAGAAATAGATGACAATGAAAGTGTTGCTGTTAACGAGGTTGTGGTCATAGTGACGTCTTTTTAAGGTTTCAAGGCTCCAAGTGATATAGTCACATGTGTTCCGTGTCGGTTTTCCCAGAGGCTCTGGTTTAATCCCATGGTCCAAAAGCGTGCAGGATAGGTTGATTGGTGAGTCTAAATTGGCCCTGTGGTTATGTGAGTGTGAGTGTGTGCGCCCTGCAGTGTGTTGGCGACTGCCCAGAGTTGGTTCCCGCCTGCACCCATTGTTCCCAGGATAGGCTCCAGTCCCTCCCACGACCCCAGTTGGGATTAAGTGGTTTCAGAAAACGGATGGATGGATGTCTGTAGTACAGAATATTGTGAGCACCCTCATATATCACTCAGAAGGTTTAAACAGGTCTATAACATAAATGTCTCGATAGAAGTAAGACTTTCATATGTTGTGTTAAGCCTTTCTGTCTGAGATACGGTGACCAGATAACCCATGTCAGGGAGGACACTCTGATCTAGGACAGGAATTGTAAATTACCATTTCAATTAAAAGGACCCAGATTTCACTTTAGCACTGAGTTCTTGCTGTGTGCTTATTGGTCTCCTATGATCATGAACGTGTCACTAATGCTAATGTGAAACAGCTGGATGAGTCTTTCAGTCAAGGAAACAAATGTTTAAAGCTACTTATCTGGACAGTATGTACATATCTGCTCAGAAAAAAACATAATTTAACATTAGATGCAAGATTTGCAGATTATATGCAAATTTAGAGTAACATAGAGGGTGACCACCTAATCCATGTCAGGGGGATACTATGAGCCAGGACCGGGATTGTAAACTGCTTTCAATTAAAAAGACCTGAATTTCACTTTAACACTGAGTTCTTGCTGTGTGCTGATTGGTCAGTCTCCTGTGTCACTAATGTTAAAGTGAAACACCTGGATGAGTCTTTTAATCAAGGAAACAAACAAGTCAAAGCACAAGAAGAATTGAACTAATTAGCCAAGTACAGGAGCCTTTCAGTTTTAAAGTAGCTCAGTGTCCCCCCTGCCATGGATTAGGTAGGCACCATAGTAACACAATAAAAACTAATAAGAATTTCTTGTTCTCCAAAAAAGTGAATTTAAAACTCCATAACCTCTCCTCAGGGGCACCTCAGTCATTCCATGTATTTGTCAAATTTCACCACAGCTCACTTAATTAACTAAATTAATTTTTAAAAAGTCAGGTGAGGTATTTATCACCCATACGAGGTGTGCTAGTGGTCAAGTCAAAAATAGGTGTGTGTGTTGGATGGTCGCTGCAAATACTGGGGTGACTTTATAGTACTGTCTATTTCTATGCAAACAATCCTTCATTGTTTTCATTTTAACAAAGGTTTTTATGATTTCCTTGTTTTGTGGTGTAATGTTTGTTTTATGGTTGCAATCAAGCTTTAAATCGATGAGGCAGTGTGTGTCTGGGGGTTAGACCTCTGTGTGTATGAGTGGCAGGTTGCCAGTTCAAATCTCATAGTCCGCAGAGTGATTTCACCATCGGGCCCTTTAGCAAGGCCGTGTCCCTATTTTCACAACTGTACATGGCTTTGAAAAACAGTTTGAGAAATAGAATACTAAGTTTTTTACGGTGGTTACTCACCCATCCAGACCTCCCCAAACTGTCCTGCACCCAGCTTCTTGTCCAGCTTCAAGGACTCTCGAGGAATCTCCCAGGCATCCTTCTGCCATGGCTGTTGCGGTTTGGAGTTTATGCAGGGAAGCGACAGGGTGTGGCACAGCCCATCAGCCTGTTCTGTAAAGACAAAGACACATGCACATAATGGGATTAACTTTATGTTACTGCTGGCAATAACAATACAAATCAAGCAATGACGTCACAGTGCCCTTAAAATTGCTGTAGTTAAATGTAGCAAAAGCAACTGTAATCCCAAGAGAAAAGTAGCAATTCTAACCTTGTCTGTAAATGTTTATATGGACTTAAATATAATCACTTTGGTAAATGGGTCTATAAACAAAATAACCATGTTCCTATAGATGTTTGTTTTCATACTATCCTTTATAATTTTCAACCTATACTCACAAATGTCTTTGTATACGTAACTGGGCCCTAGGAGGACAACGAATCTATGGTTAATTGCACCATTTACATATATTAGTTAGAAGTACTTACTTTTATAGTGCTTAACCAACTCTTGTAAGTTATTAAAGGTGATCCTCGGTGAGATATAAAAGCCACCATTGTCCAGGGAGCGGATCTTGTAATGCTTCACTGTATCACCAGACTGACTAGAACCGTCTCTCACCGACAGTGAGTAGCTACCTATAGGGGAAGTGGTAGAGACCAATCATAAGGGGAGTCAATTTCAAACACAGATAATTGTAAATATCGTATTTCAACGTCACATTATAATGACATTCTAGGTATTACCTGCCTAATAAAGAGCTGATTTATGTTAGACTTATTGTTTGTGCATTTGTTCTAAATTATACACTTTACACAACATCAAATACAGTTTGCCTCTTGCATTTAACAACCATAAATATCACTGCTATTTTGACCTGGTGTTTTTTTTTGGACTATTTTTGAATTAATTTTCATCATAAAAGTGGCAGAGCCAAGGTGAACAGATTACTATGACCTTATAAGTTTGGACCAGAACCATAGCAGATTTGTGGGTTTGCACCTAGTTAAATAGCAGCCAAAGAACATTATTAAGATCTTAATTTTCAGAGTGTGTGGACTTGGTAGTGTGCATTTACGAGATGGAGGGTTAGATCAGAAGTGTCACTGTGGGTGTGTTAAATGTGGAAACTGACACTTCCTTTTAATGGTTAAGCATTCTCTGGTATTTGATATATAGATATAACACTAGGAAGTAACATTTTACTTAGAGGCACAATATGCTATTATGCTCTTAATTAATCATGAACCAACAGTTACTTAATGTATTAATTGACCAAACGGTCTTAGAGCACAGGAGGAAAGTCATTAGAACACTTATAATTATACAATATTAAATGGAAAAATGTTTACATGATGTCTCAAGTGCATTACTCTAATGAAAGAGAACGCGTGTGAAAAGGAGGCAGAACATTTAAGATGTGATGATGAAAAGCAGAGATACCAAACACAACAGACACAAATGGGCCCAAAGGTTCAGTCCATGTAACACCAATTGTGGTCATGCAGAGTCCTTTCATTCTCTTTTCCTGCCCGCATGGTGATAGACAGAAGGCATCTATCAGTCACTTATATGTAGTTAAGCCACCAACTCAGGCTCACTCCATGACAGGAAAAGTAAAACTTTACAGTTTAAACTGTACTTTAACATTCGCACAAATGTCTGTGAATGACAAATGTTTCTTTCACTTTGGACTATTTTACATTTAGTTTACATGCAGTGTTAAATATGTGTCTAACCAAATTTCAAAGCTACAATATAAAATATGATTAATATTATATTATATATTTGATGCTGAAGTTATCATCATACTTGCAGTTAGATAACATGGTGATCTGCGCACAAAAATGTTGTATACCTTTTCTTTTTCTTCCCTGTAATTAATTGTGAATTTTGTAGGAATCTGATGATACTACAACCAATTCTTTCTATAAACCACCCTATGAATCAAAATATACAACTGGTCTGTATATTGGGTCTCACTTAACAATTAAATTGTAATGGTTTGGTCATATCCAGTGACTTCTTTAGGAAATATGAACACCATTTGACTAGGAATGGGACAGACTCACCTGTAGTGGTCTCACTGTCACGGATCATAAAGGATCCAGCTTGATTACCAGATGCCAGAAGCTGCCTTTCTGCATCTTTCCTGCTCACACCTTTGAAGAACCACCTGCACGGAGTGATGGCGAAGCAAATATGCAAAGATAATTTGGCTTTATGTTTTATTTCATGACACCTGAACTACTTGTAATAAGAAGACTTGTATCTCGTTTTGAAAACGGCTCTTTAAACCTTCAATGAATGGAAATGTTCTTATTTGTAAAGCGTCAGAATGTGTGTCTGTTCTGCATTGTTCCTCTTCATGCACAATTTCATGCCCAAGTCAAAAATTTAGAGCATGAAGCCTGTGATAATTTTTGTTGAAATCTGCCGTGGATTATATTTTACACTGCAAGCTTAATTTTATATTAAATAAATGGAATTAGCTGATATTTGTTCTGTTTTGTGTGTTTTGATTCGGAAAATGTTCTGTATAAGTCTGAGGTAAGGGAAAACTATATTCATTACCAAGACTCAGTATTATTATGAAAGTATAAGGCTTCAACAGTATCATCGATGCATTTAAAAATGATAAATGGATTAAATAAAAGAAGTACACAAACTTCCAAATAACCATATTTCTCTCTGGTATTCTTTTTACACTATTATTCATTTTGAGTATACACAAGTCCATCCATTTTCTGTAACTGCTTGTCCTCTTCAGGGTCACAAGGGGACCAGAGTCTATCCCGGAAGCTATGTGCACAAGGCAGGGAACAACCCAAGACGGGACGCCAACCTATCAATGCACACTCACACACCATTCACTCATACAAGCACACCTATGGACAATTTGGTAACTATAGTTAACCTCAGCATGTTTTTGGACTGTGGGAGGAATCCAGAGTACTCAGAGGAAACCCCATGAAAATACAGGGAGAACACGCAAACTCCACACCTATGGAGGCATGGTGGAGATTTGAGCCCTGGTCCTAGAGGTATGAGGCAACAGTACAAAACACTGCACTACTGTGATGCCCTTAGGCACAAGTCATAAGGTTAAAACGTATTATATGTGATTCTGTGACTGACTCCTCAGAAAATGCATGAGTAGATAGAAGGACACAGTGCCTCGTAGGTGTATTTACTTTTGGGGGATTGAATCCTGTCCCACTCTGCGTTTTGCATGCCCTCCCCCTGCTGTGAGTGTTTCCAAGCAGTTAGTCAAACAGGCATTTCTAAATGGCCCATAGTGAGCGCCCATGTGCCCTGCAATAGACAGGATGCTCCCTGCTGTGTGCTCAGGGCTGCGAGGGAGGGACTCCTGGCCCCTGTACTGGATGGTCAGAATATTACACCTACTACAGAAACAAAGTGTACTTAACCGAAGTGTTTTTGCATTGTCTCATGTTTTGCACTTGTATTGTGAAAACCCTCCCCTCAATGCTGTGGCATTTTGCACCGTGGTGCTGGGGAGACGCTTTTTTCATGCTGCTCCGTACTTGCACATGATTGGAATGGTAATAAAGTCCCCTTGACTTGACTTGAGCTACGCAATAAATATAAGAAATTTAATAATAGTATAATGAATAATATGATGCAATATATTATGACCTATAATATGTGTTAAAAATCCTCAAGTTTTAATTATGGAGGCATCAAGTGGGGTTTTCTGGTTCCAGCCAAGATCATGGTAAGGCCAGGTTCTCTAGATCAGTGTTTCCCAACCCGATCCATGGGGACCCTCAGAAGGTTCACCTTTTTGCTCCCTTCCAGCTCCCTGCCAGACAGTCCACATTTTTGCCCGAGGGTCCCCATGGACCGGATTGGGAAATACTGTTCTAGATTACTGAAATCCTGACTGAATGCATGACTATTGGCAGGGCCAACCCTAGACGGAGTGAGAAAGAGGAAGACTCTGAGGCGCTAGGGGCGGTCATGAATATGTCACTGTGGATAATGGTGGCTTTGGCTTGGAGAAGTGGGGGGGGTATTGATGATACTGCACAACATTATATATTCCTTCCAATTTAAAAACCACTCATTTGGGTCAGTGTCATTCTGCAAATGTGGAATTCGCTTTATACACTTTAACCAAATTATGCATTATGCTGGATTCATTTGTTGTGATATCAGTTTTATGACTGCAAATCAAGTCTGCAAGTCTATTTATATAACTGTCTGTAGCATTAACAAACTGGGTTCATCTGCTTTACCCAATTCAATAAGCCACAGCCCTCACTGTCTGGTTCAGTAGGTAGGTAGCGCACTCACTCCTCAGTCTCCAGGGTGTCTTTGGCCACATAGTTCCTTGGGATGAAGCCTTCCTGTCCAGTACTGATAGACATTGCCTTCCACCACTCTCCAGACCTACAGTGGAAGACAACGATCAAAATGGGGGAAAAAAGAAAGAGATTTTCGTTGCTATGTCTCCAGCATTCTTGGTTATTCATTTGACAAAATAAAATTAAATTAAATGATAACAGCAATAGGATGCAAAGTACTCTGTAACTGTAACTCTTTATGCTCAACTAGTTGGTAGAAACAAAATCTTGGTCTGGATTTGTAGTTTCTGGATCCGAAATGGCCAACATCGCCAATGTTTACATTTACAGAGAATGACATCTGTATTGCAAGGGATTATATTTTGATTGGTTACTTTTATTCTGCAAACAATTCTGGCAAGAGCACATAAGGTTTCGGCCTGTGTCAGTGGTTGGCCTCATCAGGAACTGTTTATACAATTTAGTTATTTAAATTGCACTGTGGTTAAAAGGGGAATTTCACTTCTCAAAGAATGACTTTTTTTTTTACACAATGTACTATATTTTGTGATAGTCCTCCGAAATGGTTCATTGTCATTTGCACTTTGGGTTCATGTTTGTGCATGGAAATGCACTGTAGATTTACCTTGAATCTATTTTTAATGCTTACACACGTCTTTAATACTTACAACACACGTACGCTCCTAGGAAAGTGAAGCTACCTTTGAAATGTCTCTGTATTCTTTCCTTCGTATGACTAATGCAAAACCAAGGCTCCATTGTCTCTTTAGCTCTTTAACTCTGTTTGCATGTATATGACTATTGCAAATAAGGTGTGGCAATATGTTGCGTCCATACTATTTTCTCATCCGCTGCCATGGCAGGTGCTACATCATTGAAAAACAACTCGCGGACCAACAGGATACGAGCCATAGCATTAATGCTTTGCTGTCATATAGCTGCGGTCTGTTCGGAGAATGCAAGCCACCTCAGGCAAGCAGCAAATACAGTCTGTTTACAGCTATACTGTGGCTGTTCTTAACAGCGGCCTCAAAGCATAGCATGGATATCATACAATGGGAGGGCTGCTGGGATTTTGCATATATTGAGTGGGCAAGGCCAACAGCATAGCCACATGCTTTGCATGTATGTAGTTCAGTCCATAAAGGTAAGAGCTTCTGTTTTTCTAGCATTCATAGCTCAGTCAGGTTTGAGTGCATTTGGACAGCAGCGTTTACCTCAGAATCGATTTTGCTTTTGAAAATGAGCATATATGTTTCATGGCAAGTGGTACACATTTATATCTGACCCTGAGCTTTAACAAACCAAGTACAATGAACTACGGGCTCTCTTTTGCATGTAGCACTGTTCTATCACCTTCTGTAGGGTTTAACGCATCTTCTGTCACCAGACTAAACCAAAGACCAGAGCAGTCAGGCCAGAGCTTCAATTCACATAGTTATTTGTAGTCATTTAAAGCTGGTTTGTGCGGTTTTGCTTGAGTGACACTCACTCTTCAAGGACTTTCAGTTTCTCTCCTTTCTTGAAGCCAAGGTCTCCATCATGTATGGCCTCATAATCATACAGCGCAATCACAATGTTTTCTGTCCATGAAAGGAACAAAACACATCAATGAGGAACCACAACACAAGCATATTCTGAGAAAAAAATACATTGCAAAATGGAAAAAAGACAAATAAATTCATTCTCTGATTTCTCGATTAAAAAGGATATCAACAGAAACTGAATAGGCGGAAAGTGTTACATTTTTTAAATAGGACGATAACGTTTAACAACCAGACAAGCACAGCTACATTTTTTCCAGGCATTTGATAAAAATTTTTATTGGGAAGTAAGATTGGAATTGGCGCTTTGAGGTGATGTAACAGACGGCGAATTTGAGAAGCAAGTTTTTGACAAAAGTGAACAGCTCTGTGAGAGGTTACTCTGCATCTATCTGAAGGCAGCATCTTTTCATAGGTGTTATACTGTAGGTGTGTCTAAAAAAATATCGGACGCTATTTTTTGGATCACATTACTATAAGTCAAAGGCACTTTAAAGTTTTGCTGACATGCTAGTTCTAGCTGCCTGCCGCAAAATGAAATGACTCTTTCAGGCCTGTTAACTAATTCCCTGCCATGACTGGGCTTTAGCTTAACTTGTTGAGTAAAACTGACCACTATTCTATGTAAATGGTTAAATGTAGCAGCTGAATTTGACTGCATTGATTGCTTTAAAGAAGCATGATGAACCCCCTGAAGCAATAGTTAAAGAACTACATGGGTATGTTTGAAAGAGAAACTCAAAACAGGGAAGCAAGTGGGATTCACATTTTGTGTATTATGGCATCCATAGAAATAAGTGGAAAAAAATCAGTGTGTTTAACTGTAATTGTAATTGTTGTTTTTTTCTGCATTACAAAAATTAATAGTCAGATTTGCTGTATTTCACATCTTTTCTCAATGACTAACAATCACTCATTTTATAAAACCTGCCATAGGTCCAGTGCAGGGCAGTAAGTGCCATAGGTCCAGTGCAGGGCGGTAAGTGCCATAGGTCCAGTGCAGGGCTGCCCATTAGGTGCCATCTGAGGGCAGTCGAATTAGCGAACCACCAACACCCACACGCCTCCGGCATGAACAACAGAGCCTGAGATAATGACACATTATGTGATGGGCTTTGTCGGGGCGAGTGGATGCTGGTGGTGAAGCGTGCCCTGGGCATCACATGGGCTGCAGCCGGTATTGTGTAGGTAAGTCAAATTTCAATGTTATGCTATGGATGCATTAAACAGAGGAGTATCCTCCATCACCTTGCAAGACAGAACATTGCCCGTGATGTAGACAAAGTCCTTTGGCCTGACTCAGCCCAAAGGCAGAATTAATGATCTCACAGTTGCACAACACATTTCAGTATTACAGTGCTTTTCATTTAGGATTTCTCCCTGCCCTTGGGCCCTTGTTGTGCATTATTGTAACTGTTGCTACAGTATAGATGCTCCAGATACGTAAACACACACACACACACACACACACACACGCACACACACACACAGTACGGTACTGTATTGCATACACTATGTAAACTCTGATTCTATGTTTTGAAGTATGTATTGCTTAAACAATACGATAATTTATTTGTTTTTGTTTCTGGCTTCTAGTTTCTAATACTTTACACTTAACAACATATGTAAAAATGTAAATGACCAAAATTAAGTTTTTTTTCCTTCCATGCCACGAACACGTTTTTTTTTATGTTTTGATGTAATGTCAAATGGTACATATATACACTGCTCAAAAAAATTAAGGGAACACTTTTTAATCAGAGTATAGCATCAATTCAGTTAAACTTCTGGGATATTGA
>JAODLD010000639.1:343-34760 GCA_026781065.1 Mormyrops boulengeri | reverse complement strand
AATAGGATAAGCGGTTTATAGAAATATAAACAGATCAGTGTGAAGGTACTTATAAAATACTCATTTCTCCTTGATAGTGTTTTCTGTTAACTATCCATCCAGAAGCAACACAATAGTCTAATAGAATGTTTCATCCTGCAGTTGAGTTATTATATAAGTTTTATGTATAGGTTTTACAATAAAATAAAAAGAAAGAATTTTGGACTACATCTCTCTGCAGTGAGCTACTCTCTTAAGTACATAACCCACAGTTAAGTACATATTCTAGCCTAAAAAACTTGATCGAGACAGATGAGAAGGTGCAAAGGGCTTCCTATTTGTGTCTAGGTGTTTATATATATATATAGAGAGATATAGACTGCAGCAAGAGTTGAAGATGCCAAAACTAAAAAAAAGAATTAGGATAAAATGGATGAAAAAGTCTTTGAACAACTCAAGTGCATTGTATAGCATTGTATTTTATATAACCAGTTTTCTGTCATCATTAATCACGGATAAAATCAGACCTTCAGCACCATGCCAATGACAAAGACTAGCTCTGTTTGCTTAAATCAACAAAAAAAAAATATTTTAAATCAGATTTATTCTTCTTGCACATTGAAAACCAGTTCAAATTCATTTCTCTCAATTTCCTGATGACTTATCTCTACTTCAAAATCTGTTACCTTTTTCCTGAGAACATTAACGCCTGCACGATGTCTTCTGCTGCAACTTTAGTGGGCAAACCCAACTGCCTCTTTTCTCTGTGCATTCAGCATCAGAAGATGACCTGGATCCATATTGGGACCACTTCTTACGATTTTTATACATATGGTTCAGTTAGTCTATTTGTTGGTTTTGTCAGACATCAGTGCTTGTTCAGGCTGCAATGAGGTGCCTTGGCCAGCATCCCCCTTTTCCCAGTGAAGGACTACATCGACATGATCTCACTGGGCGCCTTGCTCTATGACATCACCGAACACAGTGCAATAAATAAACCACAAAGCCACATGGAAAAAACATTAAAGCTTCAGAAACCTCAAACATTACTGAAGAGAACGATTCCTTTTCAAGTAATGGACTGAATTGTTATTACACTATTACCGTAATACCACCCCATAGCCTCACTTATTATCTGCAAAATTCTATTTATTAGAGCAAACGGCTGTTCTGAATACTAGTACATCATGAACAAACAATGCATAAAGCTTTAAGAAGAGATTTAATTGCTATACCTCCATCCATTCATGTTCCTTGATTGCTTATTCAGTACAGGATTGCACATAAGAAGGATGCCAGTCCATCACAGGGCACACAATCACACACTATGAATAAATTACACCAGATATCAGTTCGATTAACTGGATGTTTTTGGCTTAGGAGAAGAAACTAGAATACTTAGGTTAATTATTACCCAGTATTGTAATATACATTGTAACTGGCAAAGAAGAGTGAGATATTTTGAAATATGATTTTTGACGATAACAGGACAAAGGTGAGCTGACTTCCCTACAATTTTTCATGCTGCTCTAACAAACCGCAATGGAGAAGGTCACCCCTCCCTCTAACGCTGCAGAAAGCGGAGGCCACGCCCCCTGACGCATGCAGCAGTTGCCGGGGGCTGGCCGAAAAACTGAACGTGTGCCGTAGATATGCCCCGTGAGCTAACACACACAGAACCAAGTGCTGATATGACAAACTAAAGGGAGGTTAAAACAAACAAGAGACCACACATTGCTTCGCTCAGCTGTTACAACAAATGAGAAATTTCCATCCATTAATTAATTTCCTGCTCTAAATAGTGGTCTATGCAAAATGAAATCTGATTGGATCAGTAGGATCACAAATGAGTTCTGATTAAGAATGTGGTCCCTGCTTTGTCTGGTTGAGCTGCTTGACTTACAGGTTTTACAAAACCCCCATTCAGCCAAATCGACCCGTCTCAGCATCAATACCAAACACCTTGACCAGCAACGGAGCGTGTGTGGAATTAAATCTGGTCACAAATTAACAGTGAGATGCCTGAATGTCCAACAGCTAGGATGGGACTGATAGAACATGGACTGTTTGTTGCTATTCCTCTACTGGGACAGCCTTCGTTAGTCCAAGGGAATGCGTTAGCCACTATTGGCAAACAGCTAGACTCACCAGAACCGTAATGACCAGATTCATTCCATTTGGAACAACACAACTGCCTTTAACTCTTATTGAATTTTGCCTAAATCATTCAGGACTGATGTCAAATAACAGTGTATGAGTACTCTATTGGCATAGTATTGCAAGGGTAGTGGTTAAAGACCTATTTTTTATAGTTTAGATTATCCTACAGTAATTACCATCAATTCAGAGCAGCACCTTGACTACCAAGCAGTATTACTTTGGAAACCTGATTTCGGGGCAGGGAGTGCAAAATGATGTGACCCACTTCTCCGTCCCTACGGAATTATACATTGTCACCCATTAGCCAATCAGAGATAGGATGGGAGCAACAAGATTCCAATATTAGTCAGGGGCTGCAATAGAGCAGCCAAAGGGAATCGACAACCATTTGGGAAGGGTGGCGATGCCTGGCAGCCAATCAGAATCTCTAATGAGCATAGCACAACAGTAATTCTGTCAATAAACAATTCTACAGCAGGGTCGATGTCAGCATGGGTTTATCCGTCTGCATGTTTGAGGATGGCCAATTGGTGCAAAAATTAAGGACAGCCATCCATGGACATGCAACAGTCACACAATCAAGGTGATTAAAGGACAATGCTCAAAATTAAATATTAATCCTCATTGTATGATACTTGTTTAAAAATAGTACTGGGACTGGAAAAATATAGATATGGAGAAAGTCTCTTTGTGCGTAAAGTGGTACCACCCGGTGGTAATACTGAAAGAGCTGGTTAGTGTAGTACTTAAATCAAGATTTGCATGTTACTGATGGCAGAAACAAGGCTTTGATGATCACCCTGATTTTGTGCAAAATTTAAATCAGAATAAATCACATGAAAAGTTGATTCATATTGAGACAAACAGAAATGGATTTTGTTCTGCTTAATGGAAACCAATCATATGACAATGTTTCATCAACAAATTAAGCAGGCTAAAATGAAAACATTTTGAACATCTGATCACAGCTGCGCATTATGTCATTGGAATCACAAAGGAGACAAGCTGGTGACAACTAATGACCCAATACTGAGGAAAAAATCTGCCAGCTGCCAGGAAGATGAAGATTCCACACACATGGCTCCAGCCACCTGCAGAAAAGCACATTCAACCAGCGAATTTCATCTTATTATTTTCCACAAACCTTCTTCATTCACTGTGCAGGGAACCAAATCAAGAACCTGGCACGGCCAGCTGTAGACCCAAACCAACACGGGGTGACTGTCTGGCCCGTGACGCCTGCTCTTGGCCTTCAAGACATCAGCAGCACCGTACAGTACTTCACACAACAGTGGCCACTAGTTTGCCAAAAAAACGGTGACGAGGATGAACACATGACATCGGGAAAAAAAGGCCCCACGATCCAGAACTCTCTACCGCATAAATGCCCAGACGGTGGGAAGAATCCACACCGAGCCGGTTAAGAGCTGAACCAGCGCCCACTGCCAAATGGGAGATCCCCTATGGCCGGCAAACTGGTGACAGCTGCACACACCGTAAGCTCACCGCCCCACTGCAGAGGGGAGACGGACGGGCACTCGCCACTCTGTCTGATTGCTGCTTCTCTGTGCTGCAAAAGAAACCTGTTACAAAATATGTGCATGGAGGTCACTATTTTGAGGTCATCCTCTGTCACTGTACACATTACAACTTCACTGGAAGTTCAGCCTGGCCACATTTATACCTTAAGTCCTTGACAGAATCTATGTTTGTATGTTGCATGCGAGAAATGCACGCAAATAAATCTAACGCTAAATAAAGAAAGCACGTTAACTTCCTCTTCATCTCATAACACTGGCTGTCATTATTTTAGTACTAATATGACAGTATTTTTTTTTTTCCCCCCACTACAGTATTTTTAAATTTTTATCCAAAGTGATGTACAATTGAGAAAGTGGGTTGAGCCAGTCCCAAGACAAATTAGGGTTAAGGGCCTTTTGCTCAAAGCCCCAGCACTGACATCACTCTGCCAGCTATGGGATTTGAACTAGAGAATTTCCAATCACGGGCACCACATCGTAACAAAATGAGCCACACACCACCTGAGAGTTGAGATGTGTGTTCAGTCCAACTGTGACCCACGTGAAACTGAAGACTTACAGGAAATCAGTACGACTATTCTGAAAAAAAGACTACTACTAATAATTTTTAATGCACATATATATATATGGGAGATCTGATTGTTGATGATCCCTCAGCAGTCAAATTATTTTGAATTATATAGTTTGCTAAGAAAGACGATGGTGAAGATTAGATTTCGTGTAGGAGTTTGAGTCCATACATACACAACTAGATACATAAACGTCATTGAGAAATGTCAGTTAAGAAAGCTGAGGTCATGATCGAGCATAAATCTAGAGGATACGAACGAATGCCAAGGAAGTCAACTTGGGTTGCTAATAATAATAATAAAAAAAAAAAAACTAACAGCGAATAATTTATTAAACTATAAGAGCAATTGATGTGAATAATTGCACATAAACAAGAGGGCTACTTAAGTATTTCATGCAATACACAACTATTGTTTTGGATACATTCGGGCAACAAATGATAAATGAGGCTATTAAAAGATAAACATCAATGTCAGGACAGGCATCTTGAATTTGATGAGTTGCTAAGTTATATCTCTACAGATTATGCTGCATTTTACATAACGACAAGATCACTGCTAGGAGATGGCTGTTAAAGGGGAATTAACAGGGAAAATTTTATTGTGAGATGAAGAGTCTGAAGGGTTTTGATTCAGCCTCTGGATGAGCTGGATATTTGGATCTAGGCAATGTGATCAATGCCTCTCTATGTTGCCTGAAGGTACTTAATGTTGCACTTCTGGTCGTTGAATAGAATCACTAGGTTCTTGCTTTGTTGGAGGATCTCGCTCCTATACTGCTCATACTTATACCTGAGCATTTATTGGAAGCTCAGCCTAGTCGCACTTATGCCTAGTTGACTTCGTGACAGCATGTATGTTTGTAATGTGCTATTTGGCTCACTTGTATATCACCTTGGACAAAAAGGTCTGCTGCATAATGTAAATGTAAATGTATGTGGGACAAGAAGGGTTACAGCCAAACTATGTGAGGGTCTCCTGACTATACAAGGGTGAGGAGTGGAATAAAATAAAATAAAATAAAAAATGGACAGAACCAAGAGAGAAGTGCTTTACGAGAAGGACGAAGGTGCTTTTAAAATCACTTCCATCTTTATTCTGTTGCGAATTGCTTGCAGTGTCGCCAATCCCAGTGCATGCCCAGGGGATGTGCACAAATACTTCCATCAAACAGCCTAGCAGCTGTGTGAAACTGCCCAAAGAGGAATCTCAGTAATGCCATTTCAGTGTGTCCCGAGAGGCGGGATCACGCCGAGAGTCACGCCACATTTAAGGCCGCTGAACGCGGCCGGCCGTCTTGGCCGAGGGCCCTCCCTCAGTCAGATGGAATTCCAGACCACCGAAGAACAAAGAACAAGATCTTGTTGAGTTTTGAAATACGTCCTCTGGCAGGACAAATGCATTCCTACAACCAAACATTAACCAGCAGACATAAACAACGACAAATCTGACAAATAAATACGCAATGTGTTGAGAGTGGACGTGACATAATCAATACGGCCTAAACCTCAAATCCATACAGGCAGTGCACAGAAGACACTTTACCCGGACATCAGAGCCCTCATCACAGAAACTAGCCAATAACTGATGATCCTCTGCCAATAAACGAGCCAATAACTGATGATCCTATGCCAATAATTGATCCACAGATCAGGTAAATAACCACTTTAAGCTAAATAAATCAATCAATTAAATAAGATCTGATTATAAAGGAAAAATAGATTACTTTAGTACACTTCCCTACATTTTACATGCTGGTGCTGTATGGTGCGACATACTTAGGATACATGTTGCATAGCCATTTTAACCTGGGTTTTATTATTCCCCACTATTTTCAATCTGCACCTGCAGGCTCATGCACAAAGCAAGGGACAGTAGCCCAGAAACAGAAACTAGAAACAGACAAGGGGGCGCATGGGAGAGCAGGTGAGGCAGGAACATCTCACAGGGCACCACTGGGGTTAGCTGAACAGGTGCAGTACAAGTACAGTCACACTAGTCTTTGATCTTTCACCTGCTGTCTCAGCCCCTTGCCGTTCCTCTACCTGTCGCCCCTCACTTAGTGATTTACATCAGAGGGAAATAAGACAGCAGGTCTCTATTTTAAATACAGGCGCTCCTCTACTCACAAATGAGTTATGTTACGAACGGCCGTTCGTAACTTGAAATGTTCGTAAGTCGTTATTCAACATCATTTTACGGGTATACGCAAGTACTAAAAACTAGGATGCTGGGAGTACGCACGATACGCTGCTGCGTGGCGGGAGTAGCGGGCAGAAGTCATACAAGGCGGAACTGGTGCGCAGAAAAAAAGAATTGATGTTACGGACAGGAAACGGGAGCCCAAGGAACACAATTTGGACTTACGGTCCTCTTCGTTCGTATGTCTGAAAGTTCGTAAGTTGAAAGTTTGTAAGTAGAGGAGCGTCTGTACCTATTTTAAATCAACATTTTATTTATGTACACTATGTTATTTAATTGTCCCGATTGTCTATGATTGTTTTGCACACCACCACAAAGTAAATTCCATCCATCCATCCATCCATTTTCTGTACCCGCTTGTCCTACGCTGGGTCGCCGGGGATCAGAGCCTATCCTGGAAGCTACGGGCGCAAGAAGGGAATAACTGATAAAGGGCGCCAATCCATTGCAGGGCACACACACACACACACACACACACACACACACACACACACACACACACACACACACACACCCAACTGGTAATAAAATATTCTGAAAATTATGAAAAAAAGCTTTAAAATACAAGGCAAATGTTTTCCAGGTAAGACTTTTCAATGAAGATCAAAAAAGATCAAGCAGTTCAAACTTGTGTGTGTGTGTGTAAATATCAGTGTAGTACAACAGTTAAAGCCTTTTCAGAAAGTGAGTTTTACCAACCGCGAGTCTCTTTCCTAAACATACACTTTTCCTCTATATTTCAAATCCTGGCTTTCCCCCTCCTCCATCCAAGCTTACTCCAAGCATAGCCACGCCAGTTACAGGTCGATCAAGATTCCAGTGAGAAAACGGCCAACCTCAGACTGTTATTTAACCCCAGACAGAAACTAATGCCTCCTATTACTTTCTGACTTCTACAGAAAACAGACGTTAAGATAAAGAGAAGAATAAATTATGAACTCTTGGCCCATTTAGTAAAATTCCTCCATATAAAGCCAGTGTTTTTTAAACCAAGCTATAACACATTAAAATATAATGGAAATACCACAGTATATTTCAAAACCATATTCAATTGTTGCAACATTTTACCCCCAGCCTGACGTTCTCAAAGGAAGCTGGTTAACTGCTAATGAATCTATTCAGAAACAGAAACATTTCACAGGAGTAATTAGGTCTGTTATAATTGAAAGACATTCTGACATAAAATCACACTTGGAAAGGAATGTTTTGTTATATTCTAATTGGCTTTTAAACCACAGATCCGAAATTATTTGTGGAGATATTACATGCAGTGATTAACAATAGCCCTGGGCATTTTGCCTTTTTAATAAACTGCTGTGAAAAGGAGGGCAATATCATGCTGAGACAAATGAACAGCACCCCCTGCTGATGGGCAGTGGAATTGACTTAGCAGACTCAGGGAATTAAATCATTCCAAAGAGTGATGGAAGAATATTAATATTATGAATATAAATTATAATTAATGCTCTCCGTTACAACAGCAAACGGTAGTATAGTAGAGGAGATTAACAGAATTCGAGAACATACAGTATTAATTAAAAGGAAAAGTGCATTAGTCAAAATAAAAATGAGAGACTTTAATACAGGCACCTCTAAGCAGGAAGAAGGGTCATTCATAGTGGTTAACTAGCTGCTGTTTTTTTTTTATCAATGCTTTCACTCAGGTAGTAAAACAGTTTAGACCTCCAATATAGCATACAAAACTCATAAATACTAAATATGTTTATGATAAACTCCAGCAAAGCACCTCTTGGTTGCATGCATACATTTATAGTATAAAAGTATAAAACAGGACCTTTTCAGAATTAGGACTTTTAATGACAAGCCCCTGTGAAGGTGACCCTTTATACTCAACTCTTTGGTTGAAACAAAAGCTTGGTGTGGATTTGTACTTTCTGAACCTGAACTTTCCACCTCTGACTGTGACCATGTGCTGGATAAGTGTTTGGAAGCTAAATGGATGGGCATACAAGGAGGGATTAAAAAAGAAAAAAAAAAAAACTCAAGACATCGCCACCTGCAATTACAAAATGCAACTGAGCAAGCAGGCGTCAGCATACTGCTGTTGGACACTACAAAACGGAATGAGCTCCACAGCACGCAGCTTACAGATCCAAATCGAGACAACCCTACCCAACACTGGTCCCCAGCCTGAACCAATTCCTGCTCACCTGTCACCTCCATGACCACTGCAGGGGGGCAAAAAAGTGAGTTGGTGACGGAGTTCTGTGACAAGTGTTTTGCAAAGATATTATAAAATACTTTAATCACATACTTAAATTTACTTTATTCAGCATACTGTTGTCAAGGACTAGTAAGATGGCTTGGGTAGGCCTAAGTGTAGCTAGGCTAAGCTTCCCAGGTACAAATATAAGCAGTAGTGGAGCAAGAACTACACACCATCTAACAAATAAAGAAAGGACCTAATAAGACAACCATTCAAATTAGCAGGACGTGCAACATTAAACACATTCAGGCAATAAAGAGTGCTGTAGGCTAGTAGGTGATCCTGGAACAAATGGGTCTCACACATAATACGGATATATACTGATGGTTGACTAAAGCATTCAATTGTCTTAAGGACTTAAGAGAATAGGAGGCACCCAGGTAAGGTTCACACAAATGTTTGGGATAGGCAAAGCTGAACAAAACTGAACAGAACTATGTCAGAGACAGAAAGGGTAACACGGGGGTTGCTTTCCAGGGTGGAGTCAGCGCAGGCAGCCAAAATTTCTAAAAGCCAAAGGGAGACAGCCATTTGCCAATGTTACTGAATCCAGGTTAACTGGCCATAGATCCAGGCTAGATCCATAATAAGCTACTGCCAGGCTTAAGGCTATGTATTACTTCTCTATTACTTATATTTACTCGCCTTGATCCAAATGAATACAAACAGGCTTTATATGGTGAGAAGAATTTGCCACAGGGTTTGGTTTTCTGGCTAAAGAAAAGCCAGACATGGTCTCTTGTTACCCTTCACCATATATTTAACGGCAGGACACAGTGTATGCTGAGAAAAACATTACACTCTCTTCCTGACATGCCTTCATCAACATCCTTAAATTAACTAATGAAAAAGCCCCTTCTTCAGTGAGTAATTGTAGCTTGCTGGTCTCCTTGTGTAGCTTGACCACAAGCAAAATTTACAACAAAATATACAGAGGGATCATGCAATCATTTCAGAATCATTGTTTGTTTGCACTGTTGTTGTTATGGATCCCGGGGACTCGCCCTCGCTCCACATCTGGATCCACTTGACCAAACGACTGGTTTCACTGCTTCTTTTGCACGTTTCTGTGGAACGGCACTCATTTGGGCTCGGGAGTCCAGTGTGCTGGAGTTAGGAGCAAATCAGGGAGCACTTCAAGCAGCAGCAAAGTGCTGCCGCAAACTCCAGTGTCACCAGGGACCTTCTCAGAGACAGCAGAGGGAACAAGGTCACCACGGCGAGTCTCCGAAAGAGCCTCGGGCCTGACTACGACTGGAAATGACTCCATAGCGGAGAGTCACCCAGGGACAGAGAGACAGTCACACTCACAAATAAGTAATCACATGTGTTGTAGGGCAAACCTTCACACTCCTTTCAAAAGGCTCACACCAAATTATTGCCGTTTCAGAAGTCTGTCCAATGGTTGGATGCTGAATGAAGACAGGTCTTGGGGAAGTTTACTGCTCCAGTTCCTTACATATTTGCATCAAAAACCAACCACAAATGTGTCCAGTGTTACAAGACATTCAAGTCACCTTGACTGCTCGTTTGCTTCTGTATGAGATATTTCAACCATGATGTACCTGCTAGAAGCTGAACGAGGCAACTGGAAAATATCCCTTTTGTAGATATTGCCGATAAATCACAGCACGGCTAGGATGACAGTGTCAGGCAAGTGCAGCGAATAACAACGTAAGAGATCCAGGCTTCCCTCATATCTGCAGAAGGTTCTCTGCAACACATGTTGCAGTCAGGTAGACTCCAGGTGGTGGAACACATGAAGTATTTATGAATATTACTCAAAAGCAGCAGAGTCTGACATTCCCACTTTTCACACAAAAAAAAAATCTGAAAACACTTGAGTCTTTGGCAACCATGACACAATCCACACAACACTCTAATACATAACTATCAATTTTTGGGGAGAAAAAAAAAGGACAAAAAAAACTTGACAGATAGATATCGACTACACAATCAGAAAAGCAAAGTATCACTGGTCAAAGAGTATTTAATTTTACTCAGTTTCTACACTGGAAGGTCTTAGTTAACCTGGAGCACAAACTAAGCAGCGTGGAAATGAAGGCCTGAGTCTCCATCAGCCACCGACAGCACAGTGCCTATGCTTGACTCAAATGACCTCTCTGCTCATTGGCCCCTGGATTCATGTCCAACCAATAACAGCACAATTAATTAACATATCCATGCCTATGTAGATGATTAAATGTAAACAGAATGCTGGATCTTCTTTGCAATCCCTGAAACTCCATGCAAGTCATTCCAAGTTGATACTTTTAAATGTCATCCCATGGTGCGTTTTATAAATAGCTCTGGCTGTGGATACCGAGAGGCCGGCCACTTAAGTAATGTTTGACAGGCCTACACATCGATTGCTATGTCACTTACAGCTTGAGTGGAACTTGAGTCTTCTGCTCTATGCCTGGTATTCATCCACGCCCTGCAGGGGGTACACAACCGGACTACAAGTAGACACATAGGATCCCTAAATCTCAACCGCACGTTCTGACTGCATCACTATAACTGAACATTCCCCTGCTCATCAAGACCCAGACTCTTATTCTGTATCCTATCCCCAGTTCTCTCACTCTTGCATGAACTTCTTACATCTTGGCCAAGTCAAAATCAGACCAATGTGCAAAAAACATATATTCTTAATAGATACTTTATATAATATGTATATATAAAATACAGTTAACAGTAACAGGCAACCTGAAATAGATGTCTGGGGCTCAGCCTCCACAAATTGGAATGGGTCCAACTTCAGACTTGATAAGACAGCTGACGCAAAGCCTGACTAGGGAGTTAAGCTTAGAGGGAGCTTTAATCAGGGGCCTGTGGCAAAACTATGAGCTGATTCATGAAGCGAGCTTCGTGCAGGGAGACCGGTAGATACTGACCCATCTCCCTTTCCAATAACTATGCGATAACACCCCATGATAGGCATGGTTTACATTTTCCCCTAAAAATAGGAGAACCATTATATGGTCAGAAGAAGCAAAACTGAAGCATAGTGTAGCATAAAAAAAGTTTCACTAATGGATAACTGTTGTTACTGGCTACACTCCCTAGCCTTGCATACCTACAAAGAACAGCAAGAGATAACATCATGTGTAGACTTGAGCCATTCATTATTCCTGCAGTAGGAGTTTTCCTCAAATACAAAATCCACTAGCACATGTTCTATGCCACGCATATTTATTTTCTCAACATCTGGGTGACATATTTCAGTTTAGGTCAGCCATGGTTTTCAGAAATCCACCCTTAACATCTTACTTGAGTTGGGAGTCTGCATTCTTGTGCCTTCCCAGCATGTCTCGTCTCAAGCAACTGTTCAGAAGACAGATCTAAGAGCCAGAACCATTTTCACAGCCCGACACACGGTGTGAAATGCCATTATAATGCCAACGGGGATGAAGCCAAAAGACACTTGATAGTCATTAGTATTCATAACACAATCCACACTCCACTCCCAACCCTAATAATCAAGTATCACTTTGGAACAAAGACAAAAATTTTAACATACCAATAAAGCCTAGGGTATTAAAAAAAACCACTATGGACAAAAATGGACCACTTTGTTCTCCAATTATTATTTTCGACCTTAACAACAAATTGACGTGGAAACCTGACTCCATCAGTCACCGACAACAGAAGCCACATGCTTGATTAAACTGATCTTTATGCTAATTTTTATGAGGAGTGCTTTTTTATCTAATCTGTGGGGGACCATAAGTAGAAGGTCTTCCATGAATGAAGGACAGAAATAAACCACACATCAATGGACGCCTAAACACGTCAGTCTACCTAACAAGAGGACTGGCGCAGATATCAAACAAGCTGACATTTTGACATTCTGCGTACAGTGCGACATTTTGAAGTTTTAGGATTTAACTGGGATAAATGAGATGCATAATTTTCATTTCAGAAATCTGCACGAGTCCTTTGTTCCTGTCAATGTTACAATATTTTTAGAACATTATAGATAAAGATACTGTAGACCAATGTTATTTAACGCCACTGTATACTTGTATATGAATGGTAAAGACAGTAAAACCCACTTGACTCGTATCAGAGATAACAAAAAGCACATTAATTCATTTTTAATGCAAAATCAGATTCTGTGCAATCACATGTCATGTTATCAGCTAACTCAGATAAAAGTATATGAACAGCTCATGGGAGTTTTACTTACGCAAAAATGCTCGGAGGGCAGAAAGTAAAATGATTGAGAGACAACCAATCAGATTGTAAAAGAGGTGGGTCCAAGCAACTAGAGTAGGCGGGACCAAGACATCTGAGGTCTCACCTTCTCTAGTTGCTTGGACCCACCACCTCTACAATCTGATTAGTTATCGCTCTGAACCAATCATTTTCCCCTCTGCCCTCAGAACATTTTTGTGCAAGTAAACCTCCCATGAGGACATGAACACCGTCCCCAAAATACTATACCTCTCTTAGTTTTTGGGTCTTGTAACACGAGCAAAGCCAAGCCACCGTTCCAAATATCACACGTTACAAAACAAAGCCCAGGATCCTGTTAGGAGAATCCCCAGTTAAGCCTGAAGATGCCACGGGACAAGCTAATGTTGCAAAACCAAACTATCTACGGTTCATTAAACCATGACGGAATGCTTGTCAGAGACTAACAGGCCTGTAACTAATTTCTTCAAGTTGAAGAAGAAAGATTTGACATGTCACAGTCTACAGAGTGTGTATGGTTACAATTTAAGCGATTTAGACAGTAATACTACAAAAATCAAGCCACAAGCTCATTCCCGAACAGCAAGATACAACATCTGTATAAAACAGCATTAGAAACAGTGCTTGTTTTTGCTGTCAGCAGGGGCTTTATAGTACGGTCTCGTCACAGAAAGGCTCATCCAGTTCTACCTTTACGAAAACCATTGGAAAAGCTACCAGGGATGGATGGAAGTCAACGAAACAAGCTGAAAAATGTAACATGATCCTGGATTTCATGAGAACAGTGTCACCACTACCCACTGTGTGCAGGGCGGCAGCCCGGTCCGTCTCTCTCAGCGGAGGAGCAATGCGATCCGGTACCACACCTCAAACAGACACCGGATCACACACTCGAGATGGGGAACCCCGGCACTCACAGGAGACATAGATTAAGGGTCTTAGCCAGTGCTGAGGGATCACGTGACCACAATGGTGCAGAAACACAAGCATCTTGAAAGGTAACACCGGACCAAAACATACGACACTTCAACACATCAGAAAGTTTTTTTTTTCCTCCCTGTTAAGTAACCACTGGTGCTGTTTTCCATCTGCTGGTTACAGAAAACAGAAATTCTCTTTAATAAATAACCTCGTAATTCAACATTAGGTATTAATGACCGTTTATGAGGAGTCAACTCTATAAGTCAACAGTCAACAACGATGAGCAACTTCTTCATTTCACACACTAGAGCAACACGGATTACAGAGTATAGGTTGGAGAAGCTGCAGTGAGATTGTGGGACTGGGGAGCCGTCCTTCTCTCACACACAGCTGGAGATGTTCTTTGTGACTAAAACTTTGGCTCAGTCACCAGGAGCCAACCCCCCCCCCAAGCTGGTGAACGGCAAGACAACAAAGAAAACCGCGAGATGGGGTCACGTGTGGACCAGGAGTGCAACAAGGTACAAACTCACTTTCCCTGCACAGACTAAGCGTTTCTCCTCCACGTCTTCAGAATTAGCTGTGTTTTCTGTCCCCTTTCCCACTTTTTCCTGAAATCTCATTAGGTCATGAATTGGACTCAGCATTTCCATAACGGCCTCCTACCTTTCAGGCAGAACATAGCGTCTTTCCAGCCCCCCAGAGTGGAAACCGAGTAGCGGACGAGGTCCTGTCGAATCCCCCTGCACTCTCTCTCTCTCTCACGCTCGCTCTCTCTTTTCAGACACAGTAGCTCCTCGCGTTCCACGTTCCGGGTTCTAACATCCTAGCAGTGCTTGCAAGCCCCCCCCCCCGTTTTGCGGTGGCGAGCAGCCAAGATCATGTGCTGAAGGAAGTCGCTGCCCAATCCATTCGCTACAATTTTGTCCGCTACACATGGTGACAAGCACCCCCCACCACCCCACAAAGAATGGGTTGCTGGGGGGGGGGGGGGAGGAGAATCCCAGACTTGCTCAGGCACAAATCTCCAAGTATACAACCCCACACTTGGCCTAAGCACAGATTGTCAACAACTCCTGATTAGGTGTGGCTTACCGCAGTCAGCTTTTTATTTATTTATTTATTTTTAAATACATACATAAATAAATGTAATTTAAAACACCAAGCATGACTGCCACCCCCATCACTGTTAAGTTTGAAGTTACAGGATTTTTTTTTCTTGCCACACCTTAGTAATAAATTCTGTTATTATTCAGTTTCAGATTTGGACAGAGCTACACATGGAAAACAAATATCACAGTGAAGTCCATCATTCAAATAAAATGCTTAATTAAAAAAACGGCCGGAGCGTATTATTCTCAACAGAGGGGTAGAAATGAGAGGGAAAGACAGACAAAGAATGAAGTAAAAAGAAAAAAAAAAAAAGAGAGACGATTTTCATGCATTGGTAAAGTGCAGCAGTCGAAATATGCAAATAACTTTTATCACTTACAAGTTCTCACGTTTCTGGATTTCATGCTGAGTCACAGACATTATAAAGTGAAATGAGAATGTTTCTTTATATCAGGCTCCGTATCCAAGAGAAACTACTCAAACATAAATGGGTAAGCTGAAAACTTAGTTACATTTATATACTTTAAAGATTCTCAAACGTAACATTTATCAAAGGGTCGGAGGAAGACGCAATTTGTAAACTGTTAAGGCTTTAAACAGTTTGAAGATCTCAGAAAATTGTATTTAATGGCCCATTGAAGGAAAAGGAAAATTATGTCGTTTCTGTGAAATAAGCAGTTAGGTTTTCTCGGTTTGAGCTTAACCAGTTTAACCAGACTTATATGATGTCTAAATGAGCCCGGCTGAATTTAATTTGCGATCGGCACAACTTATTGTGCATTTTAACAAAAGGCTCCCCGGGACGGAAATGAGGAGCCGCTGGATTTGAGCGCATCTCCTCCGCGGTCGTCCAGGCTGTTTCTAATCATCGGATTATGTACTTCATGGGACACTCCGGTCTGCTGCACTGCCAGGCAACCGGCAGGCACTTCCCCACAGCCAGCTGCGCAAATTGGATTTACATGGTAAAGCATTGTGCTGTTGTATATCGGAGGTCTGGCATAACGGGTTATTCGTACGCCAATTTGTTTGGCTTATTCTGGAGACGTATCGTTACCGCCAGGCGAAACGGGACGCATCCAAGCTCAGCGCTTACGTTGCTGGAACGAAAGCGACGGCAGGGTGTAACATTAGGGCAGTATATCCCTAAATTATCTCTAGGTTGTTTAGAGGTTGTTTTCCTTTGAGTGCCCCGGCCTAATATTTTTAATCCCATTTGTTACACCACGATACTATAACAATCTGTAAAACTTCGGCAATACAAATCGCCCTTCGTCAGGACGTCTTGCCAGCCAAATACAGTTCGACAGCCAGCTGTTTATCCAAATCCGGCGCATTTTTTTCTGAAGCATTACGAACAGGATGCCGGGATTAAGCAGTTGTGTAGTTTTCTCAGTGCCACACTTTTTTTTAAAAAAACGTTTTGCCCAGGCGAAATTTCCCAGTTTGGTCCCAGATGTGCACAAGAGGATGCAAAACTCGCGACCTGGAGGATGCGAATGCGGACTGAGAAAAACTGCAAAACCATAATCCTTCTATATGATACCTGGGCTCAACACAATGGTTATCTGCCAAAGAGATCTGACTGATTATGTTATGATGTCGGGCTGCTCACACCATAAACAACCAGGTCAGGTGACCCCTCCTGGGACCTACCTTTTTGATGCAGGGGGGCATATGCCCAGTCCACTCCCACCTCCGTGGGCCCAGGGGCACGCCGTGGAACCCTGAATGCATTCAGCCAGCTGACAGCGTGACTTAAAGGAGCCACCCTTTCCCGCTGTTCCTTCTGGAATAATCCGGAGTTCCTCTCCCTTCTCATCCCTGCTCAGACGCAAAGGCAGGTGCGAAGACTGACCAAGGGAATCCCTGTCTGACCGTTAAATCAGAGGCCAAAACTCGTTTGCTGTCCTGCTTCACCAGGATGCACATTAACTACACCTCTCTGGTCTAAACAAAGAGGATATTCATACACACATATTTTGCCAAGACAAATTCTTTTCCATTGCAGTTAAATATAACGGCTCTCCCACGATTATTTCCATTTTCTGTCAGATGCAGTGATAAACTCCCAAACACCACACCACACACTTCACGCCTCTTAAAAAAAGCACAGCTGGTTTCTTCTCCCACTAGATGCTGAACGCTTTCAGAGCTCCGAAGACTGCAAGTTAGTGTTCCAACTGTGCATTTTGCCACTTAGTCTCAACTTGTCCATAAGCGACAAACTCAGTACCTCAGACTCCTGTCTCCCTTCACCTGTAGCCTGGTTTTACTCCACTGCTCCTGAAGTCAGTATTTACACAGTGACAGGCCAGGTCTTCTGGGGAGTAGAGTCAGGTCTGTTGCACTCCCTGATCCACATCTTGTGTGTCTGGAAGTCAAAGGAGCAACAATCCCTGTCTCACCCTGTAGGAAGTCTGGGAAAACCAAGCCTCTTCCTTCTTACTCTCATACTCTGTTTACAAACAAGTGGCAAATGCTACAGTTGCTACTTGACAGAGAAGACTGTTGTGTTAGGATTGTGAGCCGTGTACTGAAAAGCAACTCACTCTCTCTCTCTCGCTTGCTCTCTCTCTCTCTCTCTC
Source organism: Mormyrops boulengeri (assembly GCA_026781065.1). Classification (NCBI taxonomy): domain Eukaryota; kingdom Metazoa; phylum Chordata; class Actinopteri; order Osteoglossiformes; family Mormyridae; genus Mormyrops; species Mormyrops boulengeri. The sequence goes on along the minus strand of JAODLD010000639.1, from coordinate 17,260 downwards.
CTTATTCACCCTGTCCCTCCCCTGTCCACAAGCATGGCAGCTGCGACTATAATCTCCTCCTCTCGCTAAGACATTCCTTTCCTCGCTCTCTTCAGGTGGCTGACCACAAAATTTTACACTGCTGTGAAAGGATGGTGACACTCATGGGCGGAAAGGAGAGGGGCTTTACCCGCACCGGCCTCGAGCTGACAGTCTGTCGGGAGAATTAAAATATACAATGGAGATACTTTAATTCAGAGATATTTGTGTTTTCGCTTGTCCCGTCTTGATCTCCATGAGACACACATACTGGTTCCGGGGTCACAGCTCAGGGTCGGCCAGCATCCAAAGTCCACAAAACCTGCACAGTCCCAAGCGAGAGAATAAGCAGATGGCTTCAGTTTCGCTATTAATTTAATGGACCTTTGGGGGCGTCAGCTTCAGCAGTTCCACTTGCAGAATACATGCTTCAAAGCCAAAAACAGCATCAAAAACAACAGATTATTCAGTGCTGGTGTTTGGACCCCTAATAAACTGGCTTGGACCCCTAATAAACTGGTTTGGACCCCTAATAAACTGGTTTATTAAGTGTGAATTACAGGCGTGTCAGGGGAAGTTTTTCATGAAGAGTGTGGGTGGGAATCCAAAAAAAAAAAGATTTAACTAGTTGTGAAAATACTACTTCTTTAACCACTACTGGAGATGGGAGAGGAATCCAGAAGAAAACAATGCAGATTAAAAAGTTCCTAACACATTAGCATACATTAAATAAATACTAGCATTAGTCAAGGTAACTGACAAAACGAAAGCAGAACAAGAAACGGCTGAAGGGAGCAAACGTGGTTATGGGAGGCGATACTAGTCAGCGACAAATGGAACAAATGGAAAACTTATGGGCCTAAAAATCCATACCATCGTTTCCTGTGGATCATCCTCATTGCAAAACTATAGACATAATGGATGCCTGTGATGTACTGATGCAATCGTGTTAAATATATGGCCATGTGATTACGTATGGCTTATGTAAGTGCATTTAAAAACGTATAATGCATGACTTGGAGTGCATTAACCCGCTTACACCACGGTCACTATTACATTATTTTCACATTTACGAGCTTAAAACGCATTGATTAGTACTACTTTCTTCCGCCAATGATTAAACACTTCAATTCAGATTCCGTTAATTTTAAGTTGAGCTCTACTTCTGGAATTTTAAGTAATGTTAGTTAGAATTAAAGATTATAACAGTGCATTGATTTACTACTGTGATTTGCCTGCCTGACCGTTCTGACCAATCAAATTCGGGAACTCAGCAGTGCCACGGTATAATGAATATAAAAAACTGGAAAATAAAATCCAAAGTAGCAAAGTAAATAAAATAAGAGTGAAAAAATATTTAATATTATTTAAAATAATATTTTAATTAAATAAACCCAGCCCAATCCGTTTCACTCTTGCTGTATTGGTCTCCCCCATTAGGAATGTCCCTCAGACCTGTACCTCCCCCACTTTCGCCACTCAGCCGAATATAAAGACCTCCACCCAAACGGCACAATCAAAGTCTAACTTAACTGTCGCACATTATACATAATTCAAAGTGCAGGTTCTGTTTACAGATGGAGAGATTAATGACAAAGGAGTGGACTGGGCAACTGCTTCTGGGAGGAAATATTCAGAATATAGCTTAAACATGCAGATTGTAGAAGAAAGATAGACTTGTGTAAATATAAAGTGCTAGTGATTTTTTTCTGATTCCCTGTTGTAAGGTCTTGTGATGGTTGGCCACCAATGTGTAGGGGTTGGAAAAAACCTTAAAATAAGAGCAGGCTAAATGAGGAAGCTGAGGTTCAGTGATTATCTTGCAGACAAGCTATATGTCTGAAAATCATATTTAATGAAAGGCCTACTTTGTACAGTTAATGATGCATATTTAAGCAAAAAACAACTAACAATGAACTTTCATTCACTTTTGCTTATGACAGATCAGTGAGGTCTTAAAATCATCCAGGTGTTTTTCTATTCTAGATATAATAAAGATTGTAATCAACCAATACATTTCAGCGCGTGTTGTACCTGTATAACCATGCATGTGACAAATAAAGAATCTTGAATCTTGAATAATTAGTTCTCACATTTAGTTTGCTTGATTGACAATGAAGGCTATAGACAGAACTCAAAAACAGCTTCTAACCAAAGTCTCAAAGCCAACTAACCTTCAAAGACGAATATCATGAATGAATCACAGGATGGAAAAACAAGAAACTTTAGTTAAAATCATTGATTTGCATTAAGATTTATTTAACTACAACACGCATCACTCCGGAAGCGCTGACTTATATAATGATAAAACAGAATTTCTGAAAGTATTTTGTTTGCTTGCCTAGGAAGTTCTAGAATCTAGAAACTATAGAGGACGTCAGGGGTATGGTTGAATGTCAAACCATATCCGTTTGTTCCTCTTGTGAAATGCACCAAGCGTGGGCAAAAATCAATAATATCATTTTCCAGACACTTCAATCACAATTTCATTTAAAAGGAGGGGAAAAACAGCAGTGACAACATGATCTATTAAGGGAACCGAAAAGGAAATGTTCTGAAGGAGTCAAAAGACCAACAAATCACCATTAAAATCACAGCACTGGCATCACAGTGCCTTTTACTGCGAGCATCGCAGTCTGTCTGTTTATCCAGCTGACTTTGTGTTGGCATTCGAAATCCATGCACTCAGTACTACAAAACAGAACCCGTGTCGATGACTGTGTCGTCGTGGCAAGAGCCAGCTGAGCCCATTTCACTGATAAACGAGAGGCAAACAGCTGGGGTTTCATGGGAAGGGCTGGGTCAACGGCAGGAATTCACCAAGACGGTGTCCGTTGATCTGAAATATCTCACAGCGTGTAAAATTACATCCGGTGCAAATCTAAGCCCAAGAGCAGAACAAGAAGACAGTGAACACATGCAAAATCTGCTTTAAATTAAAGACATAAACTGACCAGATGAACCAGGGATCTCATTATAATGCCAGCTTACGTCCAATTTAAATGAGCCATCAATTAATTTCCCGATTTCTAATGGTTCCATACCACAGAGTAGGTGCATCTGGTTATGCATGTACAGAAAAGCGGGATTTGACTGGAGTGGCGAGAAATAGGTCTAGGTTATGTTTCTGTCATAAACACAGCACAGGTGCTAGCGATCATCAAAACTGCCACCCAGAAGAACTGGATCCCAGTGGTCTGGATCTTACAGAGTAGATTACCAACTTAAGCAGTTTTTGGTTGTGGGATTTGCACAAGCAAGATAATCTGGACTTTTTCCATCAACAGGAGGGGTATTCCACAAAGCAGAATTTCCCAGTTAGTTTGATAACTTAAGCCAAACGTGGAAATTGTCCAATAGGAGGAGAGGTAGTAACTCAATCTAACTCAATCAGCTGTAGCTCAATCTTCATCCAAGTCATAATAATACTCACAAAAACTAAAAAATTTTACACTGCCATACCTTATCCCATCTAAAGCATAGCCCCATGTTTGCTGCAATGACACTAAAATTTTGATTTAAATAATCGAGGTCATTAATGAAAAATGTATGTGAATATATATAGTTGGAAATACCCTTGTGCATTCTGTAGCTACAGATCAGGCCTGCACAGCATTCATGAGGTATTTTGGCTCATTCTTCCATAATACTTGTTCGCAGTTCATGTGTATCGTTGGGACGTAGACTTTAGACCACGCCACAGCAAATCAATGGAATTGACACTGAAATTAGTCATTCTAAAATATGGAAGCTCTTCTGTTTGACCCATCTGTTGTTTATTCCCGTGTGTCAGATTGTTGTGATGTTGCATGACCCAACTTCTTTTGAGTTTTACATCACAGACGGACACCTATCACAACTTGTTGTAGGATTTCCTGAAACAACTTAGAATTAAATGGTTCTTCAATGACTGCAGACCATCCAGGCCCTGACGCCACCAAGCAACCCCACACTCAATCTCTCCCCCCTACCTTTACACTTGGGGTGAGGTTTTCTTCTTGGTATGTCATGTTTTGTTTTCTCCAAATTCAGTACTGTGTACATTTACCACAGTTTTTTCTTTCATAAATCATTTCTTACAAGTTTTGCTGTTTGGTGGCTTCTGAATTCTGTACCGATATGGCCATTTTGGAACAGGAGTCTGTTGTGAAATGCAGACAAACATGATGTGGTTTTTAATATAGCAGGGAAGGTCTACCTCACACATAGAACAACTGATTCCGAATACCATCTTTTCAAGAGATCATTACCCAAAGGATTCATGTACTTTTTTTTTGTAAATGCTCTCGATTTGTTGACAAAGGATACAGCAGTGTTGCATTTTTTAAAATTATGACTTAGACAGAGGCCAGATTACATTTTAGGTGGCATTCAAGAAGAAATCTAGATAAATCCCAGGGGTTCACAAACCTTTTCTCATAATTGTACTATAGATCCACCACTCAGAGGTATTCAGTAACTGTTTACTTAGATACTGACCTTTGCAGCGGGATTGTGGATAGCTGTGGAGAAACTAATAGCAAAATAAGACGTCTTGAGAGAAAGTACCTGCAGCCGCTCATGTTCTGATCTTCTCACAGCCTTTAATTGCATATGGGTGAGAAATTCCTTCCATCGTCATTGTATCATACCCTATGACTCTAATGGGACATTAGCCTGCAAATTCATTCCTAACTTGAATCATCCTTTGAACAGAGTTTAAAGGCAAAAAGTTTTCATTCGGCCACCATGCTATGAATTTCCTTTCCCCCCAAGAAGCCAGTGAAGTCACACGAAATGTTGGTGTGGTTTTCAGTCCATGTTTTAGGATCTTTGAAGCTTTCCATGGGTTTGGTTTTGAGGGGGGTGGGTTGATGGAGGAGGAGTGGGACGACGGCCGAAAGCCTCTCCCTATGACTCCTCACCCCTGTTACAAAGCTGTACGAGGCCTATTCAATTACAAAATGCTTTTTGGCCGGAGTTCCTGTCAAACAGCCAATCAGCTTTCAACCATCAAAAACATGGACAGAAAGACCAGGTCAACAATCAGTGCTGAATGAGGCTTTGTTACAATGGAACACAAATGCATTCCCAGGCCAGTCTATTTTAATATTTTTAATTTTTCAGCTAATATTTTCACTTTGAAATACTCTAACCACTAAAACCGAGCTGTTACACATTTAAAGATTAGGGTATCCAAGCCGATATAGGCACAACTAAAAGAGGCTATGTTCAGTTAAAAGAAAGTTATAAGATTATAAAGTTACTTTGCCCAGTTAGGGATACTTAATTTTAATAGTGACATTACTAAGAAGGTAGATTATTTGATGTACCACAATGGAAAAAGAAAATTCTGGAAATTCGGAAATATTTTTAAGTGGTTTTAGAAGTTAAGCCGTGATCATTTCATGTAGAGCAGAGCACACCTGGAAATCTATGACTTGCATTTTAATCTTTACACAGAGAAGGTGGACCAGGCACCCAGAGGATCCTGGCTTGGAGAGATGCATTAATAACACAATTACCTCTGTGGTCATGTGGCTGGCCATCTGGTTTGTCTCTGAGCTGGCTTGCGGGAAGCAATTAAGCTGGTCTGAAGCTAGTCCTCCCAGCAAACATGGAACCTTAAAACCAGATGGGGGAAGAGCTTTACCCACAACCCGGCCTTCACCCCGGATCATTCCGGAACACCACAATGGCCCTGGCTCACCCCCACCACCCCTGCCTGTACCAGAAATGATTAAATATGCATAACATCATGTCTTTGGCCTTTATTCCCCGAATAGCCCCAAGTGACGACGACAAGTACTCCTTGAGTTTTTGGGTGTTGACCTCACTGGATCCTGATGATGGTTGGAGCTTAGGATGGATGGATGGATGGATGGATGGATGGATGGATAGATGGGTGGATGGATGGATAGATGGGTGGATGGATGGATGGACGGACGGACGGACGATATTTTTGTGACAACTGTGTTGAAGTGTTCTTTGATGTCTCGTTGCTAGATCTCACTGTCCTCCAGACACATGGATCTTATCTAGATTAACCATCCATCCATCTATCCATCCTGCCCTAGCTGTACTTATAGCACAGATTCCCTAAGAAGGTGAAACTGACCTCAGAGTGCATGCGACCAGCTTGCAGTCAGATTAGGTTCAAGGTCAGGTATCTGAGAGAGGAGGCCGTGCATACTAATTCAGGAGGCCTGGAATCTCACTGAATGGTTGCAGCTATGGGTCCGCTGTTCAAACTCCCAAAAGGACCCTACTGTCGTACTGCTGATCATGGAACTTAATCCTATTCACAGCAGAAAAACTGCTCAGTTGTACAGATGGAAAAGCGTTAAATTCAGCTGAGTGTAATAACCCATGGTTACCATAAAAAAACAGTCTCTCTTACAATTAAGTTGGCAAAAAATAAAAGACCCCACTGAAAGTTTAGCCCAGCGCCTCCACATTCCAGCAGCGTGCGTGTGTGAAATTGCTATCCTCACAGGAGCCACAATAGCGGTGCTCATACAATGCTTTGGGGAAAATCTGACCCCGCACCAGCAGCAGCCACACAAAAGGGATTAAGATCACATGGCTGGCAAAATGCCTGTCGTTTCAGCACAGCCTGAATACACCCATTTTTCTCCTGTTGCTTCTTGCAAACCTGTTGAGGCTGCAATTAACCAGAAAATGCCGGGATGATCTCGTGAGTTTAAACCCCCTGGTTTAATGTTTGTAATGATATAGGTGCATCACTCACAAATAAACTTCAGATTTTGCACTTTAAACTTTAGATTGCCAGAGGTGAACAAAGCTTGTACAGACGCTCCTCTACTTACAAACTTTCAACTTACGAACTTTCAGACATACGAACGAAGAGGGCTCCCGTTTCCTGTCCACAATATCAATTTGTTTTTCTGTGTGCCAATTCCGCCTAGTACGACTTCTGGCCGCTACTCCCGCCGCACAGCATAGCGTGCGTACTCCCAGCGTCCTAGTTCTTGGTACTTGCGTATACCCTTAAAATGATGTTGAATAACAACTTACGAACATTTCAATTTGCGAACGGCCGTTCGGAACGTATCTCGTTCGTAAGTAGAGGAGCGTCTGTATTTTGTTAAGTACAGTAAAGTAAAACTAATCTATGCAAATAAATAATATGGGTTAATACTCACAAGCATTATATGTCACTCTTAACCTTGTTTTGGTCAATGGGACCAATATGACTGCCCACTGCAAACAAGCCCAGGAAAACAGATCCAAGTGTCCCTGTTTAAAATTCAGACCTACAACCCTGTAATCACTGAGCCCGAGCATCATAAAACAACAAGAGACCACGTGTGCCGAAGGCCCGTTAAGGCTGTGCTTTCCCCACTGAACCCTAAATGGCAGATTATTTAAGGTGGGCTACATTCTTGGCAGTCGCTGTGTGGTTAGCGGCCTGAGACCTGGTTTTCCTAACTACCTGTTTTGTTACGTGGAATGCACGTAGAATTGGATGTAAAGCCGCGAAACAGCTATAAAAACCGTAAAGTCTACAGAAATCAGCTTCTCAGCCTCTAGAACCATAATTGTCACTTGATTTCCCAGATCTGCTATTTCTGTGTATTTCGGCTACTTATGTACAAACAGGCTAAGTGGGCAGCATAGCCACTCGTCTCCAGGGTCGCAGGTTTGAATACTGCTCCGACCATCCCGAGACTGTCTGTGCAAGCCTCTACTAGACAAGCAAATGGAAAGCAGATATGAAATATAGCATAAATGTATAGAATACAGACCCCCACAACCCCTAACCAGAATCAATGAATGAACCTAGTGGTTGCATCGGGTATCACACGTTTCTGAGTGATGTTATTTTGCACTCAGCTCCATCGCACCGTGTGTCCAGTTCCACAGACCGGATTGGTTCTCAGCTCCACATAGAAGCAGATAATATTTCCTAGGCAACATAAAGACCTCTATTCACACGAAGGTCTGCAAAGGACAAGGCAGAGTGTACTTTGAGATAAAAGCAGCTGCAGGAATATCCAGTACAAGGTCGCAGGGGAGATCTGAAGCCTGTCCCTGAAAACACAAGGCAGAGGACACCCCAGGCAGGATCCTGCAGGGTACATGTACACACTGATAAACACACACAATGAAACATTTAGAGACACCAATACATGTAAACTGCATATCTCTGGACCTTCTTATCTCTGGATAAGAAGTTGGAGGAAACCCACACAACTACAGCAGAAAGCATGCAAATCCTACACACAGCCAGGAATAGAGTCCATAATCTTGGATGCGTGAGGAACAATATCTAGATGCCACCTAATTTAACCATATATCGCAAGAAAAATTCACTAAGCCTTGCTATCGCAATCATAAACACAAGTCAGTGTGAGAAAGGCTCTATTACAGCCCACATCTGGAAATCTTTGCAGCGATGGCCTTAAAGTGGGGGACTACCTGTTGGTGAGACAATGGGGTAATTCCAGAAATATTACAGGTGCAGGGGGAAAAAGCACTGGTACCCTTTGCCCTGCACATCTGTAACCTCCACCAGAGTCAGAAACACTTCAGAGCTCTATGTCACTGGCTGTAATTATCTAAAACATAAAAGTGATCCCCTTTTTATGCATTAATCTTGATTCAGATTTAAACCCTAAAACGTGCAAAATATATTGATAATTATTTTTATACTACTTTTTTCCCCCCATGCAACTGACCTGTGTGCATAAGTAAATTATTACCTTAACTTCTGAAACATATAGCATTTTGTAGTAGGTATCTTCCAGTTTTACACATACTTGAAAAGGTTACTACGGCCAGCTTACTACTGCTGTGGCCACTACAGTTCCCAGACAATCCAGCATTATTGCAAAAGAAGGCCTGCGTAGGGAAGTCCTGTGACATTTGGCCAAGCTACTGCACATCTGGGAGCAGCAGGGCGGCTCAGTGGGCTACGCAGTCGCCTCATACTGGTCGGGGTTGTGCATTTTAATTTACTGTATGTGTATGGATGCCCACTAATAGACCAGCCTCTCATCGCATACAAGTCCCGCATTGCACCTTGTGAGAGGCTCGACGTTATTATAATCACTAATTGAATTCGCCTCATTTTTGGTACATAAATATAGAAAGATGCACACTGATGACAGACTGTGAAACTAAGCCATGACCACAAGGTGGTGCTACAGAACAAAGTACGTGCCTGACACCATGACAAGCTATCAGCGTCCAAGCTGTGTGTCCTATTCTTGTTATGGAAACAGTTTCAGGCTCTTTCTATGGATCAGTAGATCTTCAATGCAAAACACCGCTATAGAGCTGTGACTAACAATTCAGTGTATTCTTTTGAGACAAGAGATATTTACATTAAAACTTATCTACAGACAAAATCTCTAGACAGATAACCTCAGGTCAAGACAGAGCAAGCGAAGCATGCTTCCTGTTTATGAAATGCGGCTTTGTTTCATTCATTCTTTTTTAACGTCTTCCCAACAGGAATAAGTAAAAGAAAAGTCAGAAGCACTCTCAAGATCCATAAATAACATACATTATCCATCGTAAAATTTGTGTGCATATTTCCGTCATATATTCTATTACGGTTTCTTTTCATAATATTACGTTTCCATCGTAATTCCTCCCCAGGAAACCAAAGTAATATTTCCTCCCCCAAAAGAGGGTACACCCCCCACATCATTTTTCACCCACGTGGCCCCGTGGACGGACGGACGAACGGACACACACACACACACAGACATAATTAAATCAGTTACTAATCATTTCATTTAGCACTGTAATACTTCAAAAAGGTTTTTTCTATTAACAGGAAAAAACCCAGAACTCAAACACTTTATCCATTCATAACCAGTACCGTTCAAGTAGAGTCCAGATTGAACTAAGAGTAATAGGTGTCAATAACAGCAGAGGACCTCTGTGTTTGGTGCGCAATACTGAACCACATAAACCAATAAACCACTAAGGCCAGCAAGCCTTCAAGTAATTTCATTATCGCCAAATAAAAGATGATTATCTTGAATCATATCACGAATCTAGGCCATAATTAGTCTTTGTTTTGGAAGCCCTGCATTGAAACCACATCCTTACTTCGACATATCCACCAGACAGTTCTTAACTTTGTTCTGAGACCTGCCTTGGTGTTACAGGTATATCACTGTGTGGAATGGAGACATCTGTTTCAGTATTTACTGTGCTCAATGCCAGTAACATTCAGCATGATGATGTACTAGCAAACGCAGCCCTCCTGGGTTCAGCCAGGAGAAGGCTGCCCTCCCACCTACACAAGTGTAAGTATGCGAGTGTGTGCCATAGTGTATTATGGGAAAAAATGAGTCGCTCCTGCTATCCCTCCTCTCGTTTCCCTCAGCCCTCCACTCCCACACTCCAGGAAGCACGAGAGAGCCAGGAGCTGACCCTGATCCAGTGCCGTGTTTTCCAGCCAGCCCGGCCAAGCTGGATCGAGACCCACTGTCTGTGCATGCCTGTAGTGCCTTACAGTCAGCGTGTGTCGCTTTGTCTGGGTCAGAAGTGCCTGCGTTTGTCGCACCGACCTCCGAGGAACTTTTTAAAAGCATTTCAAGTGCAGTTAAGAATGATTTCTGTCAGACTGTACAGTTTCGATTTCTTGTTAGCTGTGACTGATTAAACGGTAAATGGGGGGTTAACCGTTCCCATAACATCCATCCCCTGCTGACAACTCCTTTGCATGACTCACAGTCAAGAGGGTTTTAGAGAAAAGTGGAAAAAAAATGTAAGAATTCCTCATTTTTCTTGGTTTAAAAGCAACAGTTAAGTTGTTCACCCCCACCTCTGGAAAAAGTGCATTGTGATGGCTGTTGGGACAGACTCCCCCTGGACTGGAGATGCCTGAGGGAGCAGTGAGGTTTTGACCTCCATCATCCGTTTTCGTTATTTTCGATGTCAACAACATGTGTACTATTTCAACTCAACGTGTGGCCCGAAATTCAAAACTGGGGATCTGCTGTTGTACCCTTGAGGGTCACATGCCATGAATTGTTTCAATAAACACAGTCTCATTTAAAAGTATTGTATTTATATGGGGCTAATACCTTTCAGACATATCTGATGCTATAATGCCTCAATCCATTATGTGTATAACAAAATTAATTAAAAAAAAAAAAAAAAGATAAAAAATAAATCCAAAAAGGCATACGACTAACTCCAGATGTGAGCTGTTTAACAAGCATGAACATCTGCACATAATACAATGGGAGAAACTAATCTGTAACAAATGTGCATTAACACATTTTAAATGCCATTTAGCATTCACATTGTAACAAACAATATTAGATTTTGGTAAGTGTGCTATACTTCTTCAAAAGTTTTAAGCAAAGGGTTTTATTCAATGCAACCTCTCCATTTAATCTCTGATTGGGCAGAATATTTCTGCAAAGTGATTTATAGCACATAGTGTGAAATATGTGTGCTAAACAACAGATAACAGTTGTCAATGGGAGCACAAATTCTTGGTTCAACACTATAGAGTTTATCTGAAATAGTGAAATACCATGAAATATTACTCACAACCACAAAAGTACAAAACACGCAGAAAATACAATGATGAGAAAGAATGAATCATTCACCAATCTAGCATCAAAACCCACCATAAAACGAGATACACGGATTAAATGTCTCCGCCACGCTATAATAATCTTCGGGCATTAGTATGAGACTACAATTACACATAGCTAAAACTGGAAATTCCACCCATAAGCTTCTGGCAATTATCAACACTTATGGTGTTTATCGGTAACTTGCAAGAATAGATCATGCCGACATAAAAGTCATAAGCTAACAATATCATGTCAAAAACCAAAAATGATCTGGTGGTGATTAAACAGCAAATACCATAAGGAAAACGTTTCTCCAGATCTCGCCACCACGCGTGTTTTTATTTGCTTATTAATTGCATTCTCCTTTTCCTCCACATTGTGTTTTCTTTATCTCCCCCGCCAAGTAAAACTAAAGTTCAGGCCATCCATGTACAATGACCGATGATGAAGCCTCATATTACACAGAGCAGCCTAATATCGTCCGGTATATGCATTTACAAATACGTCTGGAGCTCAAATTCCGCACAGCTTTTGAACTCGGCCAGCAGTCATCAGCAATGGATGGCGTACAGGTGGTATGCGTTTCATTTTGTGCACAGTCCAGACCTTTTGTGATTTGTCATTAAAAACACACACATACATACACTCCCAGTTCTCCTGGCATTCTGTAAATGAGGATGTAGTCTGATACAAACACAGGAGAAAACTGGCAGAAAAGCAGCAGCCTTTGTTCAGATCATCGCAGCCATCATTAATAGGAGAGGAGCGGCATCATCTGAAGGTAGTCGATAGTGGTGGCTTTGTTTATATCAAAGCAGAAAACACCACTTACCCGGAAGAAACATTATATGGTCAGTTAAGCCACCCCATAACCAACAAGAAAGAGTCCATGAATCCCTGTTGAATTATAACACACTACATCTGGAGGGTCCTTCCGTGAGTTAGCCACTAGAGAGATATGTCCAGCAAGGTGATTCTCATAGGCCTTCAGTGGATCTTCTATGGCACTGGTCACCAAAGGGTGGACTCTGGTCTGCATTCAGAGCAAACTACAATTGGATCTGAATCTCTTGATTCCCCCCAAGTTGCCAAAAGTCATTGCCAGGGAACCCCTCTAGTCAGCAAATTTTACCGTTGGGAATTCCCTCTGCAGTTGGCAAATTTTATTGTCAGGGAGCCCCAACTATACAAATTCTTACAGATGCAGTGGATCTTGTCTTTGTGTTGCTGCTGGAATTTGGAAGTTGGGATCCCTGTTCTAGGGGGGACACTTGTCAGACCGACACCAAGCTCACTGATTGGCTAATCCGACACACGTTCCCCCTCTGGCCAGTACAGAAGTCAAAGTGCTCATGTCATGCTACGGGGTTTATGAGGCAAGAAATGACTACTGTGACAAAACAAGAAAGTGAGAAGAAAACGTAAAAAAACGCTCATGCACTGCACAGACAGGCATAGTCTTACATGTGCAGGCGCTAACATTTCGGCTGATGTCTTCAACAAAGAAAATGCTTGCTGATATTAGCATTTCTGGTGTCTTATCAGTAGTCACTCAAAGACAGGCTGTATGGTTTCCCAGAAGAGAGCAAGTCCCTAAATAACAGCTATTTCCCACACTGCTAACATGTATCAGAACAGGACGTGTAATACACAACAGGAACAGCTACCCCAGTTATTCCAAATGACTAAAAATTACTCATGACAGATACGTATTAGACAAAACAAAAATCTGACAGAATATTATTAAACAAACTAAATGTAAATAAGTTTAATACAATTCAATTCACAATCATATCCATAATGAATCTGAGACATTAATAAAAGCAAAGAAGAACTAACAAGGATATATGGTGTGACTCAACAGAAAGATTTTTTTTTTTAGCTTGACCAAACTCATAAACACTAATTTAATAGAGTGCTTAATCAGATGATTCGTAAAGAGGCTCGGCCTCATAATTGTGAGGGATTAATCACAATGCTGTTGAAGATACACAGAAGGGTGGCAGCCCAATGTTCCTGAGGGCTAAACATGCTTCTGACCATCACATTTGGTTTTACCGAGTCACCTTGAACTGGGAGAAAAAAATAATGCGATGATACCTTCTCTTGTCTACATTGTCTCTCTTGTCTACATTCCAGGGTCGGCTCAATCTTTATCGAGACAAAAATTTGATTAACCTAATTGTTGTAAGTCATCTTCCTTCCCATTCTAATAATCAGATAGGGGGGGCCCTGGTGGTCACTGGGCTGGAAGCAACCACTTAATTCACTAATGCCTTGGATTGAACCAAAATATCAATATACCCAACAGTTGAACAGCCTCTATTTTTAAGGTATGGAATAACGAAGGCGGCACATCTGAGAGCAGTCAGAGTACGTAGACAAAATTATATTGGGGATGGCATGAAAAGTTCAGATCTGGAACAGACGGACATTAAGGAAAGGAAATTAGCTGGTTCCGTTTCTCTCCAGTTCAGGTATCATTTTAATCTGCAGTAAGTCTGCTTTCATTCAGCATGGGCCTCCTTTCAACTGTCAAGCTCAAATGAACGCAGTTCCACTCAGACAGGCCCTAGACACAATTGATGGAGTTTTAATGAGGCCGCCACTGTGCCCCCCCACCCCCCACAGAGCTCCAAGAGTGACTGGAATCTCGATGATGCTCCTTCGCCTACCCACAACCAAGCCCAGAACTATTAAGCCAGCTTAACCAAATCCATCGTCTAGAACTCCGTGCCAATTCATTACTTCCTAGTCTTGGGTTACTGCCAGCGTTGTTCTTCTTGATGATGGGCCTGGTTAGCATCCTGCATAAGATCCACAGTGCATGTCTACACTGGAAAGTGCATTTTGAACTGTTCGGATGCACACAGGATTTCCTGTAGGCCACAAGTAATGTGGCTTGTGGTCACGTCACAGTACAAGTGGGTTTAATACTCAAAGGAAACTTGCTTTTAGCCAGCTGTTGTGTGAACCTGCAGGTATTCGGAGTATGTCGAGCAGTTTTCCACTGGGTCGGAACTGTGGAAGGTTCCTGCTTTTGGGATTCAACCCCCCTCCCCGTTTTAATCTAGTGAGAGCTCCCTTAAGGAGAACTGCTTCCATTTAAGAGTTTGCAAGGAACTCTTTCGGGTCAAGTAGCCTGGGAAGACAAGGCTAGCAAGTCCTAAAATCACTCTTTTTAAATAAAAGTACTTCCGAAAATATCAGGAGAAAATAATCACGCATCATAGATTCGCCACACAAAGGAAAACAAAATAATCAAAGCAACAGGAAAGAAATAAACCAAACACTACATGAGATCAGTTGAAGACTTCAGCTCCTCTTTGAAACGCATGCCAAGCAGCTCCACAGGACACTGCCAGATAGAGATCATCCCAGAGTATCGGAAAACCTACTGATTGGGAGGATTGCAGAGTACGGACTCGCTACGGGAAGCATAATCAGGACAGAAGAAGCACAAAGCAGATCCCCTGAAACCTTATTGTTGTTAAACTGGATTTAGCAAAGAAAATCCACACAGACATCATGCTGTAAGGTGGCAAGTCCTTACAAGTAAAGCCAACATGACTGCCATCTGGGCAGCGGAATAATACACAAAAAGTTTCAGTCATCTGGAAAATAGGGGAAAAGTACAACACTTCCCCTACTTATATTACTCAAAAGTTACTTACAGCAGAATACTCTCCAGAAGATGTTTAGCAGACATCTCCCTATGCTACAATCATAATATGACCACTGTAGGTGAAGGATGTCATGCCAATAGAAACAATTATTTTTAATATAAAAACATCATTACAAATTACAATTAAAGACTATATGAAAATTTCATATACAATATGAAAATTCTTTAATTTCCAAAGTGTTATCCTCAGATTTAAATGAAGCATTGTAATTATGCATTGTCTGAAATGATAAATGTACTGGTCAGAACCAACCCATGTCATTAGGGAGATGTTACTGTCAGTCCTCTGTGCCAATGCCCCCCCATTATAAAGGGAGACCTTTTTAAGAACAGCTGTACAGTAACCTTGGTCTCCAGTTATCATTGTTACAAAAAGGTGTTCATGTTGAAATATAACCCATAAATTAGGGTGGAAACACCCAACATTCATTTGGTCCCTGACATTTCAAATCTTTAATGCACAGAATTTGTGTTTAATCTAGCAGATATGAACAAATTACAGTAAGCAAAATAATAAAAAAACAAATCAAAAAGGCACATATATATATAGTGTAAGGCTTTTACAAGAAGGTGGTATCGCTGTTGCAGGTTATGAAACTGCAACAAACAAGCACATTTCTGCACTGAAGTAAAGCAACTGGTCATCATGGTTATTTAATGGTTACCTCAAGGTCTAAGATACATAGTTTTAGAGAAAACCACATGCAAAATACAACAGGAAAATAAAGTAAAACAAGAGAAAATTAAAAGCAACCCAACCACAAATTGCTAACTGTACGAGGAGTCATACAAACTATATATTTGTGTGTGTGTGTGTGTGTGCATACGTCATATGTCTGTGTGTGTATATTTTATCACATATGTGTGTGTGTGTGTGTGTGTGTGTGTGTGTGTGTGTGTATTTAAACCATTATAAAAATATTAAGCCTGGCCTCAGCTGAGATCTGATTCGTGAGGAGGGGGGACATTCCTAAGCATGACCTGTGAAGGGCTCCCTGGTTACTCAAAATGGCTCAAGTGGCCCAGTCATGCCCCAGCCCCCAACGTCTGGCTGAGCACGTCAGCATGTCTGAGCACCAAGTGTCCAGCACAAGGCTCTCATTGTTAGGCTGAAGCGATGAGGAGGTAAGATGCAGTAGAAGAATGAGCTGACCCTCTTACTGCCATCTGCATAGCTGTACATTACATGGGCTCTAGTTTCAGGGCTTCTGAAAAGATGAGCTGGTGATTATCCAACAAATTGTGTTTACTGATGTGGTTTATAGCCACACGTGAAATTCAAGAGGTAAAATAATATTTTATTTTTGTGAACAAACAACTCATAGAAATTCTCGTTACCTGCAACGCCCTTCCAGCCGGCCCGCCCACCCTCGTGCCCGTGACGCCCTTCCAGCCGGCCCGCCTGATCTGCTCGTGACGCCCTTCCGGCCGGCCCGCCTGATCTGCTCGTGACGTCCTTCCGGCCGGCCCTCCTGATCTGCTCGTGACGCCCTTCCGGCCGGCCCGCCTGATCTGCTCGTGACGCCCTTCTGGCCGGCTCGCCTGATCTGCTCGTGACTACCTTCCGGCCGGCCCGCCCACCCGCGTGCCCGTGACACCCTTCCAGCCGGGCCCCCTGAGCGGCGCGTGACGCCCGTCCGGCCGGCCCGCCCCCCCCCGCGG